>JAOXJM010015350.1:0-12651 GCA_026413425.1 Tringa solitaria
TGGTTTGTGGGTGGGTGTGATGTGGTTGGGTGTTGTGTGTGGTGTTGGTTTGGTGGTTTTTTTTTTTGGTTTTTTTTTTTTTTTTTTGGTTTGGTTTGGGTTTTTTTTTGTGGTAGGACTCGATCTCAGAGGTCCCTTCCAACCATGAATATTCTGTGTGATTCTGTGATTCTGTGATGTAAATCACTAAATTTATCAGGGGTAACTTTGGAGGTGGATCCTGTTTTTAAAGTGATGATTTCAAGTCATAAGGAAATGCTTACGTCCCTTTTTTGTAGAACAAATTTTTACTCTCAGATTGATACATTAATGATACAGCTAGCTATAGTTAAAGATCTGTATGAATATAGGAGGGAGAATGGTAGAAATAGAACACACAAGTCATAACTTGGAAATATGCAATTACTTGAGATCCCCGGCCCTACTGTTCACAGAACCAAGGATCCTACCGCTGTGGACTGGAAGCTCTGCTCCTGAAAGGCCAAAATTTTGTATGATTCACCCAAGTGGGTTGTTCACTGATTAAGTTATGTTATGACCCTTCTTTTGCGTCCATTTGGGTTCATACATCTTATTCTGGATGCAAGGAGATGCTGCAAGCAGGGTATACAAAACATCAAAGCATAAAGCAATTATTCACTGGCTAGCAGGCAGAGAAGGTACCTGGGATTTAGTGAGCTGCTAGACAAAGCGCTAGTATGCTGGCAAACACACACACCCCCTGCATGCCCCCACCCCCAAGGCTCTGGTGGCCAGGTAGGCATTGGTCCCACAGGCAGGGTGGGCTCCTGTGGGATGCTCAGCCCCACAGCCTGCCAGCCACACACCAGCAGTGGCAGCGCAACCCGGTGAGTCCCACCTAGTTGCCCTCTAGTTTTCCCCTAAGAAGAAGTTGCCAAGCCACTATCCATCATAGCTGAGAAGTCGTTACAGTCCCGTGAAGTTCCCACTGACTGGAAAAGGGGAAATATAACCCCCAATTTTAAAAAGGGAAAAAAAGGATGACCTGGGAAACTACAGGCCGGTCAGTCTCACCTTTGTCCCTGGCAAGATCATGGAGCAGATCCTCCTCAAAACTATGCTAAGGCACATGGAAAATAAGGAGGTAATTGATGACAGCCAACATGGCTTCACCAAGGGCAAGTCATGCCTGAAAAATCTGGTGGCCTTCTGTGACAACGTTACAGCATTAACGGATAAGGGAAGAGCAACTGACGTCATCTACCTGGACTTGTGCAAAGTATTTGACACTGTCTCACACAACAGCCGAGTCTCTAAATTGTAGAGGTGTGGGTTTGACAGATGTACCACTTGGTGGATAAAGAACTGGCTGGAAGGCCGCAGCCAAAGAGTTGTGAATGGCTCGATGTCCAAGTGGCAATCAGTGACAAGTGTTGTTCCTCAGGTATGGGTACTGGGATCGGCACTGTTTAACCATGGACAGTGGGACTGAATGCACCCTCAGCAAATTTTCTGATGACAGTGCCAAGCTGTGTGGCGCAGTTGACACGCTGGAGGGAAGGGATGCCGTCCAGAGGGACTTGGGTGGGCTTGAGAGGTGAGTTAGTACAAACCTCAAGTTCAACAAGGCCAAGTGCAAGTTCCTGCAAGTGAGATCAGGGCTATCCCAGGCACAATTCCAAGCTGGGTGGAGAATGGATGGAGAACAGTCCTGAGGAGAAGGACTTGGTGGTGTTGGCTGATGAGAAGCTCAACACGAGCCGGCAACGTGCACTCACAATCCACAAAGCTGACCACATCCTGGGATGCATCAAAGGAAGCATGGCCAGCAGGGTGTGGGAGGCGATTTTGCCCCTCTACTCTGCTCTTGTGAGATCCCACCTGGAGTACTGTGTCCAGCTCTGAAGCCCCCAACATAAGGACACAGACTGTAGTCTCGCCCCGGGTCAGGCAACAGTGCTCCATCAGGGACCCCAGCACCTGGTCAGCCCTCGCCATGGCATGGGGGAAAACTCACAGCAGGGACTGCAGAGAGGGAGCTTCACAGGTGGCTGAAGGAGTTCCTCAGGCCCTGTTTACCTCTGCTGTCCACAGATGAGAAACAAAGGAGGTATTTCCTGTGTCCCTCTTCTTCCATTTTCTTTCAATGCCAATAAGTGCTTTGCCCATAGCCACCTTGCCCTGGTGGATGAGTCATGGATGAAGGTCGCTCTTAAGCACTAGCCTATGTGACTCTTAAGATTGGCAAATTGTAATTTATCCTTCTCTCCCTCTCCCCATACCGCAGAGCACAGCTCAAGGGCTGAGGAAAATCTGGCCACAAACCTCTAAGGTCTGTGAGGCAGACACAGCCAGGCAAAGACATTAAGGTGAACACTTCTTCCTCTGCTGTGAATGGCAGCATTTCCTCCTCAACACAGGAACCTGTGTGAGAGGGAACACCCAGTGACTTGGCTTCCATATAGAATTAGCTGACCAGAAGTCACCTCTGCTTGAGTACATCAAATTTTATCTGCTTCCCTATTAAAACTTGGGTCCAGGTACTTAGCATAAAGGGATTTGTATAGTTAGCATCTTCCTGAATTCACTCATTCCTGGAACATAGATCTGAAAAATTCTTCTTTTGAATTATAGACTGCTTCTGTTCTAGACATTCAGTCTTTGGGCAAAAGGAGCAGGTACCTGATATACTGAGTAACGAGGTACCGTACTTAGATGATTTGTTGGTCCTTCTTTCATTCTGGAATGCACTCAAGGTGTACATTTGGTAACAGCAGAGTTTTCAAGCCATCCTGACTGATGCGATTCATAACAGAATGCTTTTGTCAACAGTGAGGTCAAACCCAAAGGAAGAGTGAAATGTCACTGGCTAATCACTTAAGCTGAAGGACTGGCTTGACCAGACTGGATGCTTTAAAAGAACAAAGTAACCTAGAGCAGATGTGAATTAAACTGAACTCCTGTACAAGTGCACACAAGCAAAAGATCTGTGTAAATTGTACTTCTCTCTTTCGTGATTATACAGGTGCTGTATCAGCAGGATGACTGCTGCAGAAAATCTGCAAATTTTGCAAGTCTTCACAAGACGGAAAACCCAGGCATACCTTATTTTTGAGTACTGTCTGACCCAGTTTAGGACTTTTCCTTTGGCAGTGTATTGTACTAAATTACATTAACTGGGATGCTGGATCAAAGCCAAGTATTAAGGCAGACTGTTGGCTGAGGGCTTGTGCGAGACACCTTGTTCCAGTTTGTCTTCACAAAATGGACAACTGAGCCATTTTAATCTGTGGGGTCAGCTGGACTGCTCGGATCATTAGTAAGATTTATGTAAATATGGTACAGTTAGGCAAATACCATACAAAATATTAAAGATCATCTCTCTTTCTTAGTCTGTGGCTCATGTCTTGTTTATGCTGAAATATTTTCATGTTCATTTTCTTTTGGGAATGAAGTGAGCACGAATACGACGCTGCCATCTGAGAATGGTTTATGTTGCCTCAAAGATGAGCCAGAGAAGACAACAGTTCTGATTTAAGCCTGTAAGGCCAAGGGAGGCTTGCTAAGGAGAGTGGTCTGCAACCAATCAAGTGACAAAGGACCACCCCAGCGCAAAACAATTCAACTCTGAAAGCCAGTAGCCCCTGAGAGCTGCTTCAAGAGCTAGGGTTAAATGTAAGAAGACTGCAAGCTGTAAATAAAACATGGGCTGGGTGACCTGGGCTTTGGCTTCAGCCTGCATCGCCTCTTCCAGCTGCCTGAAAGCCAAATAATCTTTGCTTCTTTTTCAAGTTTGAGGGGAAGGCAAGACTGCTGTTCTGTAGAAGCTAACCCCTTGTCTCAGCCATTCCTGGGCCGTGGACCTACATGTTCTCGGGCAAATCTCATTATGACCTTGACAGCTTTTCTAATAAGCTTGGAACTTACCTTAAATTGAAACACCTTATAAAGATTAAGCTGTATGAAGACCTCTATAACAGTATTACATAATGTTCAGACTCCAGTTGCCTTTTTGAGGGGGAAAAAAAAAAAACAAACAAAAAAAATCAAGACAACAACAACAACAACAAAACCACAAAAGAATTGAGTACTAGAGTGAGTTATTCTCTAAATACACGAGTGAATCTAGATCTTTTTCTTTTGAAGTGAGTGGGACAAAAGATAGGTCAGGGTAGTCTGGGGTTTGGAAAAAAGTTCTTAGTCTGTACTAAATTGTGGAGATTATTTTCTTCAGGATCCTTTTCTGGACAGTGCAAAAAAAAGTCCTATTTCAGGTCATTATAAGTCAATCTCCCTGCTCCATGTCAACAGCAATGTTTCGTGTATGGAAGTACTATCGAGAAATTTTGTTAGTCGGGTTCTTTCATTATTTAGCATTCAGCCCAGTGAAAATTTACAGTAGTGCTTTGTGGCGCTGCTAGTTTAAGTATGTACTCTTACTATCTACAATGAAAAATGATGCATGCTAAATAACCTCACTCCAAGAAAGAAGGGTATGCACTAAAGCACAAACATCTTGTGGTAAGAATGCTGTATAGGCAGCAAAAAGCAGCAGCTGGTTGGCATTTGGTAACCACATAATTTGGATCAACAAATCCTATAGTGTGCTGTTTCCTTTGTTGCTAAACCCATAACTTTCAGTGATGATTCTTTCTGAACTGCTTCAAAAGCCGCACCAAAAATATTGTGTTATTTACAAAAAAAACCAAACCAAAACAAAACCAAAACAGAAAAAAGATACACACACCTAACTTTTCTATAACAGAAGAATTAAGGGGGGCCTATTGTTTCATTGTTATTAAGTATTTTACAGGGACTAAACAAATTCCCTGTATGATACTATTAAAAATAGTGAAGCCATCCATAATTTAAGGTAATGTGTTCTTTACTAGGTGTCAAAGCTGTTTAGCATTTCGTATTTTGAAGCCCTTCTTTCAAACCAATCTAGCTTATTTAACCAAACAAGACTCAAGGTCACATCTCAAATGCTTGACATCTCAATGATGTTAGAAACATTAAGATCAAAGAAAGATATCCTTAGATTAATTTAACCATGACTCTTCCACATCCTACAAGTCTGGACAACAGAGCTTGTGAACAAAGTTGTTCAACTTAAGCTAACATGACAGACGTAGTAAAGTACACTGCATACGTATTTTCAAAAGTGACACTGACGATACCCAGTAACCACTTTTCAGACAGCTCCAAAAAACTAGAAGGTCCACTTTTATCTTAAGTTTTCCCTCACAAAATTGTCTCAAATCTTAAGATTTCTGCAGCAAAAACATAAATAGCAAAAATATCTTAGTCCTCAACTGCAGTCTGAGCTGAACTGTAAAGGAATGACTTAACTGAGGAATAAACTTGTGCCTTTCCTAAATCAGATTAAAAGTCTATTAGCTGTGTAGGAGGAAAAGACTCTCACCAAAAGACTGTCCTCTTCTGTGTGCTCTGCAATTGCCTTCATTATAGTTCATCCAAAGTCTTAAGCTTTACATACACTGATGAATATTTAGCTTTTTAGGAGAGTTATAGTTCAATCTATTAATATGCAAATGGTACTCTAAGCCAGCAGCACATTGACTTTAACTTGACAATGAACAAAAATAACCTCCTTTTTGAAATGCTAAGCACACCCCAATTCTTATAGGCATGAACATTGCTGCAAATGCTATGATGAGAAATCCTTTAAATATTTCTAACCAATAACAGGGAAGCAAAGTGATTGCAATTAATTCTTTATTATGTATTTTTATTAATAAGCGCTGTTATTTGGGGCATGCATAATAACACTGCAACAATTATATCTATCACAGCATTACAACAGAACCTATCTGAAACTTTGAATTTGTGCATTTTGTGAACAGTGTTTGCTGCTGCTGCAGTCTTACTTGAGATTCAAACCAGTTCTCCCTGATAAGTCAGGCTGATAAAGCAATCCACCTCCAAAAATGACCAGGCTAGATTTTAGCACAAACTGCAGTCTTAAATGTAAGTTACATTACACCAGGGGATGTCACCAGTCAAGACACAATACCAAAATTTGTGCTGCAACTTGAATTATACCTGAAAGGGAAATAAAGTAATTAATCACCCAGCAATTACAGTAGGTAACACAGATGTAATTATTGTTTATAATCTTATTTGGTGTTATTACTGGAAAAAGGCATAAGAATATTTTTTCTTCCTATACAAAATCAGTCATGCTTATAGTAAACAGCATAATTTAAAACCAGAAACACACTGGAATGCCAAAGTATAAAGACAGCTGATTGTCCCGGACAGGCCAGGCTCGACGACTGATTTATGACAGTTCAAGAAGCTGCCATTCTTTGCTATCCATTCTGCCCATTTATTTGGTGTGAATGCCACAGTAACAGAATGGAGCACGTGCTCAAGCCTCAGCTATTCCATTTTCAGCTAAACTCCAGACTTCCCACCAAAGCAGATAAAAGGGGATACCAGCGTGTGTCTCCCAGCACTGCTGCAACAGTGGCAACACGCGGTAGGGAAGGGATAAAGAGTGTGAAGCAGCTACTGCTACGGCAGTTCTCCCCACCAACTGGCATCCCTGTGAGCATGAACGGGGACGCCGCCTTTCAGAAGGCACGTCAAGAAGTGCCACAAAAAGTGTAAGCCGTAACGGCCTTTGCCTTTTCAGCCACGTGTAAGGTAAGGACAAAGTTTCCCTCTTGCACCAGAACTGCACTGGTAGAGGTTCAGACCCACAGCTGCCAAAGTGACATCTCATCCAAACAAACACATCAACATCTGATCTAATGCATAAGCGCATTAATGTATAAACACCACATTATTGTTTTAGGAAAGTGCCTGTTATCCTGAGCCATTATATAAGTCATTCATAACTCCTCCTTTGCACAGACTAAAAGCTATAGAAGACATGAGAAGAACATATATGCACATTTACTCAGGATGGAAAGATGATTTTGTAGTACTAAGCCATAGTTCTTCCTAAATGAATGACGTACACTTCTAGCCTTGTCTGTACTATTAAAATATCCAGGATTAATACAGACTCATACGAAACTAAGGAGAAATGCACAATGGAGTTAACTGACATGTGGCATCCTGCACCCCATGAAATTTAAGTTAAAATTATTTATGTAAGGTACTGCAGTATGAGTCCTTAAGGATTAAAATCTATTTATGCAGGTAACTAGTATAAGACTGACACAGCAATATAAACATTCTGCTCTGCTCTCACTGGGCTGACTTAAAGACAGTCCAAATTCTGTGGCAAGGTTAACCTTCTGTTTGGCAGATTTCCAAATTCCTTTGCAGTTTGAATGCAGAGGGCTCCTCTTCAACAGGGTATTAAATAAGATTTCTTGTTTACAGTACAGAACTTAAGGAATGACAATTTTGGTAAGAGTTATAAAGGGACATGAACGTAAACATTCCCATTTTACCCCTACATCTCAAAACTATGTGGTTATTAATATAATTTTAAGCTTTTAAATAAAAATACAGTAGCATATCATGAGGGATTAAAAACCCTTCCCCAGTTTCAGAATCAGGATGGCATGTAGAGGCATCATGAAACAATGCTGCATACAAAACAGCAGATCCTGGTCAAAATCCATCTCCAGACTGAGAATCACTGATACAGTTAATTCTCTTCAATTTATTTATTTATTTTTTATCCTTCTACCAAAGGCACTCTTCCCCTCTAAAATACAGTTTTATTTGCGACAGTAAAAAACGTCCTTATCAGTTAAAAACCTGCTGTAACTTAGAAGTGTTATTCTTCATGCTCTTGCACATGCAGCAGAAAATGAATGCCACAACTGGGTCACACCAAGTAAAAATAATTTTGGAAAAATATTTTTCATTGCAAAACATGTCAGTCTGTAAATAACAGGGTACAACTTCATTTCTCTATTAGCTCTTATTCTCACTGCAGAGGCAGAGAGAATTCGCAGACAACAGGAAAAGATGTTAACGTGTAAGTCCTATGCCTGACAGCTTGACTATAAAGGTGAAGAACACAGAATCAAAGAATTATTCAGCTGGGAGAGACCTCGGGAAGTTACAGTCTAATATCCTTCTCAGAGCAGAGTAAACATTGGATTCAGACCACACAAAACATGTTTAAACCAAAATGCACTTCCCCTCTTAGAGCATTTGAATTGTGTATATAGTTAATGTGCCCCCAGTAAACTGAACTCTTTTTCACTACATGCATATTGAACGAGAAAAACTTAGCAACTGAGCAGCTGAACATACATACAGTGTACATATCTAACCACTTCTTGTAGTCATGTACACTTAAAAAAAACAACCTCTTCATATTAGACCGTGCCTATTTTATGGGAAAGAGTTTTATGTAAGTGTATAGTTCTTGTAAGCACAAGCTGCATAAGTCACTGTGCAAAACTCCTGAACTGTGAACAATTATATACTTTCATGTAGTACTATGGTAAAACCATATAGTCATCAGAAGCAAGAAACAAGTGCAACAATTCATACATCACATCTTCATTTTTAATTTAGTAATTATTGAATGGTTCCAGAGCAGGCACTACATTAAACACAATCAAGTATCTTTGAAATAATGTTGAAAAATAACCTCTTTACCTCAGTATACACATGCGCATATACACACACATACACAAATTAATTTAAAAAATCTGTACATATGTATTTTTCAGGAAGCAACTTGAAGAACCATACCACAAAAAATTAGTTTCTGTACTCTGACACACCAGAAATTTTAATCCTATTTTCTGAAAGTAGGGTTTAGGGACACAAAATGCCATGCGGTGCTACTCAGTAGAAAATGAACTGGTAAATAAATTTATCTATTTAGTGCTAAAAGAAAACACAGAACTCCTTAAATAAAACAAATGCAAATTTATCAGAAATATTTATTGTCCTTGAGCTAGGCAGGGCCCAATATTTGTGTTTGCTTAAGCATATCCCCTTAGTAGATAAAAGTGAGAAAGTTTGTGACTATGAAAATCCAGAACATTTGATTTCCTGTTACTGGCTGCAAGGATCATTCAAGAAAGGAGTATCCTTGTTGAATCTGAGTCTGAAAGTCCATCTTCTTGATTAGTTGCCTCATAATCACCCGCATTATCAGCTAATTCAATGTCTTGATCATCATTACTCTCTGCGCTGTAATCAACTTCTTCAAGAAAGCGAGGCTCATCTTCATCCAAAACATATGTAGTGGGGCTATAATGAACAAGAAGTTGCACGAATCATGTCAAAAGTTTTACTGGGAACAATACATTCAGGCTATGTGTTGTCCCTATCCTGACATACAATCACCCAGAAATTACATCAGGAAAGGGGCAGTTTACCTGAAATAGCATTGATTTTTTAATTGTACATAAAAAAATCAGGGAGTCAAAACTACATATGTAAGACCCTGAACTAATTAGTCAGTCATACACAACACATTACCCAAATGTGCCATGACAAATTAGCTACACTAATGGCCTGAAAGAACTTAATATAATTATAGCAGTATCAGAAGTTGTTGCAGAAGGATACAACTACATAAAGAAATAGCAGTTACTATAAGGTATAAACAAACTAAAAAAACAGATGAGTGTCTAAAAATTCAATTGGGGAACCTCTGTATTTTATTAAAACATACTTTTACTGAAAAGTATTGTGAGCAATTACACTGTATGTAACAGAGACGACAAAACAAGGCATCATATTTACGCCTACAACTAAGATTAAAGTCGTATCTAAATCACCCGACTCATGTCAGGTCCTCACACACTTGCATGCAGTTAAAACTCAAAATTTGTAAGCTAAGCCTTGCAACTCAGAGGCAGTGGATTTAAGGAACTGAGCCGCTGCCTACATAATGGTCTATCCTTTTCTCTCACCCTCCTCGGATAGAGAAAAACCAAGTGTTTTCCAGACCCAGTTTTACCAAACTCCCTTGGGACATAAAAACCTATCTGCTTAAAAGCATTAAGTATCCCTAAATACTTCGTAAGTGATTTTATATTCAGATGAAGTCCTAAGAGGGTTTTGTAATGCTTTTTACCTAATAATCAAATCATACAGAACTCATACAGAAACAGTGCAAATGTTCTTATTGAGAGAGATCACAGAGCACTTGTAGAAATGTTTGCATGTTTATTTTGATGAATTTGTCTTAAGGCACACAACAGCCTAGCTTGGCTGTGGCTTTATAATTAAAAGGATTAATCACTGTTTCTTTCTAAAGGTCTTTTAGGAGCTTAAGTGGACCACCTGAAATCTGCAGTGTACTCTCCCTTCAGAATAATAAATAAATATCACAGTGTTCTTCCTCTGCCTGAAGCTTCAATGACATGCTACACTGTAACGTTTTGTGCTGCTGACAGTTAATTCAAATATTGGGATAAGAACAAATGAGAAGAATTTTTAGTCCTAGCTTAGAAAAAAAAGGGTAGAAGACCTAAAATAGTAAGAAAATAAGTTATAAAAAAATCAATTCAGTCATGGTCTCTGGATTTACATTTAAAGTAATATGTATCATGGTTCACTAAACAAACTCTTACTTGCTAAGCCATGCAAAAAGGAATGCTCCACAAAACTACTTTTATAGGTTATTTAAGTTGTAACTAGGGCAACAACCCACTATGTTGGTTAATGAACTGGGTGTTTAAAACAAAAATGTTCCCATTTAGTAGAGACAAAGAGCGAGGAAAATAGGCATCTTAGCAAAGATACAGGTTTTCTCATTTTACAGGTGGGGAACCCAACATACTGTAAGGATACATGCTTTGCATGAAGAACCTAGAATAGAACCAGCCAAGGAATACAACTTTTCTGTGCTTTCATCCAGTGATGCCTTCCGCACTAGAAAGTTACTACCTACCAACACTTCTAAGGAAAAAAAAAAAGTTGAGGGGAGCAAAAAGCTTAGCTGTTTCATCTACTTAAAGAATACAATGAAAGGAACTTCACCAAATGTATCACATTCCAGTAAGTGCACAGGATTTTTGCGATTTCTGCTTCAAATCACTTAACACAGGCATTGACTTGTTAGCTTTTGTATGCAAGGAATCCACACCGCAATTGCAGGATAGACTGTGTAATTCAATTCACAGGAAAGGATGCCATTAAATCTGAATGTTGGCCCAGTATTAACTAATAATTCTGAGTACCGAAACAGAAAACCACAAGGACCTATGCCAATGTTTATTAACCACTGATAACGGGATGCTAATGCATTATAGTAGGCACTTATAAAAATTCACATTAGTGAGGTATAATACAGAATAGTAAAGCTCTTAAAAAATTCTATCCACTTTTTTAATAAGCGTTGTTATTTGGAAACTAATCTCACATAGTTGAGCTAGTTAAAAAAGCAACAAACCAAGCCTATTTTAAAGAAAAAACATAGAACCAGACACACAAGCAAACCACATAGTTCCCCTATGTCAGTTCATAGAATACGTCCCATTTCATATTGTCTTGAAAAACACACTGGTATATGTGTGGGTTTTGCACTTTTTCGTATTTGTATAAACTTATTTTACATAGTTACTTATGTGTCAGCATGCAGGCATGCCCCGAACTTCTAAAAATTCAGCCACTGACCACAGTCTTGAAGTCAGTGTGTATGATGCAACGCGTTTTAGATATTTGCTCTGGCATGCGTACATTCAAAATTCTCATCCAAAACTGAAGGGTGCTTTTACTGACATTACCCATTCAATAAAATAAAAATCAAAATTATAAATTACTTTCTCTATTCAAGAGAAGTACCATTAGAATAGATGAACAGATCTTATCCTCAAAGCTATATAAACCTTTAACATCAAAATTGGCTCTGAAATCTGCCTCATAATAATCTCAGCTTTTTACTACCATCCAGGACAATGCACCATGACCTCTCAATCATTTGTTACTGAAAATAAATATTTTTTCACTTTCCCCTTCTTGAGTCTTTACTCCTTACAAAATGTTATCTGAATACTTTCTACATTCAAATGAGAAGCCTTTGTCACAAACCACCTGTGTATTTGCTCTCCCATGGCACATTTTTGTCTGTTGTAGCAAATGTTATCTTTGGATATTTAATTTTCCAGCAATCTTTATTCTAAAGGTTAGCATGAATCTGCAAAGTGTAATTATTACTCCACTGTTTTACTGAGGCTAGATCACAAAAAATGTAGAAACCAAAACACCTGAAAAAATTTCATGCTGTTTAATCAAATTCTTTATTTGCCTCCCTGCCGCTTCCCACTCTTGGCATATCTTGTGACAATATATTTTTAGCTGCCGTCATGCTGATTCTATGGGTTTTAATTTCCTAACTTTTCCCTTGGGCTGTTTCTAATTAACTTGCTCAATAATCCCTGTTCCTCTACCCCTACACCTCCTACTTTTCCTTTTAAAAGGAAACCATTATTTTTCTCAGGTTTGCAGAGGTTGTTTATCACACAACTACAGTTCTATAATGTAAGGGATGCCATAATCTGTGCATTTGCTTTGAAGTTACAGCAGTTAAAAGAGAATATTATATGAAAACCTGAAGTTTTGCAGATTTTACTTTAAAAACAATTTACGGGTAAAAAGATGAACTCCTAAATACCTGATTGATATACCCGATACAATTCTATGGCCTTCATGTTTACAAAGAACTTTAAGGATACCCCTTTCATTTAAAAAGAGTATTTCTGCATCACCTACCATACGCCAAATTTAGGA
>JAOXJM010015351.1:0-10297 GCA_026413425.1 Tringa solitaria
AAATGAGAGTCTCCAAATTGATAAAGCTGCTAAAATAACGTTCAGTGGATATAAGTAAAAAAAAAAAAAAAAAAAGAAAAATAAGAGGTATTACCTGAACAGGAAGGAAAGTGCAAAAGTGAACTGCTGCAAAGCATAACTTGGCATTTTGTACACGGATACACAGCAATATAAGCAAGTGCTGTATAGCAGTATTCAACAATGTTTAATCAGGGACAAAAGGCAGCAGACCAAAGTCAAGAGCTGGGATAAGGAGCCCTCACTTGGGTGGAAGTTTCTATCTAAGAGCCAACAGGGAAAATAATTTTTTAGTAGATCATAAAATCACTGAAGGACCGGAATGCCAAACTTAGGAGCAAGATGGCTGGCATGTGTGGCCTTCATGGCAGACGTGAGGGTTTGAGACCTAACCTGTGCTTACCTTTTGTAATGCCACTTACCTCTGCAAGCAAAGAAGTATTTTCATAAACCTAACTAACCCAGGCAGCCCCACGAGGTGCTGCTACTCTGGCATGTGGCACTGCGTTCTTGCTGCCACTTGCAAAATTCACAAAGAAATCTTCTGGATTTGGACCTTCGTGACAACAAGATGATTTATTATTATACCCATTTTAAATTCTTATTTTCTGCATGAAAAGAAATTATTCTGTGACTAAACACAGCAAAACGGAACCAACAAAACCAATTTTCTTGTTTGTTTCCTAGATCTGGAGCAGGCCATGAGCCCGCACCCACGAGAAACTCAAGGTTGTTCATCCCCCTCTTTTCCCAGCTGGGTCACTCATTGGCCCCAGTGAGGTACGGTACCTCCAGTGACTTCACTGTTTATTGAAGTTGCCACAAAGCTGCTTTCAAACCAAGGTGCTCAAATTATGTGGTACACCAGACCAGGAAACCCTATTAAACTGAAATGGGGCCCCACCACACATAAGGAGAAAGCTGGGGTTTTACCTAAATTAAGAAAGAGGCAGAAAGACAGACGGACAGACTGGGGTGGGGAGATAGAGAAAAGGAAAGTAGGAAATAAGGGAATAGGGAAAGCAAGAAAGAGAATTTCTGTTTCCAGTTAGAATATCCAGTAATAATTTAATATATGGTGCCATTTTAGAAAATGTGCTATTCATATTTATGAAAGGCTTAATAGATGCAGCTGCATCCTTTAACAAATTATTATAAGGCATGGTATGAAATGCATTAGTAAGAAATGCTTAACAGATGATGCTGTGACAAGCTGTTACAACGCGTGTTATAAGACGTCAATATTATTAAATCTATGGGCTTGGTTAGCACATGAATATAAATAATTTTTATGCATGCTACAAATTGCCATGCTTTATTAATAATGAAGTGTTTATAAATGGAACCTTACTGTAAAGCATTATTAAATGCAGCTACTCAGAAGACCTTAGAGTAATACTGTAGTAGCGTTATCATGCTGAGAAGCAGACTAGAAAGGCTGCTTTATTTTACTGTCTGAGTCGACACAGGTTCAAACACACTGGGCTTTGATTCTTGAAAACCCATGTGGTAGGGGCCACCAGTAGGCACCGGTTGAAAGCTGCTGTTGTCACATTCTTTGTTACTCTGAAATCACTTCAGCCTCACTTACATGGGATTTACACCAATGTAAGTACTAGTGTCAGTGGAGTAACTCCTGATTAACCTTGCTGTAAATGATACATGCTGCAGGTCACATTATTTTCCTTCCCAAGTGAAAGCTGGCTGAAAGGTATCTGTGTGTTGCAAGGCATTCTTCTGGAAAAAAAAAAAAAAAAAGAAAGAAAAAAAGAATGTAGATTCGAAATGCACAATTCCCTGCATCACAGATTCTGTCCTTCCAACAGATACCTTTCAAAAGGTGATTTCTGAATTAAAAAGAAACATCCTTCTACAGGGTTTTTCAATGCAAAAAAAAATAAAAAATAAAAAAAATCATGTTGCTCCAGAAGTTACCATGACTCAGTAACACGCAGGAGTGGCTCAGCTCATCTGGCCTGATCATCGTGTGGGAAAGCATCACTTGCTTTTATTCTTTAACCATTTTATGCTTTCATGATTGATATTGTCTAAGTTTCCAATACCACATTGAATTAGACCAAGATACATAAGTATCTAGACAGACAGCTATCATGGAATATATGTCTCAGCCTGTAGAGATGGAAGTTAATTAATAAAAAGACATAGCAAATCTAGGACCACCTAGGCAAGAAATGCTTACGATGTAATGGCAAACAAAGTCTTTTAAATTCTTACAGTTTTAGCTAATGTTTCTAGATTTTTTTTTAAAATGGGTGTTCTATTTTCAACCATCTGCCTATTCTACCTTTTAATGCTAATTTTTTTAAAAATAGTTTTTCACAACTCCTGGGTTACTTGGATGATCACTTCCTCCAAGCTGTAGCTTACTATTTTTACTAAGGCTTTCTTAAAAGAGTGGAGCTCGTCTTACTGAACTGGGACAGTTGCATGGGAGGATCTACCTTTCTTGTGCCAGGTCAGCCCAGCTGCTTCCCCTGATGGAGCCCGTAACCCCATGTTAGCTGTGGTGTCAGCTCAAGGTTGTGCAGCTCTTGGTGAGCGGAAACTGGCACTCACTGGGAACCACCCCACCACCACCACAGTGAACAATGCTCATCTTCTGGATGAACTTACACAGGGTTACCAGTACCATTGCCTGAATGCACTTTAAGAGAGTGACTTCATTCTGGTGTAGCAAAGGGATTTGCGTGCCTCTGCGTGTGCTTGGGCAGCCACACTCACACGCGAGTCTGTGGGCACATCCAGTGCCCTCTGTTCACAAAAAGCACTTTCACGTCCCCTGGTACGGCATTATCTCAGCACGCCAGCACAGGACAGAAGAGCTTTAACTCAGTTTTCCGGGGAGACCTGAAACGCAGTGAGAGGGACACCGATGGCCGGATTTGGAGAGGTGTGTAGGTGTCCACAGCTGGTGGCTTCAGGGGAGGCAGAAGCCCTCAGCTGACCCAGAGTGGTGTCGCACACCATCTGGGGGAGAAATGGTGTGACCCAGCATTGCTCAAGGCCTGCCCCAGTGGCTGGGCAATCCCTCTCCTCTCCCAGCTCTGCTCCCTTTAATGCCAGCAGCCAGAGCAGTCCTCTTCCTGAGTGATGTAGACCACTTCATTTATCACCTCTATTATCACCCAGGAATTGAAAAACAAACCAAAAATATTACCTAACTGCATGAAGCTCATAAATGTTGCAGATGGGTTCATTCTAAGTTCTGGGCAAATGTTCAAATAGATATTTTTTTTAACAGATATATACTTATACCGACCAAATCCTTAGTCTTGACTGTTCAATTTCTTTGGTTTTTTTTTCCCCTCAGTGTCTCATGGCACACACAGAATAATGTCAAATAAGCATGCTGAAGGGCTCATATTCTATTTATCTATTAGTCTTGATGTGATTGCAATCTTCTGTATCTTCATGCATTAGTTTCTGGTCTAGTTTACAGTTCCTCCTGTTATAATTCATTTCATATCGCTTCTTTTCTTTGTTTTCCCATTCCTCATCATTAATTTCTGAGCCAACTTTTTACTTATTCCATGACTCCTGCACCCGAAACATTATTATTAACCTTGGATGTGGAACTTGGTCAAAAATCCTCTCTGAAGTGTAAACAGCTCTGGCATTTCATTACAAAATTCACCATTGTGTTCCAAAACACTCCTTACTATAAACTTCAAGGTCACTCCTGTCTTCCCCCTGTAACTGTTTCGGCCCAGGTGGAGCCTCCTCTGTGGCGCCCGAGCCAGGAAAGAGAGATGTCGAAACCGCAGGAGTCAGCGCTTCGGGGATCGCACCCGGCTTCACAATTTGGCAAGGGGGCTTCACTGGAGGAAATCCGGAGTGGGATTTCCACATCGCACTGCTGAATAGGAACCAAAAAAAAAAAAGCAAACGGGCAAAGGCCACTTTTGGGTCAGATGGCCCTCCCTCCTCCTTCGAGGCTTTCCAAAGAGCCCTGTGGGGGACCTGGGTGAGTGTAAGGGATGGGCAGAGACAAAAAGGAGGCACCAGTCCTGCAGGGCCAACCTGATCTGAACCCGAGGTCCAAGGCCGAGGGCAGGACACCGTGTGGTGGGGTAAAACCCCCCCATGTGGTGGGGTAAATCCCTCCCTGCGAGCTTTGCGTGCTGCTTGCTTGCAGTGTGGTGGGAAGCCAGCTCCTACCTGCTCTCTCCCCACCGCATTAGGTCAAGTCACATCAAGAGAGAGAACTGTCTTTGGTAGTTTTTGAAGCACCCCTTGAGCTTTTCCATGCATCGGTTGATTGATAGCCTTATTACTTAGCACATCTTTATATCCACAGTAACTGTAGCAATCAGCAAAACAGCAGACAACTGTATTAACTACGACTGGGGAAAAGTGAAAATAACACCTGGCATTTAGCACAGTTCGTCAAAGGATCTCAAAATGCTCAGCAAACTTTAATAAAGACACATGACGCCCAGTGAGTCTGGAAATATTGTGACAGCCGTATTAAACCCAGCCAAACTGATAAATCAAGGCACGCTGGATCAGCATTGGCACAGCAGCGATGCTGCCGCCTTGGGCTAGCGCTCTGCCAGGGTATCACCTCCACAAACCCCCACCACGGCTCCCGAGGAAGCATCCCTCCACCATCCCTCCACCATCCCTCCACCTGGTGCTGCCCTCCGAACCGTCTGGCTCCTGGGCTGGGTCTGGCTGCTTGTGGTCCTGCCTGCATCCCACAGACATTCACCAGGGAGCACCAGGATACACACGTGCCTCTACCTTCACCCTTCCCTTCTGTGGCCGGGCGGATAGGCCAGCAGGAAGGCAGGACTGCCAATGGTCCTGTTTAGCCTTTATTTACACGCTCGGTTCATTCTGCATTTCTGTTTTATACGTTTCTCTATTTAGATGATGTGTGAATTCCATGTACACTTTTTTTTTTCCTCAGAGTCATGCAGCGAGTGTTTGTTTGTGCATCTGTATTGTGCTCTACTTTTCCTCATGTTCACAGATTTTTATTAAAATATTTCCATAAAACAGGTTGTTACCAAAAATAAATGAACACATACAAATTAATACATAAAAACAGATGAGTTATATAGAATATTTACAAACAATGGGATGGAATTCAAAACTTCTCATAAACACAGCATATAAATAAGCATATACATACCCCATGTTTACTACCATTTATTTTAAGAGTTACTTAGTAGATCTGAGGTAGGCTAAGGCTGACAGACAAGATTTTTCTTTGCAGATTGTGGGTGCATCAAAAAGATCTCATTTAACAGCCAAATGAAAAAGATCTTATTTTACACCCAGCTTGTGTTTCCTCAGCCTGCAGAAATAAACACACGCGGTGTAAAAATTGGGCTCGAGAGCAGTCCTGACATGACCAAGCCTCTGTCGTCATGTGTGGTAAATGAAGCAGAGATCTTTCAAGTGACCGGGCCAAGGGGAGGCAGCAGGTAAGTGGCAGCACCAAGGGTCCCCTCTGCTGACTGCTTGGCTTTCAGCTCATCTGTTACCTAAAACATTTGGAAGAGAGAAATATCCCTGTGAATAAGAAATAACCACAACAGCTCAGCCTGCTGAGCGTTCAGAGAGCGGGTATGCCATCAGGGTACGCAAAGGGAGAAAAATCCAAAAAGACTGTCCCAACCTTCAGACCAAAATAAAAATAAAAAACAGTAACAATAATGGGGGCTCTACAGTCCAAACCTGCGTTTATTAAATCAGATCCACCGAAGACAGTGGGACTAACCGACCCACTCGAGTTCTCAGACTATTTATGGGAACCCAGTAGCTCAGTGCCAAAGTGCAACTGGGGTGCTGAGGGCTGGGAGGTGATGGGGGGGCTACCCCTCGCCCCGAGGTGGGCGAGCTCAGGTGAAGGAGCCTTGCCAGTGGCAGAGCTCAGCGCTTACCCCAGGACAGACCAGACTCTGACACAGGCACCGTGTCCCAAAGCCAAAGAGCAGGAGCCACGCAGACAGGAGCGGTTGCGCCGGTGCCAGCCAGGGCTCCGCAGCATTAGGATTAGATCCAGAGGTCGGGTAGTCCTGGGCTACCAACACCTCACCGGAGGGCAGAAAAGTGGGATGGGACCCACATTTTTCCTTATTCGAAAGAGCTGTTTCATGATGGGCAAGGTCCAAGTCATGTGCTCAACCACTCCTTCGGCATTGTAGGTGCAAGGTGTGCAGCCTTACACTGGCATATGAGCTAACACAGCCTTCTAGGCAAACTGATGTGAGCAAATATTTGCACTTGATATCCTCATGTTGCAGAGGCGAAACTGCCTTAATCTTAATGATCTTAATGATGGTCTCCTGTCTCTGCAGCGCAAGATCACTCTCGGCACCCTTTGACAAACAGGAGGCTTATTAAAAGCTAGGAAAGGCCGGGCTGACTTTTTCTCTGTTTTGGAGAGGAGGCTGTTTTGTCGACTTTTTACCAGAGTCTAGGAGTGTGAAATTGGCTGTTCATGTGCAGCCTGCACAAGTACTGTAGTTTGAAAGTGAAAGCAATTAATTTTAGTTGTTGACTTAAACTGCTGTTGAGAGGTACTTCATTTCCCGATTCTTCCTCCTATAAATAGATTAAGGGTTACATGAAAGTCAAGTTGTGCTCGTTTGTCCTCCCTCTAGATAGATTTCCCATGACTGCTTATCTATCAGCTCCCCCCCCCCTTAACACAATTTGTTTCTCAAATTAATTTAGCTCACTCGCTCTCATTGGTCCACAGCCAAAAAAATTGTCTCCTGTTCCTTTTTTTTCCATAAAAAAGAAACAAACCAAACCACTTCGGAATTAATATTTTCTGTAAGGGAGATTGAGCAATGTGTGTCTCGAACTTATGATTGAGAGAGCTAAAGAAAATGTATCTTTTGGAGGGATAAACATTTGTGTTAGCAGTCTGGAAGGACTACCAGCCCTGGAGAGTGGTGGCTCTGCTGCACACAATGCTGCAACGGCTCCATGCATGAGGTTCTCATCAATACTCATGGAAGCTGCATGTGCCAAACAACTGCAGCATAAATACCTCTGCTTATTAATCAGCTATTATCTGGCAAATCTTCTCACTATTATTTATTCGTGTATTGGCTGCAATTTTTTCTTTGCTTTCTCGTTTCCTACCTAAGCTTGTTTGTTAGAAAGAATATTATTGATGTTGAGGATATTTGAAGTCCAAATTGAACACACACATTCACACCAGAGAAATAAAGTTGATTGATGGACACTGATGGGCCTGGAGAATTTCTGGCTCCATCCTGTTGTTTAATGCAAATTATTCAGACTGCTTGCCCATGGGCTACCTCATCTCTTTACTCCAAAACAGTTCCAGTCCCAGGACCCAGGTCACAAAATGTACAGAGTAAATAGCTAGTGCGAGGGTTTGAAGGAGAGTCATATTTTCTGACGCAGATGAGGATAACTGGATAAGTATGAATCACTGTTCTGGGGGCAGCGTTTGTATTTTTCATAAAGTCATATTTAAAGAAAAAGAATTTCTTGATCTAAAGTTTCTGTGGCCGTCTTATTGCCACCCATCTGATCTCTGATCTGGAGCTGCAAAATTAATTTACTCTTCACCATGTAATACAGAGCTGAACAGAATTAGAAAAGGTCTGTGTTTTATCACTGGAGATGCCAAATCCTTATCTGCTAACACTATACTACAGAGTTCTTGCCAAAAAGGGAGGAGAAACCAAAGTAATTTAAAATTAATAGTGGATACTTGGAGAGATACTTATTTTTCTAATAATGGTATTCTGTGGTGTAGGAATTTGCACTTATTCAAAGTGCCTAAAATGTCTTGATATCCCAAAATACGACCTGTGGCTTTTAATTTATGTAAGGACTGTGCCATGCAGTTCAGAGGTATCACACAGATGGGCTTCCTGGTCATGGTGCTTATTTTTGACTTTGAATATTTGTGATGTTAGAATTGGAAGGTTTCATACGGCTGTCCATCAGCTTGGTTGGGACAGTTGTTCCTGCTGGACTGCTGGCTATTCAGAGGTCCCAAGTATGGGAGGCCACCCTGCTACATCTCTCCAGCAAGCTGGGCACTTCCAAGACGTATAAGACTTAGTGTTTCTACCACGTGGTGTGATAAGCCTGACACCCCCTAGGCTCACTAAAATTAATGCACCTGTGCAGACAACTTGGTGTTACAAGAGCAGTAAGCCTGACAGCTCCCAGAAATGCTTGGCTCATTGTACACAGGGACGTACAGGAAACTCAACAAAAATATGTTTGTCCCATTTCATGTAGGGTTGCCTTCTGCAGGCATCTGGAGTCGGGAAGCTTGAACGTCTTTCAAGCACAATGACATTCTGGGCCCACAGAAAGTGGTAATAAAAAAGTATTGGAGTTTGCATGTGAGCTGGAATAAAATATAAATCTTAGTTAAGTACTCTAGAAGACAATACATGGAAGGAGTAAAAGTTGGCATGTTTTTGTGCTATTCCTTCTCTTGATATATTTAGATAGTATAATAGGAGAATACTAAGCAGCTGAGAAGTTAATCAATGAAATGTGCATCCAGGTATCTCTTGGTAATATTGTGTTCCAGATGTAAGATTAAACATTTAGTGGGAAGCCGCCCAGTAAAACTATCTATGAACTAAAGTGGTGTCATTACAGCAAAGTATTACTATGAGAACAACTGGGTAAAAGCAATGCCGATTTTAAGTGCATCAAACATGTCAGGCAGCCACCACACAGCTAAAGATTCAGGTCAAAGCACGGATCCAAGTGGATGCTGAGTGTCACAACAGTTCTATGCAGAAAGATAGTGGAAAGCCTGGTTTTTCAATAAAGACTCTTCAAGATAATAAACAAACAAAACTACCATTTAGCTGTCACGTTGCATCATCTTATATCTCACCCGGTGCTCCCATAATTGTTGCTAGTGATTCCATGCATGAATTGCATAGTGGGGCACATAAAATTATTAAGGTAATAGGTCAGGTTACATCATTGCCACCATAGGTTTTCTGGAGCTCTCAAACCCTGTTCAGCAGAAGTATGCGTTTAAATTGCACTCACGCTGAATTTCAGAAAATCCTACTTAACTATCACTTGCTCAAAATCCACAGAGATACAGAAACAAATAATATAGAATACAGAATACAATAAAGAATATAATAAGAATACAATACAGAATATAATAAAGAAACAGTACTAGTGTCAAAATTCAATGTGGGTTATAAAATAGATTTAGGCCACCTCCATACTCTTTGGGTTTTTGGTTTGTAGTATCCCTCTGCCCATTGTTACCATGAGTTAGACAGCGATCGATTATGAGATCATTTTAAGTTTTTTAAGTTTTACTTCAGAAAGGTGACAAAATGCAAGAAGCTTGTTCCTTCTTTCTTTTTCTTTTTGGTGTTTGTTTGTTTGTTTGTTTGTTTGTTTTTAAATTGTCCTGGCAGATAAATCGAGATTCCCTGTGGAGGTGACGACCACTTGGGGTCCACCTCTGGCCCTCACTAGCTTCTTAGGTCTGCACAGAAGCATGCGGTGGCACCCAACTTTCACCTCTTCCCCCTGGCCCATTGCTGCTTCTCCAGCACTTAGCCTTATACTCACGATGTTACCAGGTTATTGCCTTCCTATTAAGCTTAGTCTGAACTCATCTCTTGCCCAAGGTTCAATCTGTCCTGGCAGAGCTTCAATGCAAAGATAATTGGTGCAGTGCTAAAGTTTTATCTGATGGGTTGAAGACTATGCTAATGACTGACTGAGATAATTTTATACCTGGCCCAGCTCTTCGTTCCTTCAATTTGTTTCTTTCTGACTGCAGCATTGTAAATGCAGCTGTGGCTTGCAGTCAAATACGTCTGCTGAGAAATTTTCAAATTGAACCTTGTTTTTCTGCTCTCCTTTTCATCACAGGAAGAATAAATCCTCTAACTGGATGTTAGGGAGTCATTACAAACTCTCAGTATCTTTCTGTTATTGCCTCAAATCTGAGGACAAGATGAATAGAGCCATGGGACATTTTTATGCCCAAAATACTGCAGCCCACAGAAGTAGATCTCACCTTAATTTAAACTAGTTCTTTTGGGGAATAATAACACAGGACTTGCAAAAGCATCACATCCAGAATGGGGCAGATGTCTATGTATTTATCCAGCCCTTCTAGAGAGTTTTGCAGCCTGTGCTGAGCACACGACTTCGAGAAGTTATGCTGCTAGCAGTACCCAAGCTGGCAAGACTACAGCGATGCTTGGGCTTAGACACACCTTGTATGTATATGTATGCATTTTTATATATGTGTGTA
>JAOXJM010015352.1:0-12436 GCA_026413425.1 Tringa solitaria
AGCAGTTCCTGTTGACAACATGGAAAGGGGCACTAAGTTCATTGCTTTCAGAACATGCTGCAATTTCCAAATTCCACTGAAGAGACTATATCAGATAACTACAGAACTCTGCTTCAAATCAACTCATAGACTTTAAAATAGATTTTAATAACGGGTAGAATTTTGAAAAAGACAGCTAAATTTATCAGATAGATTTATTGCTTTCTCCAGTATTTTAAAGGCTCATTGTTTTGCTCTTAAATGACTAAATCTGTACACATTATAATAAAGGATGATATGTAGTTCCTAACCTACTACCCACCTAATAAACAAAAATAGGGGTAATGAGTCACCGTCTTTGCACAGAACCATAAGTGAAGTGATACCTCCAAATTCAAGGAGAAAGTGCTAGTATGTATATATACTCTGCAACATGCTTTTGCACGTACTAAAACTATGACTTGACCAGGTTGACATTTAGATTGTCATGATTCAATAACTCTCCACTGCAAGCAAGGATGAAAAATGGCTTCGTCCATCCCCACCAGAAAATACAACTGTCTACAAAAAAGGTCTAATGTTAAGGCTTTTTCCAGTTACTGGAAATTTTGATTTTGAAATGTCTGTGCAGGGCCTCATAAACTCCCATATCCATGGGAATTGGGTACCTTATAGCCCTTGGGTCTTCTAAAGATCCCTTGGCTAATTCCTCTTCTTCCTGCCTCTCCATCATCACGGAACTGAAGTGTTGCACTGTGAGAGCCTCAGGCTTTAATAAATCATTGTGTAGGTTTCCAGTAAGCAAATGGGCAACGTGAGACAAATAACTGGCCTGGAAGGAGACCAGCTGTCCGTTTAGTTTAATACGACCATTGCAAGTGGCAGCTACTCCAACATGAGAGTATCACTAGTGATAATGATGCTCCAAAATCCAGCAGAGGTAGTAATGGCCAAATTGCATCCACACCTATCTCCCAGAAGAGTCTCTTAATTTATCCTTTAATTTTGTATCTCTTGCTTTTCTTGCTTTTGAAGGACAAAGACCTTTTTTTTTTTTTGATGTTGTTTCCCAAGCACATTTCCTACTATGCTAGACAGCAAAAGGGTGTCAATTCCTTTTTGCCATTGAGGGATTCATCTGATATTTTTCTTCCCAGACAAATACTGACAGAACTGTTGGTCCTGAACACAGTAGCTTTCTGTGACAGCAGCTGCTAAAATTTCACCTCAGCAGCAGCTGTAGAAGATGTCTTCTTTAAGTTAAAGATAAATAAGCATGGACATCTTGTTCCATGCTGACAGCATGAATTGTGGAAGGCACCTTTAATCCCACTAGCAATGAAAAGACTACTTTTGTTCAGTTTTGGCCAGTCATTATGGTTTTGCAGGTTCAATTCACACTTAGAGGTTATAGTGCCTGGACGCTACTGGAAAATATCAAAACAAGGAAAGGACAATCACCTAAGTCATGTCACAGAGGAGGGACACTTTGTGGGCTTGGCCATTTACTATGGTATTAGTTCACACTTTTGATCTTTTAAAGAAAAGGATGGATGACCTTTAAAACTATCAGTGAAAACATGCATTAACATTGCATTAACTGAGTTCTTAAAACCTAAAATGATTATGAAATATATGATAATTGCCCATATCTTTGCTCTTACTGATACTCACAGAGAATGTGTTTGCTTTTAGATCAATGTTGTAGGTTTAAATAGGATAAAGTCTCTTTTCCTGAGTTACCTAAGGACACTTCAGGAATGGAAAATCTTTTGCTAGAACAAGAGCAGGCCCTTTATGTTCCTTCAGCTGTGGCAAGGTGAATGTTCCAGGTGTCTTCTTTCTTAACATGGAATAACCTTGTTTTGGGATATGTGGCTGGGAAAAGTGTTCACTGTGTTGGGTTATGTAGCTGGTCCACTGCTGGGGAATGTGCCTCCCAGCCATGGGCACTGGGGGGCAAGACTGCTTGCTACATTCTGCCCCAAAATGTGGCAGAGAACCAGCATCACTGCTTTGCAATATGGTGGAGACCATTCCTCCATTTTTCCCATCCTCCCTCTCCAAGTTATCAGTGGTCTTGGTCTTTTCTTTCATGCCTGTGATCAAGGGAGAGATGAAGGATCACTTATTATTTCTTCTTGTAATGTGAGCTGGCCACCAGTGGAAAAATGCTAAAAGGCCTCTGTCACTCATTCACATACTGTTTCATATACTCATCCACTGTTTCCCCCTTCAGTTAGGAAACCATTTCAAAGGGAGGATGCTCTGACTGGCTCCAGTACAAAGGTAGCCAAGGATTTTGTACCTTAACACTTCCAGAACACTTCCAGAACACTCCAGCTCTGGAGTGCTGTTGAAGGAGGTCTGTCCTTGGATCTTCTTACCAGTTTGGTTCATGTCATGGGCTAGTCCTAGGATGTCTGAAACCGATTCTTTGGTTGAAACTAAGGCAAGAGATACAGTAGAGGAATGCATGTAGTGTGCTATATATAGTAACAGGTGCTGAAACCACAAGCCCGTTTAAGTGTTTTCTCATGACCCTGGGTTTCATCAGCCTTTCTTGACCCAAATCTAGCAGCAATGCTTACGTCATAGCTAGGTTAATGACAAAGTGGGCACTTCACATTTTCTCTCTTTTCCACAGGTGAAATCACAGCCTTTACCAAAGCTCTGCTGATTACTTACTCCTTATCTTTTCTGTTCTGTGTTTTGCCATTCCACATTTGTTTGCCAATTTTCTTTGCTTGCTTCTGAGCCCTGTTCCATGCTGGATTTGAAAGCTCTGGTCCTCTACAAAACCTACCTTTGTCTGCCTTCCCTTTCACATTTCCCTAAGTCACTCACTGTACTGAAACAAATATTGTTGGCTTCCCTTCAAATCACAGAGCATGCATTATGTTTATTTGGAGATGACTGGAAAAAATGTTCAACTAAATTGTATTTATTTGCTAAATATACTGATTCATTCAAACCCAAACTTTTCAAAATCCTGATAAATTATCATTCTGTTCTGACCTTCTCTGTATAAAAATCCCTATTTCCATCTCAAAATAACTGATTGCTTTGTAAGCTAGACTAATTATACTATAAACTTTTGCAAAAGTCTGAGATGTAAAGGAAATATTTTAACTGCTTTGATACATTTCCCCCTCCCCCCAGTTCTTAATGTGGGAAAAATTTCAAAATGCTGACATTTGTCCCAGCTTGAGGATGAAAAAAATAGAAATCTAGAAATATTTTGCTTAGCAATAAAGCCATATGGATAAGAAGAGCAAAACGCACATATGGCAACAAGATCATCTCCTGTAATTCAACCCATTAGTGTAAGAAATTTTTTCAGACAGGTATGGATTTTGATTCTCATTTATGTTACTGCCACCTTATTCTTATCTGCCTATAAAAAAGGCCCTGAAATGCTAATGGTAAATATAGCATATGTTCCCACTACAAGGTGTCAAAATCTTTTTGCTTCCTTACACTAAATTAGGCTATAATGTGTGTATGTAACGTATGTGTGTTTGGTCAAAAGTTGAGTCATTGGGGCTTTTTTATTTTTATATGGTCTGAAAGTAAACAACTGGAAAAAAATCACACAAGGATTTCAATATTTTTACACCCAAATTTTATGAAAATCAATGTATTCTTTAACTTGTGCATACTTTCCCTTTCCTACAGGGCAATCCCTGTTTTGACTATTTCTTATTGTGCAAAGAGTTGATCTCACTGTCTGGGGAGAGACTTTGTGATGAAGTATAAACACAACCTCAGATTAATATCCTTAGTTGCAAAAGGGATTTTCAGTAGGGGTGCTCAGTGGTCAGCAAACAAGCAAAAATAATAAAATTATCTTGTATAACTCCCACTGCTGGCTTTGAGGATATTTCAGTAACTTCATTAACACTTCCATGTGTGTTTAGCCCAGTTTCCTAGAATACAGCTGACAATTTACTTGGATAATGCCGAAAGTCTTGCTATTTCAGCTGTTGGGCTGTTGAACATTGTGCATAGGGAAGCTGTGTGGCGGAAGGAATGAGTGTAACTCTGGTCCGATGAGGGGCTTCAGACACTGTGATACTGTCTGCCTCTCTAAAGCACTTGCAAAGCTGGATAATATTAACGGAGAACATTCAGCAGACCTGACATAAAGTCATGGTCACTGGAGATGGCAACAGCACATGTTAACATGGCAATATGGTTTCCCAAAGGGTAATTTCAAACAAAGTTGAAATGACTTTTGATTTAAAAGCTGCTTACTCACATGGGAAATATTTCTCTCTAAGGAAACTCTCATAGATTGTAGCTTCTACATACTCTATCTCTCAGCTTCTGCAAAGCCCTGTCTTCCAACCTCTGCTCAGCCAAGTTAAATTCAGCTTTTATTCTTGCAAGTGTAAAGCATGTATTAGCTAACTTTATTGCAGAGAAGCCAAATGGAAGAAGACAGAGCACTTGACAAAGTCAGATATGAAGAGCCCAAGTAGTATATAATGCTACCAAACCCCTCAATGTTTATGATTATCATATATAAAATATTCAAACTCATAAATTATGGTAACATTAAATAGCAGTTATAATACTCTGGTATTGTGAAGCAAAACAGAGTGGTAATGGAACTGCTGGTTAGTTCTGGTGATTGTGAATCTCTGTGTATTTGGATCCAAAGACTACCCCTGCTTCTGACTTTATATTCTCTGTAGTAAGTCTCCCAGACACCGCAAAATTAAAGGCTGAGCTGAAAATAATACGGCTTTCTAAGCTCTCACTGAGAAAATTCTTTATCTAACATAGTCATTTTATTTAAAAAAGTAGCTGTGAAAATCAAAACAAAGGCATTTAAACACACTGCCAAATAGTTCCATAGATATATCTAATTTCCTTTTGTTTGTTATTTATTTCTACATTCAACAGCTTACTATCATTCAGTCTTTGCCCTCGGGTTTGTTTGGGAATGCGGATTAAGGAGACTGTCCCAGGAGTAGATTTTACTGTCAAAACCATCAGGATCTGTGTAAATCCATCGCATATGTTTTAGGGGACAAATTAACAATACTATCTAAGTCTTTTGATAATGCAATAGCTAGCAGGTATGCATAAAGAAGACTAAAAACAGTACCTGACATTATTCACTGTCAGCAAATGGCTATTTAAACATAAGAAAATGATCCCGAAGTTTGACTGATTTTAAACACCTGAGTCTACAGGACAGCTGCCAGAGTAAGTGAAATTTTTCAGAGGATGAGAAGATTTTTTTGGACAAGAGGTTAGAATGACAACATACATATATTTTCTGTGGTGGCAGAAGATTTTAACTGGGAGAAATGACGTATACTACTTCTACTTTCAATATGTTTCTATCTCTATTTTTGCCCTAGTGCAGTGTTCGGGTTGCTATGTGCCTTAAGATGTCAGAAGGTTGTCTGTAAAATTGCTTGTGAAAAGATTCCCCACCAAAATGCTTTCAAACATGTTTACAAACATGCAATCAAGCAGGTGAGAGAAAATGACCATAGGAACAATATTTAGCCTAATTTTGATTTTCCTGTAAACAAAACCCCTTCTGACTAAGAATGTCAAGAAATATTGCCCTTGGTCCTATGATAAGTCGCTCTGAAGGTATTTATATAACGCAGGGCTCTGACTCCTGCTCTAGCCTCTGGTCCATGCCAATTCAGTGTTGCTCTGCTTTCTCCTGTTGTTTTCAGAGAGCATCAACTATGTTTTGGCTTGCTTCCCAGGCAATGTTGTTCCAGAGCAGATTTTGACCCTCACTAGAGACAAAGACATATGAATTAAAAATAAAAAAGAGGTAACGAATGAAACATTGGAGCTGTAGACATGTAAGGAAAATCATATGCAGTTTGAATGGTAGGCCTTACCATTAATGTGACCTCTAAACTTAGGTCAGACTTGGACACCTCCAAGTTCGTATTTGTTTTTCATGGCCTGTGCTTATCCTTAGTGTGTCTTGGCTTTAAAAACCAAATATTCTTGTAAGACTAAAATCTTTTCTAGCTTCCTTGAAATGGTCACTGAGGTAAATGGTGAACGCACCTACAGTAGTAGATTAGAGGCACTGTGATAGGTCTACCAAGTCTAGCCTAGCTAGGTCTAACTTAACTGCAAATGTGCCTATTTTCAAATGCCTATCTTTGGAAAGACATTTTGTCAGGCACTTGCAGAGCTCTTCAGTTCAAGCCATAACGTGCTTGGATTTACCTGCCGGGAAGCCTGAAACAGTCTCGGACTGAGGTGGAAGTGCCTTCCACCTACAATTTATGGTCTAAATTATATCGGTTTCTAAAGGATTAAATGTGTCCCATTGATACCACGAACCAACAGAGAACAACCCAGTCCAATGAAAAAAGCTGACTAAGCAGCCCCTCAGACAAGAAAGGTCAACATAAATGGTGTGAGGGATTGCCTTCCAATGACTTTCCAATCCATAGCTGATTCCAGTACTCAGAGTAACAAAGCACAGCATGGAGCATTTTGGTTAACCTATGGAAGTACTTTATGTATATGTCTCTATTAATTTCCATCTCCATCAAAAGATGCCTGCTGGCACTGCCAACATTTTGAAGCACACATTAGAGATCAGGGACTTCCAGGCCTTTGCCTTTTGCTTATGTGTCACTGATGTTAGTATTAGCAGTATGAGAGAAGGGTTTTGCGTAGAACAGTACTGTATCTGGGCAATCCAAGCACATACTCTGGCTCTTAACATGTACTTTGGTGCAGGAAGATTGGAGCCAGACCAGGATTTCTAAATTTCTAATTGCTGAATACCAGCGTGGCATGGAAAGGCATTCAGTGACCTGTCATTGTTTATTCATTAGGGAACAGCCTTTTATCTTGAAATGGATATCAGCAGGAGACTGAATGCTGTGAAAGTAGCCCCTTTTAAAGGGTAGGAAAAGGCCTTGGGTTAAAAGAACACAACTACAGAATGGAGAATGGGCTGGCTGAAAAGTGTGGTAGCCTGCAAGGCACGGTGCATTTGGTTCTCCTCTTCACAAGCCATGCTGTCAGCCCTTCATTTTCCACCCCTCCCTTTTTGTTCATTCCAGTTGTCTAATTTTTGCCTTCCTTGGTGGCTTGAGTCAAGCACATCAGTCCCTTTTGCAGCCTTTTGTGTTCGTTGATCGGACGCTGTCATCTCCTTGACTATCCTTATCTGCAACTGAACCCTCCAAACCTGCTCCTCTCTGCTCTCCTGCTCCACGAACTCCTCGCTACCCCTTACCCTGGGCTGTCGGCATAATGAAGGCTTGATTTCAATACTTCCCCTCATTTCTCTGTTCACTGCTCTGCAGGTTAATGCAGATTCCAAACTTCAACAAGCAGCTGTTAAACATGTCATTAACACTGCTTCGGCTGCAAATGAAACTCTGCTATTGGGATTATTCCGGGAGCTATAGTTTTGTGATGAGCTTTGTCAATCACAGCTGACCTGCTGTGTACAGAATGAAACTCAGATTATCTTCTTTCTTCCTCAGACTCTTGTCATTTTTTCACAAAGAATTACTATTCTACTCCCCGAAAGATTGATTACTTGCACAAATAAGAGAGTCTGAGACATTAATACAAAATTCACAGGCTTTTCTTTATCTCAAACCTGCAACTCCCTCTACATTTCCTCCTGGTAATTATATTAGAATTGTGTACACTAGGAATTGCCATCTGATTATTATGAAACTAGTTTTGTCATGACAAAAATGAGCTTAAGTCTTGTTTTTTTGGAAAATGATCAGTACAGTGCACTGGATGAGAGAGAAGGAGATTAAATCCAACTTGCTTTCATCCATGAATGCTTTCATCTCTTTTTCAAACACAGGAAATGATTACCACTGCTATAAGCTGCAGTTCATATGAGTGAAAAAGGATAAGAAAATATTGAAAATTCTGTAACCAACAGTAGGACATAATATAGGTCCCTGGTACCCACTGAGAGACATGTACTTTATTTTTCTATGCTGGCAATGTCAAGGGTTTCACATTTTAAGAGTTGCCTTCTACTGAGGTGTCGTTAAGTACTGGAGAATATGTTAATTAATTTGCCATTTCTCCAGGTTAGGATTTTCTTTTATTGTAAGAAAGCAAAATATGCCAAAAAATTTTCACTCAAATAGCCTGTTCTCATCAGTCACTTAATGAACCTTACTCTTGTTTCTTCCAGTAATTCTGGAATTTTTGAATAGCCCAATTTGTCTTTTATTCATATTACGTGGACTATATTTGGAATAAAGGAGGAAACATTAAACACTGGTCTGGCAGGCTGACTTCACTTCTTTTGTGTCCTATTTTAATCATTGATCCAAACATTGGTTTGATTCGGTTTGAATTCTAAAGTTGAGGAAATTGCTTGACCTCTTGCAGAGCACTTTTTCTTTCACTGAAGCATCAATCCCAATGATCTCTGCCTCCCATGATGTAAAACTCAGCATTTGGAATCGGATGCACCTTTGGGCAGGGCATGTATTTAAATTTGAGCTCACCTCCTCTAACACTGCAATCCAGTAAATAAAACCATTTCAATTTTCATTGTCCTTGCCCAACAGATTTTCTCTTTACAAAGCTTGTCGAGCTTATGTTGAAAAGTAAGTCCTGGCATCATTTCCTCCAAATTGCCATTTGAAACGTTTAGGTTTGTTAAATGGTGTGCCCAAGTCAGTAAGAAATTCAAACTCTCCCTGGCACCTAAGCCAACAGAGCTGCTAAATGTAAGGTCACGTTCAAAGCCAGATCATCGCCTCATGAATCATGATCACACTCTGAACAAGCGAAACAGAAAGACTGAGAGGAGAGAGAGCATGTTTCAGGGAGAGAGGGAAGGAGCGAGCAAGCAAGCAAGCAGCAAGCATAAGGTCCGAATCAAAAGGAGGGACCAGCGTGATGAAGAGTGAGTGGTTGGGGAAACACGGGCGTCTCTTCACCCCTGGAGCTGAGCTGCTAATTTTCATCTCTTTTAACCCTTCTGTCTAGCAGAGAAAGAAAGGGGAAGGATGTGAAGTGTGGAGTGAGTGACAAAACGCTCACCAAACAAAACCTCACAATTATTAGTAATTGAATATTTCATATTTTGAGTCATTCAAGCTCTGTGAGCCCCAAATAGCACTTTTAAGTATTCAATTTTTTTCTCCATTGACTTTAATTAAGCTTGCCCCAGGCTGGCAATCCTGATGAACGTGGAAAACGTTTTTTATAAAGGTGTAAGCTTTCTACCAGTGCAAATTTTTTTTCTTCCTGAAATCATCCAGCTGTTATTTAAACTCAAACTCTTATTATGTCATCACGTACAATCTTAGAAATATAAAATACAGATATATTAAACTGCTGCACCATAAATATTTTCCACTTGGTGACTGTGAAAATTACCATATTATTTTCTGATGCAGATATGCCCAATGAAACCTAGTATTAGTGATAAGTGACTGTACATATAGTAACTTCTGCGTAGGAACTGGTATGAAATGCTTTAATGATAGGATTCACGCACATACCTGCATTAATACACCCGGACTTACATTTTCTTCTTCTCTGTCATTTAACCAGTACTACAGCCTTAACAGCAAAATGTCCAAAACAACCATAGGGTAAGACCATCTGGAAGCAACTTTCCCCCATTATCACTGTGATGCACTTTTTCTGGCATCAAGTGAATTTATATTGTTGAACTCACTCACTAAACTGCTCTTGATGGCAATGCACTGGTGTCTCAGAAGCCATACAAATCCATGCTGACTGCATTTACACCCCTATTTGTCACCGAAATACGACCGGTTTGGTAATGATGGTCTTTTCCCCGATATGTTAGATGTTCCAGTGTTAAAGCATGGACTTTTCCTAGAACACATAGGAGTCTTATAGATGCAGTGACACAGATATATTGAAAAATCACTTTCTTCATGTCAGTGAGTTGGACTTACTGTCTGGATACTCTGTCAATACTATTTGTTTTAACTGTTGACTTCAGTCTTAGCTATACTGATTTGTGCTAGTGGTGAGTTAAGATTTAAAAAGCACACTGATCAGGAGTGCTAATGAAACTACAATTATGACAGAGTGAGACATCAAGGGGAAAATAATCCCTGCCATCACGCAAAGCCCAGCACGGAGGCCCAGGGCAGGCTGTCATGCAGTAGCTGGGACAGTGCAGAGCCCAGTGCTTGCTAAGTAAATAGGTAGACTGTCTTTGGGGCTACTAGAAACTCTAAGCTCTCCATGAGGTCAATATTAGTAATGCTGAGATATATGTTAGAAAGCAAGTCTTTGGATGCTTGAGAAATCCCAGGGACAGTGAAATATGCTGAGGGCTTCAAAGGGGGTGGTGATTCTTATCCTGATGGTGGCTGTGTAATGGGCTCTCCCAGTAAGCCTCAGCATTTTGCGGCACAGAGGGCTTGCTATGAAGAACTTGTATGCATCATAACCTCCAAAATTATTATTGTTTTACCTATTTTTATGTTAGGCAGCTCCTACAGTACCACAGCAAACAAGAGAATATTCTAACTGCCTCCTGAGTTGCTTGAACGTTACAGTAAAGCTAATCCAAATAACTCCCCCTCTACTTTTTCCTATCTTAGTCCATCTGCTGCAGACTTTCAGCTCTTTCCAGTTAAATGACATAACATGTCAGCAACCAGTTCCTCTGGGGAGCAACCTCAAACCAAACTTCCTTCATTTGTGACCATATTGAATAGCTTCCTTGTGGCCCTCTGAGGCTACGGCTGCTTTCTAGCCCTGTATTTACAAAACTGGACTTGCCTTTGCTATCTTTCAGCCAAACTCCTTTGGTCAGATTTTTGACTGACTATATCTAGGCACTTACCCAAAAGGGGAAATGCATATTTGCACATAATCTAGCAGGACTATCTGCGATAGTGCTGCTCACTAAGAGGATCCTGAAGCGCTGACTCCTCCAGCAATTACCAAAGATTTTGCAGCCAGAGTTTCGTTACAATGGGCCAGGCAATCAGTCAAAGGGCACCAGGCTTCTGACACGTGGGCTACATAGGCTGATCTAGCAAAAACTGCTTTGTGCTCAGCCTTACATGAGTGCTTCTCATGTTCATGTGGGAGTAATCAGGATACAGAGGCTGTGCAGGGGGCTCATGCTACAAATATAGCTTGGTGCTGATGCTGCATTAGTAGGATACAGTATTATTAGTAGTCGAATGCAGGCTCAACTTTGAGTGGGTGGCTGTGCAGCTTATCTGTATGAACTAAATTTCATCTGTATATCAATCTGAGCCAATATCCATATTGTAGTTAATGCTAATTAATTTTCGTAGCAGGGAAAGTGGTCACAGTGCTTCCAGTTTTGAGCTGCCTTGTTTTGTGGTTATCTATGCAAGTCTGAGGGTGTTTTGGTCTGACACAGAGTACTTGAGCATGAAGTGGTAAAGATGACTATAAAAGGTGAGTATGAAAGTCTTACCTACTATATATTTCTGATTGTTTTTTTCAGACTTTGTTCATAGAAATGGGACTAGTTCCTTTCCTGCAGCCAAAATAGGAGTGAATGATCCCACTACCCTTCTTGCTCCTTTTCTGAAGCATTCAGGAACCTGAACACTCAATTTCTCACCTTAGCCAGCCTGTAAACTTTTGGGATTGAGTGGCATAGTCAGCAGCAACACAACTCATCTCCTGTATGCTAGGGGGGAGGCCAACACAAGGGTCTGAATTTATGTCGAGCAAGCAGAATTTAAATGGCCCTGCCCAGGCTGCAGACAAAAATAGATACAAATACATTCAGCATTAGAAAAGGTGGGGTGTTTTTTTGTGCAGTTGCCCCTGTGCTACTTTTGTAATATTTGGGGTTACCCACACTTACAGATCTCATCGTACCATAATTATCAAATATGAAATTATTTGACTATTTTCTATGTCAAAAGGACAGCATATTAAAACCAAGTCACAGACAACTCTTTTCCTGTAAAGGTTAGGGATTCTCAATGTACATTCAGAGCCATACACACAAGTGCAAATAAGTCAACTACCACAGCTATTTAATCAGGAGCGTTTGTTGATTTGAGCAGAGCCCCTATGCTGTGAAATGAAAAAAGAAAACCAAATTTTCTTGAGCAATCTTGCTGTTCCTGCTTCAGGTGCTAGGCCATTTCACTAAAGCAGCTCAGACGAGAATGTCATTAGTTCTTAAGCCCCAGGTGAATTTGCCACTGTTCCACATGATTAAGCCAGATAATTGTGTGTTGATAGCGAATGTGGTTGGTGAAATACAATTTCTAGGACCTTCCTAAACAAACACAATGTAGAAGTGAGTCAAAGTGCTGTCATTTCAGTCCTTTGTCACAGGCTTTGCACTTGCAGACATCTCTGGTGAGGACTGGCGAATAATTCTGTAGCGTGTCACTGTGCTCTTAAAGGTGACCTGGCTCAGAAAGTGGATCATACATCTTTTGGCACGCAGTTTAGGGGAGGCAAGGAAGGG
>JAOXJM010015353.1:0-12421 GCA_026413425.1 Tringa solitaria
TCCCCCCCCCCGCAGGAAGTGGCCGGGAAATGGCAGCCGGTTGTTGCGTCTCGTTGTTTTTGAAACGTCCTTTTTAATCAGGTCGCGTCTGGCTCCCGGGGCCCCCGGGGGGGCCGCTGGCCCGGGGGGGGCGGGCCGAGCTCCCCTCGGGGGGAACGGTGACGGCTCAACGGCACCAACGGCCCCCCCCGGCTGCGGGTGCCCCCTGTCCCTCCCTCCCCAGTACCCGGTGGTGAGCCCGGGCCGGGTGCTGGTGCCACCGGCGGGTTTGGGTGTCAGCACCGGGGCGAGCGGGCGCTGCCACGTCGGTTCTGCCCACACCGGTGGGAGCTGGGACCAGCCCCGGGGGGGGACAGCCCCGGTGAGACCCCCGGGGGTGCCATTAGCCCCCCGTCCTGCTGCCGGCGCATCCCCGGCCATCGCCCTCCGCACCTCGCCCGCTGGCCGCCGGCTCCGGTTACGTGCCGTGGCCCAGTTTGCGGCTCGGCACTGGGTCACGTGCCGCCCCGGGGGGAGCGGGGCCGCGACGGGCACGAGCCCCAGCCCCGGGCAGGAGCCACACGGCCTCTGCCCGCACCGCGCCCAGCGCTGGCCACCGTCCCGGCGATGCCAAGGGCGGCTCCGGCACCCGTGGGGCCCAGGGTGTCCCCGCACCGAGGCTGGGCCCTGTTTGTCCCCAGAGCAAGGGCGAGCTGCGGCGTGTGGCGGCTCCACGGCCCCCGGTCCCCGTCCTGGCACGGCCGCGGCTGGAGCCCGGCCCTTCTGCCCTCGCCACGGTGAATTCCCACCTTCCCGGCTTTCATTTTCCCCTCGTGGCCACGGTGCTTCCCTGCGGCCGCCTCCGCTCCGGCCCCCTCCCTGCACCCAGTCCTTCCCAGTCCGCCCAGTCCTTCCCAGTCTGCGGTGCCGAGCTGCGGCCACCACCTGCCCAGTCCTGGCTCGTCCCTTTGCTCCCTCCTCTGACCCCCAGCGCCGGCAGCGGCGTTCCCAGCTGGCACATCGCCGCCGGCTGGGGACAGAAAGGCTTTTTCTCTTTCCAGCCACCGTGCCCCTGCGCCGGTCGGGGGTCCCGGCTGGGGTCGGGGCAGGGGTCGGGCTGCTCCAGCCCCCGGCTTACGGGCCGGGGCGGGGGGGGAGGAGGCTGCGGGGCCACCCCGGGATGTCCGGGAGCGACGTGCGAGTGGCAGCCGCGTCACCGCCCATACGGGTTTCTCTGGCGGATGAATCACCGGTGTCCCCGGCCGGCCCGGAGAGCGCTCGGCAGCCATGGCCCCTCCGGCCGCGCCGCGGCACCGGCCGATGCGGGCGAGGGTGTGATGAAATCCCCGCCTGGGTTTCGACACGGGCCCTGCCATGAGCTGCTGCCGAAGCGCCGCGTCTGCCGGGCGTGTGGTGGCATCGGCCCTTCCGGAGAGGTCGGCGGAACCGGTGCCGCCTCGGCCGACGGCAGGTTGGGCGCGCAGGGCAGGACGGGGTGACGCTGGCCATGGCACCCCAATGGGTGTCCCCACGGGTCCCCAGCAGCACCGGGGAGTCCCGTCTCATCTGATGGGCTTGTGGGGCCTCTACTCCCCCCACACCGTCTGCTCCCCCGCCCCATGTGCCGTGACCCCCTCTGGTGACTGTTGGCCGTGCCGGTGGCACAGCAGGGTCCTGTCCTGCTGGGATCCCCCCCCGGGAACCCTCCTGGCTCCCCATTTTGGGGGAGCATTGCCCCTCCCGGGTGGTGAAGGTCACCGATGGCTGCTGCCCGTCCCCGGGCCGTGCCAAGCCAGTGCCAGGGCTCCGGGTCCGGCTTGTTCCCGGCTGTGACACAAGGCCACTGCGGACTCTGTCTCGGGCACTGCCACAGCGGCGTCCCCAGAGCTGTGCTGGGGGGGGACAGGGCTCAGGGCCCCTCTTCCCGGGAGCATTGCAGCGGCGTCACCAGCTGTCACCGCAGAGGCATTTCTGTGCCGGGAGCGTGGTGTTCCCCAGGGAGCACTGGGATGTGCTGGGCCCCGGGGGGGTCACAGAGCCGCTCTGGGGGGGGCCAGCGCTTTGCTGGGAAACGTCCCCTATGGCTCTGCCGGAGCTCCCACGGTCTCACCCCGCGCCGGGGCCCTGGGATGGCGGCACCCGGGAGCCGAGCGCTGGAGTTCAATGTGGGAAGAAGCGCGGGCGGCAGCGGGGTTTCTCGGTGACGGCCGCCCCTGGGGACGCTGGAGCGCGGGGATGAGCTCTGCTCGTCAGGTGGCGGCTCGTCCCGGGCCTGGGCCGGCTCCTGGCAGAGGCAGCGTCGTCTCCGCTGCGCTGGGGGCTCGGCGAGGGGCACCGTGGTCCCGAGGGGCTTTTGCCATCAGTGCTCACACTCTCAAGTCCCCCCACGTTTCCGTTGAGCTCCAGGTCGGCAGCTCGCCCTGCCCTACCTTGGGGACTTGGCGCATCCCCGGTGCGGGAATGGGGGGTCCCCACCCTCCCCGTGGGTCCCGGTGGGGGGTGGCAGGGCCGGCTGTTTGCCGCGTTGGCAGCCCCGGTCCCCACCGGCAGTTGACCCCCTGCCTCTTCTCCCCTCTGCAGAAATGGAAACAAACAACCATTTTAACTTCACTGGCCTTTCCTCCGCACCCGCTGCCTCAGGACCGAAACCCACGCCTGCCTCAGGGGACAGCCCCTTCGCCCACGGCTCCCCGCTCGGCTTCCCCCCGCAAGGGAAAAGTAAGTGTCCCCCCAGACTGTGGGGACAGAGGGGCTGCGGCTGGTGGCACCTTGGGGACGTTGCCGGGGGTCTGTCCCGTGCCCACCCTCGCCTTGGCCTGGAGAAGCGGCCGTGCGGAAGGGGGTCTCTGCCTGGATTTGGCCGATCAGCTGATGCCGCGGAGCCCTGCCAAGCGCTGGGCTAATCCCCGGCCTCCCGCGGCTCTCGGCCCCACGCCGGTAAAGCCCCGCGGTGGGGCCGGTTCCACCAAGTGGGGAAATGCCCCGGGGGGGGCAACTGCCCAGCTCTGTCCGGGCACAGGCAGCGGTTGTGCTTGGTTGGGGTACACCGGCGGGACAGGGGGCTCAATGGCTGTCATCCTTCTGTCCTCGAGCCCCCACATCCACCCCTGGTGGGTCTGCGCGAGGGAGGGTGTCGAGAGATGTCCCTGCGGTGCCGCTGACCTGGCTGTGTCTCCTCTGGCTCCCTCGCAGGTCTGAACGGGGGCATGAATGTCAATGGCTTCTCTACTGTATCTCACCCCAGTACTTCAGGGACCTTCGCCCCCAGCTCGCCGCCCGCCGGCACGCCGCCCCTCCGCTCCTACGACTGCCTCTGGGACTACACGCCGTACCCCCCCGCCGGCGGCCTCAAGGACGGCAGCTCTGCCACCCCCCCGCTCCCCACCCTCGGACAGTTTCCCCTCAACGGCGTCGCCGGGGGGTCCCGGCCGGCGTCCCCGGGGCACGGCACTAACCTACGGGGGGCCGGGCAGGAGTTCTGGGGCAACGGCACCCCCGGCCCCATGGGGCTGAACTTCGACTCGCAGGAGCTGTACGACTCCTTCCACGACCAGAGCTTCGAGCTGATGCAGAACGGGCCGGCTGGCTTCTACACGGCCTCCCAGCCCTCCCCCATGCTGGCCTCGGGCACCCAGTCCTTCTCGCTGCCGCCGGGCCCGCCGGAGGAGCCGGGCACCGGCCAAGGAGATGCCGACGCCGCTGCCAAAGAGATCCCCCCCGCCATCGCGGAGAACGGGGGCGGGCTGGTGGGCAGCATGGAGCTGGAGGAGGCCCAGCCAGGTAGGAGCCCGGGCAGATGGCGGGCACCGCAGCCCCCACGGGACGGTGATGGACCCCGAGTCGGGCATCGCGCTCCTCGGGGAGGCCTGGCACGTCTGCCCCGTGTCCCGGCCGGGGTTTGGCCTCTCGGAGTCAGTGTTGGGATCTGGTTAAACCAGGTCGGGAGAGCGGCGTCCCTCCGGGGCGGCCGGGAGCTGCGGGAGGGCTGGGTGCCGGGGGGAGGCCGGGCGCCATCGGCCCCGCTGCGGGGAATGGGGGCAGCTTGTGGCAGGTGATGCCCTGGGGTGGGGGTGGCGGGGACCTGGCTCTGTCCCCGTCCCGTCCCCCTGCCACAATGTCCGCTCTCGGTCGGTTCCTCCCTTTAGACTTGAAGATCTGCAGCTACAACGGCTCTGCCCCCGGCGCGGCGCCGCTCGGGCAGGAGGGGCCTGTCCTGGCCCCCGGCACCGGCAGCAGCTGCCTGGGGGACGCGTCGCCCATCGCCCCTCGGCTGGAGGACGCCCACATCCTCAGCGAGGACCCGCTGGAGCCCTTCGAGTCCCTCTCCAGAGGTAGGGGGGCTGCCGTCCCGTGGGCCTGGGGTGTGGGGTGGGGGGGCATCGGGGCCACGGTGGGCAGGGCAGGCAGCTGCCTGCACCCGGGGAAACGGCACCGGGCCCCTCTCCGTTCCCTCCGGGTGGTGGCCGTGGCGGTGGTGACGGGTGCGATGGCGGTGGTGACGGTGGCCGTGACGGTGGTGGCGATGGCGGTGGCGATGGCGGTGGTGGCCCGTGGCCCTGGGCAGGGGCGGTCCCGGTGTCTCTCCCGCACCAGCCTCCCCCGCACTCCCGGCCCTCCCTCCCTCCTCCTTCCCTTCCCTTCCCGGCTCCGTGACGAGGCGGTTACTCAGCGCCTGAACTTCCGCGCTGGTGAACATCACCAACATCACCGCCACCGCCACGGCCATTTTGGGCTCCTCCGCTTCCCAGAGGAGGGGGCGTGGCTGGGGGCGCCCAGGCCCTTAACCCCTCTTGTGCCGGAGCCTTTTCGGATGGGGGGGACCTGACCGCCACCCCCCCCACCCCCCGGGAGCAGAGATGTGGGTCTGCATCCCCCCAGCCCCGGTCCTGCTGCTCCTCCCCCCCCCCCAGACCCCGGCACCGGGGACCTCTACACCATGGACGACTCGCAGCTGGTGAGCGACCCGGCCCCCCTGGAGGAGCCCCCTGACCTGCCCGGCCTGCGCTGCGCTGCCAGCCCCCCTCTCCACGCTGCTGGCTCCTTCAGCCTGCTGCCCGATGGCCCCGGCTCGCCACCCCCCCTGCACGGTACGTGCCATGCCAGGATGGGCTGGTGCCCCCCTGCCAGCCACTCGCCCCCCACGCCAGCTGGCCCCCCTGGCTGGGGGGGTGGGGGAACACACTGCTGGCCTTGTTCTGCCTCCATGGCTGCTGCAGCACCTTTGTGCCCGAGCAGAGCGGGGACCCCCACGTGCTGGTACTGGGGAGCCCACGGGAGAGCAGTCCCCCAGCGCGGGCACCCGCCCCTGGCTGGATGCAAGCCCCCGCGGGGGTCTCCTCCCCGCTCTGGGAGGGGGTGCGCAGCCTCCTCTCCCCCCGGGAGGAGCAGGGTCTGCCTGGTGTCCTGAGCGGAGCAGGAAGGCGGCCGCACTCGGCGGTGACGTCCCTGACCTTGGCTCCGCAGACGACAGCGTCGCTCTGAACAGCAGCAGCCACGTGGGGCCGGAGGAGTCGGGGTCCCTGGAGCTCGACCCCCCGCTGGAGCCGGAGTCCCCGGCCCCATCTGCAGAGGAGGAGGAGGAGGAGGAGGAGGAGGCTGCGGATAGCTGTCCAGAGATTTCGGCTGTGCCAGAAGGGGAGATTGAAGAGGCCGCTCCTCTGAGCACCTCGGCAGCAGGTAAAGCCCAGAGCCCCCCCCCCTCCCAGGTGTCCCCCCTCCAGTCAGCGTCCGCGAGCCCAGCGTCCGTCCCCTCTCCCGTAGGTGATGTCCCCCGACGGCGCATCGCCACCCAGGAGGAGGTGCGCTTTCCCCTGCAGCACGGGTACGTGGCACCCTCCCTGTCCCCCCCCTCCCTCCTGCCCCACGGCCGCCCCACGGCTCCAGGGTGAACCTCCTTGTGCCCAGGTGGAGGCGGGAGGTGCGGATCAAGAAGGGGAACCACCGCTGGCAGGGCGAGACCTGGTACTACGGGCCCTGCGGGAAGAGGATGAAGCAGTTCCCGGAGGTGATCAAGGTACGGTCCCCAGGGAGACTGGGGCGAGGGACGACCTGGGGTCCTGGTCTGCCACAGCCCCCCCGGCTCTGCCGGAGCCCCCAACTGCTGCTGTGAGCCAGTAGCTATGGGGTCCAGAGCGCTGAGCCCCCCTCATGGCCTTCCTCCTCCCAGTACCTGAGCAGGAACGTGGTGCAGGACGTCCGGCGTGAGCACTTCAGCTTCAGCCCCCGCATGCCGGTGGGAGACTTCTACGAGGAGCGGGACACGCCAGAGGTGGGTCTGGGGGCAACTGAGACACCCTGTCCCCCCCCCAGCCACGCTGTGCTGCGGGAGGTGACCCGGGTTTGTGCCACAGGGTCTGCAGTGGGTGAAGCTGAGCCCCGAGGAGATCCCCTCGCGCATCCAGGCCATCACGGGAAAGCGCGGCCGACCCCGCAACGCCGAGAAGACGAAGCCCAAGGAGCCACCGGCTGCGAAGCGCGGCCGGGGGCGGCCTCCAAAGGTCAAGATGGTCGATTTGCTGAGCAAGACGGATGCGCGGCTGCTGAAGAGGCTGGAAGCCCAAGGTACCCCCTCCCCGACCCCCCAGCTCAGGGTGGCTGCTGCAGCTCCCCCCAGCCTGCCTCTGGTGGGTCCCCAACAGCTGGTCCATCACCGCCTCCCTCTCTGCTCTCCCAGAGGTCCTCAGTGACGAAGACAAGCTGAAAATGAGCAAAATCAAGAAGAAAATGAGGCGAAAGGTACGAGCAGCTGCGTGGGGCTTGGAGTGGCTCTGGGGCTCCTCTGGGTCTGGGGTAGAGACGTCCCTGGTGTGGGAAGCCACCTGAGCTGGTCTTGTCCCTTCCAGGCCAAGAACAAGCAGAAGCAGGAAGCCAAAGCCCCCAGAGCGAAGGAGGCCAAGAAGAAGTCCAAGGTGAGTCTGCAGGGTACAAGGGGGTTGGGAAGGGGACAGAAGATGGAGTCTCTCTCTCCATGCGTCCCGGGTCTGTCCTCAGGCCAAGGAGAAGAAAGGCAAACCAGAGAAGGGCAAGGAGAAAGCACGGCCCAAGGAGAAGAAAGGCAAAGGGCCTCGGAAGGCGGACAAGGGGCTACTGGCCCAGCGGCGCCTGGAGGAGCGGCAGCGGCAGCAGCTCATCCTGGAGGAGATGAAGAAGCCCACGGAGGACATGTGCCTGGGGGACCACCAGGTAAGTTGGGGCATGTGTGGCTTGGCTGGGCCAAACTGGTGAGTCAGCCACCCTGCCCAATGCTTTGCCGGCCCTGACCGCCCCCTCTCTTTCCCTGCAGCCCCTGCCAGCCTTCTCCCGCATCCCGGGCCTCATCCTGCCCAGCCGCGCCTTCTCCAACTGCCTGACGGTGGTGGAGTTCCTCCAGAGCTACGGCAAGGTCCTGGGCTTCGACCCGGCCAAGGACGTGCCCAGCCTGTGTGCGCTGCAGGAGGGGCTGCTGGGGGTGGGCGACAGCGCGGGCGAGGTGCAGGACCTGCTGGTGCGGCTGCTGCAGGCGGCGCTCTACGACCCCGGGCTGCCGCCGTACTGCCAGGTGAGACCAGACCCCAGACCCCTTTCCCTGCCAGGTCAGGGGTGTCGGTGCCCCCGAGTCCCCGGCTGCTGCGGGCTCAGGAGAGGGGAGCCCAGAATTGGGGGGTGCTGCTCTTGCTGCAGCGTCCTGCGTCTGGCCAGATCCCGGTCCCTGGCAGCCCTTCGGGGGGGCGTCTGTCCTGCTGCAGGGGCATGGGGTGCCCCCAGGCTTGTTCCTGCTTGTGTTCCTGGCCCTGGTTTTCCCATCTATGGGATGCTGGCGTCCTCCCCTGCTTAGTTTTTTCCCCTCCTGGCAACCCCCGCACGGTACAGGAGGGGTCTCCCCAATCTCATCTCTGCTCTGCCCAGTCCCTGAAGATCCTGGGGGAAAAGGTGTCGGAGATCAGCCTGAACCGTGACACCGTCTCCGAGATCCTGCGCTGCTTCCTGATGGCGTACGGGGCGGGCGAGGACCTGTGCGACGGGCTGCGGACCAAGCCCTTCCAGGCGCTGCCCCCGGAGAAGAAAGCCACCATCTTGGCCTTCCTGGTGAACGAGCTCAACAGCAGCGCCCTCATCATCAAGTGAGTGTGGGTTCGGGGGCAATCCCTTCCCCTGATCCCGGCCCCTCCTGCCTGTGGGCACGGCGTGGGCTCCTCTTCTCCCCGGAGAGCCCCCCACCGCAGCCAGCCCCCTCTTCCCGCAGCGAGATCGACAAGACCCTGGAGAACATGTCCAACTACAGGAAAAACAAGTGGATCATCGAGGGCCGGCTGCGCAGGTGGGTGGGGGCTGCCCCCCTGCGCATGGCTGGGGTCCCACTTGTGGCCTCCACACCTTCCCCTCCACCCCCTGGAGCTGGGGGGGGATCTCAGGGTGACTTTTCCCGGTGCTGCCGTGTAACCACGTGCCTTGGCAAGCCCAGGAGCAGGGTGTGTGTGGGGCAGGCAGTGGGGCAGGCAGAGGACGCCTCTGCTGTGTCTCGGCAGGTTGAAGGTTGCCCTGGCCAAGAAGACGGGCCGTCCTGAGTCGGAGATCACGGGGCTGGAGGACGGACGGCGCCGGCGCAGCTCCCGCCTGACGGAGGAGACGGGTCTGGAGATGGAGGAGGAGGAGGAGAGCCGCGGGCGGAAATCCCGCAGGGAGGAGGAGGTGGGGTGTCCTCGGGGTCTGCAGCTCACGGGGCGGGGGACAGAGGTGGGGACATCACCCTCGGGGGGTCTCTTTGCCACCCGCGCTTCCCTGATGGGTCCCCTCCCCTCTCCAGGCCGACACGTCTGCGTCCAGCGTCCCCGAGCTGGAGAGGCAGATCGAGAAGCTGGCCAAGGTGAGTGGGCGGTGGGGGTCTGGGGGCTCGGCCCCTCTGGCGAGACCCCTCACCACCCCACGCTCTCCCCACAGAGGCAGATGTTCTTCCGCAAGAAGCTGCTCCATTCCTCACAGACGCTGCGAGCGGCTTCTCTGGGCCAGGACCGGTACCGGCGGCGGTACTGGGTCCTGCCCCACCTGGGCGGCATCTTCGTGGAGGGCGCAGAGGGTGAGTGGGAAGGGGCTCCCAGGGGCGACCCCCCAGCCAGGAGAGGACCCTGCGTCTCACCTCCTCCTCCTCCCACCCTTGCAGCAGCCGAGCCGGTGCCCCAGGAGCCCCCGGAGGAGAAGGCGTCCCCCCACGTCTCCCCGGTGAAGGAGGAGCCGGTGGAGGTGCCCATTCCCAGCCGGACGAACTGCTCGGCCTCGCGTTCCCGTGGCCGGCCCCGGAAGAGCAAAGAGGAGCTGTCGCAGCACTGTGGGCCCAGACCCCCCCCTGTCAACGGGGTCCTGGAGGAGCCGGTGCCCCTGGGGCAGAGCCAGCACGACCTCAGCCAGTCCGCCTTCCTCTCCTGGCTGAGCCAGACCCAGTCGTCCCTGCTCAAGGACTCCGTCCTCACCCCCGACAGCAGCCCCGGCAAGGGGGACACGGGGCTCCCGCCGCTGGAGGCCACCTCGGACCCCGCGGAGGAGGAAGAGGAGGAGGAGGGTGCCCCAGAGGCTGCGGAAAAGCAGGGCCCCTGGTTCAACCTGCTGCCCCGGACACCCTGCGACGACCGAGCCCCCCTCGCTACCTCCTCCGCCGAGCCCTCGCCGCGGACCCCTGCGCAGCCCCGCAGCCAGCCCCGTGGCCAGCCCTGCGGCGACCTGCCCAAGGGCTCAGCCAGGCAGGTACGTGCTCGGGTCCGACCAGGGCTGGGGGGGGCTGTCCCCAGCCTGCAGGGACCGCAGTGGGGGAACCTCCCTGGGGGGAGCAGGGTGGGACCCTCTGCCAGAGACACCCCGGGGCTGGGGGCTGCATGCCGAGAGTTTGCTCCTGCTGCCCCCAACCCTCCAGACCAAGCCGTGGGGAGCCATGGAAGTGAAACAGCCGCAGGGCCAGGGGGCTGTGGGGGGCTGCGGGGTCGGGAGCTAAGGATCAGGTGTGTGCTTGGCCCTTCTGACGTGCTCCATCCCCACCAGCTGAACGGCCTCCCCGCGGACGATGCCGGGGCTCCCCTGCTCGCTTCCACGCCAGTGCACGCCGGCGCCAGGGCCCACGGTGCCTGCCCCAGGAGCCGGGGCAGCCTGGAGAAGCTCCAGGACCTGTCGGGGCAGCCCAAACGCCGAGGGCGGCCCCCTACCAAATTCTTCAAGCAGATCGAGCAGAAGTACTTGACTCAGCTGACGGAGCAGCCCGTTCCCCCTGGTGAGAGCCCAGCCCGGCCCCAGGACCCCCGGGGCAGGGGGTGCGGGTGCCCCCGGCGGGGTGCTGAGCGCGGCGGCGCTGCCTTGCAGAGATGCAGAGCGGCTGGTGGTGGCTGCAGGACCCCGAGGAGCTGGAGGCGGTGGCTCGAGCGCTGCACCCGCGGGGCATCCGGGAGAAGGCGCTGCACAAGCACCTCACCAAGCACAAGGAGTTCCTGCGGGAGGTCTGCCTGCGCGCCACCACCGGTAAGGGTCACCCACGGGGCCAGGGTGGGGGGGCTACTGCCCATCTCCCCCCCCCGCTGAGCCCACCCTCTGCCCCCAGACCCCATCTTCCACCTGCGCCCCGAGGCGGCCGGTGCCGCCGTGTCTCAGGAAGCCCTGGCCCAGTGGTCGGTGATGGAGAGAGCCTACGAGACCGACCTCGCCGTGCTGCAGTGGGTGGAGGAGCTGGAGCAGCGCGTGCTGATGGCCGACCTGCAGATCCGGGTAGGTGCCGTGCCGGGTGCCGCCGTGCGGTGGCCTCTGCCGGTCGCCCGCCCTGAGCCCCTCTGTCTCGCAGGGCTGGACGTGCCCCAGCCCCGACTCCACGCGGGAGGATCTGCAGTACTGTGAGCACAAAGTGGAGCCCCTGGAAGACATCACGGTCCGCAGCCGGCGGGACGGGCTGCCGCTGTGCCGGGAGCGCACCAACCCGCTGGACCTGGCGGTGCTGCGGCTGGCGGCGCTGGAGCAGAACGTGGAGCGGCGATACCTGAAGGAGCCGCTCTGGCCCCTGCACGAGGTGGTGGTGGAAAAGGCCGTGCTGAGCAGCCCCGAGGAGCTGAGTCTTGGCCCCACCGAGATGTGAGCCCCATGTGTCCCCCCCCCCTCTCCCCAACTCTGCCCGCGCCACCGGGACGCCGGGGCTCTGGCTGAGCATCTCCCCCCGGTGCAGAGCCTACGAGATCACGCCCCGCGTGCGGACGTGGCGGCAGACGCTGGAGCGGTGCCGGAGCGCGGCCCAGGTCTCCCTCTGCATCTACCAGCTGGAGAAATCCATCGCCTGGGAGAAGTCGGTCAACAGAGTGGTGAGACCCCGCGCCGCGACGCAGGGAGGGAGGGAGGGAGGGACAGAGCCCCCCCCCCTCTGCTGGGCACCCCGGGGTGGTGGGGACCCCTGTGGCGCCGCGGTTGAGCGTCCCCTCCTCCCCCCAGACCTGCCTGGTGTGTCGGCGCGGGGACGACGACGAGCACTTGCTGCTGTGTGACGGCTGTGACCGCGGCTGCCACCTCTACTGCCACCGGCCCAAGATGACGGAGGTGCCCGAGGGCGACTGGTTCTGCTCCGTCTGCGTCTCCCGGGTACGTCACTGCGCGGCCCCCACACACACCGGGGCCAGTGGTAGCCCCAGGCTCCGGTGGTGACACCCCCCCCCCCCATCCCCTCCCCGCAGGCAGGGCAGTACCGGGACCCCGTCTCGCCCCGGCGAGGCAAGAAGCGGAAACGGGGACGTCTCTTCGCGGGGAGCCTCCGGGAGGACGAGGAGGGTCCACGGCGCCGTCCGGCCTCGCGCCGCCGCGAGGGGCTGCCCGTACCGCGCTACGCGGGCGAGGGGCTGTCCCCCGCCAAACGGAGGGGCGCGTCGCTGCGGGGCCACAACAGCGACCTGACCTTCTGCGAGTGAGTGGGGCCGGAGTGGGGGTGCAGGGAGGGGGGTACCAGGGGTGGGGGGGCCAGCTCCCCCCCTGACCCTGCCGCCATTCCTCCCCCCCCCTCCAGGATCATCCTGATGGAGATGGAGTCGCACGAGGACGCCTGGCCCTTCCTGGAGCCCGTCAACCCCCGCCTGGTCCCCGGCTACCGCAGGATCATCAAGAACCCCATGGATTTCGCCACCATGCGCTCGCGGCTGCTGCGGGGCGGGTGAGCGGGGTCCCGGGCAGGATGGGGGCGGGGGGAGAGGTCCCTCTGGGGGGAGGATGAGGGGGGACCCCTCAGAGGTGACGCCCCCCCCCCTCCCACCCGCAGGTACTCCAGCTCGGAGGAGTTTGCGGCCGACGCCATGCTGGTGTTCGACAACTGCCAGACCTTCAACGAGGACGACTCGGCGGTGGGCCGCGCCGGGCACGCCATGCGCAAGTTCTTCGAGAGCCGGTGGGAGGAGTTTTATCAGGGAAAACACGCTACTAACCCGTGAGCGGGGAGGGACGGTGACCCCCCCCCCCCCCC
>JAOXJM010015355.1:0-12380 GCA_026413425.1 Tringa solitaria
TGGAACTTCTTATGTTCAAGTTTGTGCCTGTTACCTTTTGTCCTGTCACTGGGCACCACTGAAAAGACTGGCCTCATCCTCTTGACACCCTCCCTTTAAGTATTGATAAGCATTGATCAGATCCCCCTTCAGACTTCTCTTCTCCAGACCAAAAAGACCCAAGTCCCTCAGCCTTTCCCTGTAAGAGAGATTCTCTAGGCCCCTAATCATGTTTGTAGCCCTCTGCTCTAGCCTCTGCAGCAGTTCCCTGTCCTTGAACTGGGTAGCCCAGAACTGGACACAGTACTCCGGATGTGGACTCACCAGGGCAGAGAAGAGGGGGAAAAAAATGGGATATGGAGTGTGTATTTGGTACAGGTGTGAAGGTGTTGGCAAAAGAGGGCTGCAGGGGTGGCCTCTGTGAGAAAAGGCCATGGGCTGCCCTTTGCTGGGCGCCACTGGCTTAAAAGTGGACTCACCACAGGACACAGCTGAGTCCATCAGCCAAGCTGGTGCTGCCTCTGTGAAAACATATTTAAAGACAGAAAGTACTACAGGGAGAGAAGTCAACAAAAAGGAGTGCAAAACAGCAGAGGGAACAGAAAGGTCAGAGGAGGAGGAGGATGTCTGCCATGGCGGAGCAGGTATTCCTTGCTGTCTGTGGAGGACTTGCACCAGAGCAGATGGATATTGCTGGAGGAACTACTATGTATGGAAAGCCCTTGCCAGAGCAAAGGAAAAGTGTGAGGAGTAGAAGAGCGAAACTGCTATCTACTGATCATAATGCCCTCCTGTCCTGTGCTGTTCATTGCGTCACTGAAGTGACTGAGCATAACCTGCCATGATAACAAGAGGAAAGGAGAGTCTGGAGTAAAGAACTGAAGCTGAACCTGGGAAAAGGGAAGAAAAAGTATTTTCCCTATGTTTTAATGTCCCCTGACATACCTGATCAAATAATTAAATATATGTATTAATTATCAATAAATTTGATTAATTTCCAAAAATCAGGTAATTAATCTCCAGTTTTTTGTCTTGACACCTTTCATGTTCTCACTCTTTCTGTTTTCTCCCTGAAACCTTCTGAGTGCAGCCAGTGAGCAAGTAGGTGGGTGGAGTTTGGCTGCCAGTTGGGTCCACCCCACCAAAGAGGAGAAGGCAGGCTGGTGCAAAACCTGAGCTATGGCAACTCCAGACACATCAACAAGTGCATGGGAAACCGATAGCTTATTGCAGCTCTTGTTAAGGGATTTCATAACTGTCATAATTTTTGGCATGCTGAACTGTCAGTGATGGTGAGATTTCATTATAGCAATCCTTCTTAAAAAGGGTATAGCCGCTAGCACATAGATCTCTACTGTAATTAACCACTGATGACCTAGCAGCCTATTTGGGCTCAAAGAACTTTTGTTCCCATTTTCAATTTTAAGTCAGCACTTTGGACTCCCAAACTGTGATTTTCAACACCTCGAAAGAGGCATACCAAAAATCACACTTTGGAAGTACAAATTGTTGTAGCAGTAGGTACGAAACTGAATCACATGTATAGAGAGGCTTTGCCAGTGGTCATTTGTTATATCAGATGGACCTGATATTCTGTGTGCATGCACTACTAATAGTAGGATCTGAAAACCCGACTAGTAGTGGAAACTGACTAACAACTATCAGGTCCAGAGCAGGGGCAGGGGGAACCCCATCCTTTATGTATCACTGGAATTCATTGTCAGTTGTTTATCAAAATTATTTTGATGCAGCAAAAGAAAGATACACACATTTTAAGAAGGACATTTTAAACTAGAAGTAATTTTCCTTTATATTTATTTTCAAAATCTTTTCTAAACTATAGTTATACACACACAGGAAAAATAAACCCAAACTAAAGTACAAAACAAAAAAAACCCAACCCACCTACAAGGAAATACAAGCCAAATTATATTAGTGAGCAGACTTGTTAATTCAAGAAGAAATTTAGAGGAAACAAAAGATGTTACTAGAAAAAACAACTGAGAGAAACCAGCATGGATATTCTTGCAGAAAACAGACATATCGTCATAGGTATGGGAGTGAATTCAAACCAGCTGTCTGATGTGGTTATTCTAGAAAATCTACAGAATATCCCTTATTTGAACATGTTATAGCAAAATATATAGAGTGAGATCTGAAAATGTGTTCTTCAAATGATATAAACTCTCGGCAATCCATAGCCGTTTGTATCTGTCATAACAGCTGAAAGCAGAATCAGCCAGAAAGGCAAGACAAGACCCAGATGCCACTGCTAGAAAAAAATTTGAAGCATATCATCTGTGTCTTGTGCCTGCCAAGCTCAACTCTTTAGCGGTGACCAGTTCAGTCTTGGAATAGAAAGAGGACTACAGAGATTAGAGAGCCTTATAATGTTCTTTCTTATAGATAACTACATAAAGAAATGGCCCAAAGCATTTAATATTGTTTGGCGGTATTGAAAAAGGACAGTGTGTCTAGAAAAATCCTTCCTTTTTACACTGTGTGTGCATGCCAGGTAGGATTCATGTACAGATTTAGAGTTTCACATGTGATATATGATCATGCTTACCAAAAAATGTGCAGTGCTGTTACTTTCTCTACCTCAAGAACTTTTCTAGTGCAAAATATGAACAAAACTAAAGAGAAATGCAGATGCGTATTTTGCAATCTGTTTTCATTGATGAGGGTAAGTTAATTTTTTTTCTCTGACTCATCAATTCCATGTGATTATTTATGCAAGATCAGCAGCAGCATCTGTAGTTAAGGTTGCATGCATGTTCTCATTCCAATAATCACTTTTCAGTGGCTTCTAATCTTATGCAACTTTTACTTTTTCTTTTAAAATATACCAAGCTTCTGCTCTGTTAGAAAGAAAATTGCCTCATGGGTGCTGGAGAACAAGTAGTTGAGCCGTTTTTTAGAAAGAAGAATTGTTTTCTCATATGTTAAAATAAATTGTTTAAAAAAATTTCAGCAGATATCTGAGTTTTGAAAAAAAAAATTACATTTAATAATATACATCCATAACATTGCATTATGTTGAAGATTATAGTCAAGAAATGAATGTTCATTGACTGATTTTTCATGAGACTATGAAAATAGCATTTGATTGATGAAAAATGAATTGTAATAAACAAAGTTCATAAATTCTGTTATTGTGTCCATCTCAGCTGTATTGTGGAAAATATACTGAAGATATTAATGTGTGGAGGTAAAAGTCATATTTTTAAACCTGTGCATTTTTCTGCTTTCAGCTCTCAAAATACATTGTAATTTACTCATTCCACCCCAGCTATCATCCATATGAGGGATTCTGCAGCTAGGGAGACACAACAGAATTCCTTAGTTTCTGTAACAACAAAAATACCCACACAAAATACAAGATCTAGGCTGAGGAAGACAGAAAGAGCTGTAAGACAAAAAAAAATCCAACCAAAAAAACACTAAACCCAAAGCAGTACACTGTAATTATCTTACAATTTACATGTAAACCCAATATTATCAGAGTATTATTCTGCTTTTCTTGTAATAATAATTTAACTGTGATATTTTATGAATCCTGAATAATCAGGACAGTCTTTTGTTCCATTTCTTTAAAAGATTTTCTGGGTTGTCAGAATCTCCAAAACTTTCAAAGGGACTTAGAAACCTTCTTTAAGCATGATATTACCTGTGTTAAAAGACATTCAGTTGACAGTGATAGTAGTCTTTGCCACTCAGCCAGTGTGAGAAAGCACACAAGAATCAGAAGACCACTTAAGAAGACAACTTTGCTTTTTAATTACCGTTTTTATCCACACATGGTGCAGGAGCTGTCTGCTTCATATAAAAATGCACACTTAGAGATTTCAGTTCAGCAAAGTCAGTTGCAGTAAATTAAGGTACAAGAATAAATTTGTCCAACCCAAAGACAACTAAAAAAATTTGTGCAGAAAAAGGAAGGGTGGAGCCCCCAAGGCTCACCTGATCTGAGGTGGAGACATAGTACCAGGTGTGATGGTAATGTGCCTGCCATATCATAAGGCCCCTTTGTGCCTGGAAGATAAACAGCCACCCTTACACTGGCTACTAAAACCACACACCATTTTTTCTTGTCAGTTCAAGAATTTTGTTCAAATGCTTCTGTTATAAAAAATAAACAGTGATCCCTGGCCATACCAAACTTTTGGGCAGCATGCCTATAAATGAGTGTAAATAGAAAGGTTTTCAGATACATGGAACCAGGAGTCCATGAATATGAAGTCCAAGAAAATAGATTACTGATAATGAAGACCATAATATTCAGAGCATTTTGAAAACACCTTTTGATTATATTAGCTCTATTTAAAATTAATGTTCAGGTTCTTTAAATAAGACTTGAGTTCTTTTTCAAAATATATCAGTATCAATATATGTCTACCTATTCATTTCCTAAACCACTTTGTTATATGCTTGCACATTCTTAAAAGAGGATTTTCTACCAGAAATTTAATATTGATACCATCATTTGGTTAACCCTATCATATATTGCTGTATATGGAATATATTTGTCAAAAAAGAAATAGAGCCTAAAGTATACTGAAATATGTCAGTAACTTGTCAAGGCCTAAAAAAGGTTCTGTGCCTGACATGATGACAGAAACATCATCTTTGCTTTTTACCTAGACTGTTCATAAACAAATAGCATGCGAATAAAATAAACTCCAAGATCCCTCAGTATTTTAGAAGATGTATATATACTTCTTTCAACAACTGGGGAGTTGGGACGGAGCTACTTTTTAATTTTGCAATAGCCACAGGTCTGCTTACTTGTTGCTCCAAAATGTGTTTTGAGTGAAACAGAGCTCAGGAAAGACAAAGAACAGCCAGCAGCATATCCATTTTTAAGCCATATATTCAGAGCAGTGCTCCACAGACACTTCAACGACTTCTCCTAGTGGTCCATTTATCATTGGACGCCAGAAATGCAGTTTGCAAAACTCTAATGTCTTTAGAGATTCTCAGAATCTGTAATGGTCATATTGCATATGTTTTGGAAGACAAATAAATCAACAGCATATATGAAATTTACTACCACTTTTCACAGTCATCTTGGACCCTAATTCTTCACTTTATTCTTGCACCGTATAAAAATCAAAACAGCTCACCATCTAAATTTTTGTGGTGGTGTTATCAAATTATTAATTTTTAAATGGTGCCTTTTAAGTTATTTCCGTGGAAAATCAAGAATGCAGACAGTGAAACAGTTCACGTGTTCTTTATTTAGCAATGAAGCTTAACTTCTTTTTCACTGTTTACATACTTTCAACTCTTTCAGCAAAATGTTTTCACAGTGGAGGTTATTCTGAATTTTTCCAGTGACTAGTATATTCATTAAAAAAATTGTCTCATCATAAAAATATTGTGAATTTGAAAGACTAATGTATGAAGGCCTGTGGCATTTTATTTTTAGCCTTTCTTGGTAGAGGCAGCCCTGGTCTGGAGGTTACATACAAAGTTCATTCTGTGTCTTTGTTTTGAGGGACTTGCATAACAGCTGGTGTTACAGCATAAGAGTTGTTTTGGAACACGGTGTTTCCATTTGGCCTGTGCACTCCAGACCATGCAGAATGATGCCAAGGACCTTGAGATTTTGCTTACTCATGACTGATCTGTAATCTGAAGCAATATAGCCATGTCAGCCATGCCAGATTTTTAAAAATGTTTCAGAAAATGCTGTATGCGGTTATTTCATTTCATCTCATCTCACAGAACACCTTAAAAGCAGTGTCCTTCTAAATTTTAATTACAAAGTAAGTATGCAGCCATCTGTAAAAACAAAAAACAGTGAGAATAAATGCATACAAAATAGGAGTAAGAAAAATTTACTCATTATTTGCAGCAAAAGTATTGCATGCCTGCTTTGTGAAACATGCTGTATATTCACTGCCTGAACATCAGGCATCTTGCAACTTGAATCAGTTGTTATTTCTAAAAACCCTACTCTGTATTTCTGTGTTGTTATGAAGAGATTTGGTTTCTTGTTTGCTTTTGGTGTTTGCTTTTTTTTTTTTTCCAGGTAGACATGTAGATTTATCAATGTAAATTGTTACTGGGTGAGTATGGCTAGACTTGACTGATATCAATAAAGCCAAGAGAGGTGTAAACTTCCAGCATTTATCTTAGTGGCCTGGTAAATTTGCCGTTTAAGAACCCTGACCTTCTTTTTCCTCACAAGTGCAATGCATGACCTAGTAGTACTCCAGTGTTTTTCTGAAATGATGTCTGAATTCACACTGGACCCTGCAGGAACTAAAATAAAATTAATTTCATAATAAAAAATACCAGAGTTCTTGATTCCTCTTTATTGATTTGTCTCTCCATTCTTTTACATTCTCTGCTCCCAGTACTGATGTATCCTGACCCCATTTATTTATTAAATATACCTGATTGTCATAACTGAAATAATTTGCCCATCTTTCCCTGAAGTACTGACATTCATGCTCTACTTCCCCTATATGAGTTCTTTAAAGGGGAGATAAAGATTCCATTTGAAGCATCAATATCTATTACTGTTCTGCCCTTGGCATTATAAGTCACTAAGACTTACTTAAGTTTTGTGAAATGAATTTCTGCACACAGTGCTTCTGTATATATAAAACTGCATTGTAGGTGAATGGGTAACCTAAGTTTCACTGAATTTGCCAAGTTAACATCTCCTAAGCCCCTGACTGAGGGAGATCTATCCAGTGACGTGGTTTCAAATAAGGACCTGATATCAATTTTCCTCCAACAGAAAGGAGAGATGAGTAACAGTGGTGACATGGTTGAACATGGAGAAAGAAAGTATACAACTTCACCCTTTCAGGATGCCCAGGTGTCTAGCATTAATAAGAAATAAACCATTCAGACAAATATGGTGACAGAAATAGCTCATTTTCTCAGTTTTCTGGGCCTCTTTAATTTCCCATCTCACTTCATGTTTATCATTCTCAGTCTTAATGCATTTTTAAGGTCGCACTTAGGTAATATTGAAGAAGTGGCCAATTTGTCCGGTTTTAATTTTTTTGATTTTTTTGTAGGTGGCTTGGGTTCATCACCTCATTTCAGATGTCTGCTATTTCAAACCAGTCCGTTGTCACACCTATGCATAGACTCATTGGAACATTCATGGACCACCGAGGGAATTAATGGCTCAATGCACTGGGTGTGCATATAGGCACAGCCCTAGTACTGAGCTACAGTACAATTCTAACTATAGAACAAACTTGATTTTCATACTTAAATCTCTCTTATAACACAAGTCCCATAGCTTTTACTATACTAAACTTGCTGGCTTTTGAAACAGAGCATTGACCCTCTATCATGGATTTGATTTAAGGCAAAAAGGCAGTCAGTTACATTCCCAAACATATTTCATTGCTTGTCCTTCAAAACATCTCTCAGAGGCATTTGACTGTGTATTGCTTATGAATATAATCAGCACTAGCTGTGACTTTAGTTACCTTTAAACTGGCTACCAAAAATGTCACATATATTTTTTTATATCCTTGGCAGGACTCAATAACACCCTTTTTATAGTAGTTCTGTCAACAAATAGCTTCCTTTTTATCATCACGATGTGTTCTTTTAGGCATTAATCACTGATAGTTCTGCACTCATCTTCTTGGATGCTTTTGAATGGAATAATCATGTGCACCTTTTTCTCAGTAATGTATACTTCTTTGGAGATGCAGTTTATTTCCTTTCACAGCTCTTTGCTCTAGGAGTGATGATAGGACTTCAGAAAGGACGTCTGTCTTGTTTCTCTTGTTCTTGTTTTGTTCTTGTTCAGTGAAATGAACAAATAATATTATGATTACCCTAAGGGATTGACAAATATGCAGTATTCAGACTGCAGAATACAATCAGTTCAAGAACATTACAATTCAATTGATAATGCTGCTGAAATAGAGTTACATGCTGTATCTAAAGAATTCAGTAGGTAATATTTAAAAGTCTTAATCTCCTCCAATGCATACATCCATCAATAGTTTATACAGCTGGCTTCCTTTGTAGGGCAGTCTGAATACTGCTTCTGAAATCTGAATTGAGTAGCCCTCATTCGTGAAACCTGTATTTTTCTTTTCTTACGTACTGGAACATATCATACCCATCCCTCCTCTCTGCCCCAAAAACCACAAAATGAAACACATTGATTTCAAATAGTCAAATCGTTAATAGCTTTGTTAACAGACTTTTTTTTTTTTTTTTTTGCTATATCACTCTCTCTGTAGATTTTCTTCTTATATAAGAGACAAAAATGTACTCTTCTTGGCTGTTTTGATATTCTTGTCTTTCTTCTTCATTTATCTGATTCCTCATCGGTTTTTATTATATATTCTGGTCTTTGTATTTCTTTCTCCTTTTAGTACCACCTTGTCCATTCCTCTCAATTTTTCCTTCCTATCTTCTAGTTTCTCAATACCAGCAGTTATTTCATTTAAACTACCACAGCCATTTATGCAACAATTCTAATTCTATTTGAGATATTATAACCTGACCTATATTTGTGGGATGACAGAAACTTTAAAAAAAGATAAATTCTATGGTTTATCACTGTCGTGATTGCTTTTCTAATCTGTTTACAGCAAGAACTGAAAGAGATCTTTTAGAATCCAAAGCCTCTTAGCACAGACAAGCAGATAGCCGTGTCACATAGTGCTTGCCATAAACTTATGTTCTGTCTTTCTCATATAGCCATTTTCAGTTTGTTGATAATTAGTCAATGGTTGACTCTTCATTACTTCCTGTTAGGAAAAGAAAAAGAACCCACAGGTAGTACCTGTTCTTTATTTTTATTAAGTTTCTTCACACCGCAAAAAGTCCCAAAGCCATCAGGATTTTAGGATGTACTTTTTGGCTATATAAAAAAAAAACAAAGAAACAAACAAACAAAAACCCCACTGAAAACTAACACCTACTTTTGAGTATATTTTCACTTTTAAACAGGTTTTTTTGCCTGTTTAATGGATATACCCAGCAGAAATTTTTTCTTGTACAAGATGCCACATCTATTAGGTTTTGCCTAGTGCTAATTTTATGAGTGTATTATAGCCCACTTATTGTTATTGACTTTCACTATACAAATACTGATTTTAACTCTTTATTTTCTTTTCCTTTCATCTTAATTTCATTCTGTTGATCTCTATTAACACAGCAATTTCCACTGATAAGACATTTACCACTCTATACTACAGAAGTGTCTAAAACATTAAATTGTTGTAGCTATCAAATTGTTTGTCATATCAGACATTGATATTCCAATAAAATTTACTTCACTACCTCACTTTTTTTTTTAACCCATTCTTAATTTTCTTAAAGTTTGTATTACTGATTGTTTTATCACGTTGTTTTCCTGTGCTTATTACTTACGCATTTTACTTTGAAATATATTTAAGTAAGCCTTTTCATATCACTCTTTAATTAGTGAAATTATAAATATCATTAAAAATAGCCTCATTTGCAACACACTCAAGAATTTTTTTCTTTCCAAAGCCTAAGAGGATTTTCTTTTAAGCATTTGGCTCAAAATGTTTCCTAGGCGATAAAAATTTAATGACTAGTTCATTACAGAAAAGATATATCCATCTACTATATCTGTGAGTCATGTCAATTTTTGCAGTCAGAGAATTAAAACCAAGTAGACTGGTGGAGTTAGAGAACCAGATTTCTTGGAGGCGATACAAATGAACAGTTGGACTACAGAGTTGTATTTTCAAATACATAATTCACTTAACTAAGATGAAAGGGCATTTTGGCATTTAAGAATTGAAATTACAAGTTCTGTTACTTATTGATAGATAGCAGTCAATTTTTAGTGATGTGTTTGAAAATATGGTAAAATATTCACACTACATAAAATAAAGTATACAGGGAAATGCACTATTGTAAAAGATAGATAAGAAAATATGTTGTTTACAAGTTGTTTTATAGGCTCATTTAGGGACTAACTTGGAAACTTACCTGAAATCTAACAAATTATGTGAAAAGTTCTTCATATCTAAATCTATCTAGTTGCTTCCCTTAGTTCAAGGTTGCAGAGCTTAAAAATCACATTATTCAAAGAGCCTTTTTTGTTTTTTATTCTTCACTGCTGTAGCAGTTAAAAAAACCTGAGTTCCCTAATTTAGTTACAACATAAACTTACATAACATCTTGGATGTTATTGTAAATTGTTGCCTTTGAAATTCATTTTTTTTTATTCTTAAGAAAGGGGGTGTTTTCTTCAAGAAAGAAGGGAAACAGAGGGTAAAATCAGAACCTGAGAAAGAGATGGAAACTTAGCTAACTTCCCCTATAAATATACATTGTTTAAATGACTTAAGGAAGCCGGGTTGAAAGCTGTAAGAGATAGAGAAGTAGTATAAGCAGGAGTATCTTGCAGTACAGGAGCCCGGAGGACTATAGAAACTAGAAATAGGGAAGGTGCTTGAAAAGCGAATAAGAATGTCAGATCAAATTTGTATTATTCTTCCTGAAGTACAGTTATATGATATTAATATAATATTATATTAATCATAATAATATTAATGACAGTTTAACTCTGCAACATGAAATACAGATTTCTGAAGGCAGTGAAGCAAATGAATGCAATGCTATTATTTCTCAAGTTACTGCACAGAAATGTGAGCCACTGCAAGACAGATTTAAAACTTCAGAGACTAATTAGATTTTCAGTAGAACATCTGATGTTGTGCTTATTTTTACAGTATCAGTGTTTTACATCTAAGGAATAAAGCAGCATCTTTTTTTGTTTGAGCTAGGTGTACGTATAGCTTTGAACCATATGGGAAGAAGAAGCAGCTAACGTTTCATTGGTTCTATGTTTAACTGCTTTCTAATTTTACTACTAGTAAGAACATTAAGATTGCAAAGCGAAACACTCAAATTTAGGAAATATCAGAATTAAGATTGCCCATGCAAACTTTATTTGTTAACCCTTGTGAGCATACATTATGATACAATCTTTAATTTTTATGATATGAACTTTAGTTTTTCCACAGGACACCTGCCTTATACCTTACTTATACCTTAAAGAATTTTTCGATACTTATCATTTTTTGCTTCTCATCGATACTCTTCTCTCATCATTCAATATGTGTCCTTAGAGAGTATTTACCACAAGCTATCTGAACTCTGCACTGAAAATATGCTAATTGACATCTATCTACAATTTTTATGGGTTTCATTAGTAGAAGAGATGGTATTTATAAAACATTAATCAATTTGTCTTCACAACAGTCTTTTTATAGACTTTTATAGAAACGAGGGTTATCCACCTCATTTTTGTCCCTTACCTTCTTATCCTCCCCAATCATCTCTGCCCTGCCCATTCTCTTTTCCCAGCCTTTTTGTTCTGATTGTCCCCGGTACTTTCTGCTCTGGCTTTCTCCTCTCCCTCCTTGCCCATAGCACGCTCTCTTGCTGCTACTTCTCGAGTCCTTACTTCCTGAGTGATGACTTTTTTTCTTCTTCCTTTCCAGACTGCGTAGCTCTCCTTCATTTATCACTCACTTCTTCCTCATTCCACAGATGCAGTGATCAATGACAGCACAGTAGCTCTTCTAGCTGTCTTTACAAATGTTATCTTCTATCATGGTGTCTAAAAGCCAGATTCATATTTGGAAGCAAAGTCCTTGGCCAAATTCTGCAATGCAAAGCAGACATCAGTTTCAGAGAATTTCATTGGCAAACTTTAACAGACCTCTACAACTTTTTGAAACACGCATAAAGCAATTTTAGGAAGTGAGAAACTCAGGAAAATATGAGGACAGCAAAAGACAATCTGCTGGATGATGGCAGGTGTTTCCCAGTTAGCATTAGTACAAACACATACTCTGCATATTCCCATGTCTTAAGATGCAGTTGTAGCTCGGCATCTTATGCAGCCTTACTCCTTTCAGTCTTGGACTGCTTCCAGACATGTCTCCATTCTCTGCCAAATTTGAAGGCATTGCCACAAGGCAGGAAAACCAGACTTTGTCAGCTAAGCAGAAATACTTTGTAAACAGTGTATCAAACCTTCAATCTCTTTTTTGATGGATGCATTTCCAATAACTAAATATAGAACCTTTCAGGCAATGTGGTTAAATTGTGGTGAGTTTATGGCAAATATAAAATAAAGTTTAATACTGAAAGTGTTATGTAACTTTAAATATAGGTGTTATTTCCAAGACTGCATCTCATGCAAGTTAGAACATGAGTTCATGTGTAGAATTATATTAGTTATATAAACCCTCTATAGTATATTACTGTCAACCATGAATTCTAAGCATTTTATGTAGTGGTTTTCTATAGTAAGAACTGTGACAGAAATTGAAGATAATTGAGAGACCAGGATTAGAGAGAAAGTAGGGTAGAAAAAAGAAAGAGAAAGAAAGAGAAATATAAAGAGAGAAATA
>JAOXJM010015356.1:0-12325 GCA_026413425.1 Tringa solitaria
ACTGCCCCCCTTGATTAAAGTTCTGGCCACCTCGGCCCCCCCAGCCTCCTCCTCCCCGGAACCCCCCGCAGAGCAGCAGAACAAAGAGGGAAAACACAAGAAGATTTCTTTAGAAAGCTGTTTCCATTTTTCCATAGCATTGTTCAGTGAGTATGAAGCTAAGCTATTTCCCCTGGGGTTCAGCCCAGCCTAAAAACAGGCACATCATCTTTTACCATAACTGGATGTGCTTGCGCAGCCCCGCGGCAGGGCAGCAGCTCTGGCATGTGAAATCGGGGGGATTTTTTAAAGCCTGTGGATTGTCCCTTGTCCGGGATGGTCCCAAATTTGCTTTTGAGGTGCCGGGCTGAACCATTGCAGCAGGAGGAGGACCCACCGTTGAGTTGCCGGCTGGGTTGCGGGGGAGATGGGTCTCTGACAGAGGCAGGCAAGCGCGGGGTTATTTTAAGCAAAGGTTTAAAGGCCACCAAAAATGTTAGAGCACCCTCTCAGTTTGGTGCTGAGCGGCAGCCCCGGCTCCAGCCAGCACGGTTTCTCCTGAGTTTGCAAAGCCTTGTGTCTACGTGGGCGACGCTGCCTTTGAGTCCTTCAAAATGTCACCATGCTGGCGTCTCTCCTTCACTTCTGCTCTTTCCAGCCGCCCGCCGGTGAGGAGGAGGGAAAAACCCATTAGGTTGCTCCTGAACACATCCCTCCTTGATGTCTCCATCCTCCCATTAGCTCGGTCCCCCCTGCGATGCCCAGCGCCGTCGGGAACGGTGTTGCCTTTTGCTCCCTTTCATCCGCTCTGCGACATTCACGTGTTGCCATAAGAGGCAGGGAAGGATTTCCATTTTGAAGGACACCAACGAGACCCCAGGGGCCTGCCATTAAAAGGAAGACGAGGAACGAGGGGAGAAGAAAAAAGACGAGCCCAGCCATCTCAGCTCTTTCTTTTCCCTTTCTCTCCCCAAGTCAGAAGTTCCTAATTGGTTTGAGCTCTGTGGGGGCCTTGGGACCCCCCCGGCCTGATGGGACCCTGTCAGCCGCCCCGTCACATCGGCTGCGGGAGAAGAGGCTGGAGCTGCTGCCAGCCCCTGCCTCGAAGCTCGTCTCCCTCCCCGCTCCCACCAGAGACGCTCAGTTCTGCAAAGACTGGAATAAAAAAGGCAGAAAAAGGTGGAATAAATAATTGCGAAGATCTGAAAAACATTTTTGCGGTGGGAAATACATTCGGGGGGAAGGGTGAAAAAATAAATAAGAGGGAAAGGTTTTGAATTGATGAAGAAAACAGGGTCTCGTCAGAGCGTCCCGGAGAGACCCCGTTTCCCATTAATGGAGAAAGCAAATTGGAGGCTAATTGCTGGATTTGTAGAGGGTTTTTTTACGTTGTATGAAACAGGATCTGTGTTATGATTCATCTGTTCTGTGCACCAAGCGAGCAACTTCAGGAGGCAAGCTGCTTTAGCAATCAAGCGTCACCGAGGTTGCTAATGACAATGATTTCTGAGGCGGTGCATTGCCCCGGCACCAGGAACGTGCTGGTGGATGGGTAGGAAGGGGATGGCCAGCTCCACCTCCCTGTCACTGGAGAAGGTCCATGTCCCACGGCCGCGGGTGCGAGCCCACCCAGCGCTAGGCTGGAGCACCTGATGGTCCTACAGCTTCCCCCCATCCCTCCAGCCCCATGGCCTGGTTCTCCCAGCACTGCTTTTTACCCTGTTGCCCCAGGGCTTTTTTGCTACCCTGCAGGTTGGCGTTTCTGGGGTGGCAGGACACTCACGGACACTTGTTACCCAAAGTTGGTCAAAACTCATTGCCACTAGAGGGGATGCTCCAGGTTGGCAGGGGCTGCTGGAGGTGGGATTGCTGGAGGTGGGATTGCTGGAGGTGGGACTGACGGAGGGGATTGCCTCCTCTGCCTTGTAGGAGGCATCTCTGTGGGAGCGGTGATGGAGAGAAGAGGGCACATGGTGGTTCAGAGGAGCAGCATGGCTCAGGGAAGGGGCACAATAGCTCTTTCTGTTTGAAGAGAGAGAGAGAAGGAATTAAAGGAAGATGAAGGACAAAAAGGGATGAGGACAGAAGAGGTTTTCCACTTGCCTGATGGCTAAGGGAACTTCATTTTGGGAGGCTGCAGGACATCTCGCCCATGAGAAGCAGACCCTGGTGCCCGGTGTATCTCGGGGGCTATTGCTTGAGCATCATGATAGCAGAGGGTCATCTTCAAGTCCTGGTGGGAGCTGGACCATCATGATGGGGAAAGCATCTCAGAGCCTCTGTTTGCACGCTTTCCTGCTCCATGTTTTCCAGTTGGGAAAATGATGAGCAAATTTCAAAGACTCTGACAGTCAGACCCAGCTGAGCATTGGTCAGCAGATGTCCTGCAAGCTCCCCCCACGAGGCCACTGGGATTTCATGCCCAGTGAGGCGTTCCCATCCTGTGCTCAGCCACATCCCTCCATCCTCCTGCCGCTGTCAGCATCCCGGTGGGAACACTGGGACCAGGGAGCTCATCCTGCTGGAAACAGGGACGGCGAGGCACGCGCGGTGCCGGAGCTGAACACCCCCGCAGCTATTACGGGAAAAGGAGCAGTGTCACACTCAAGAGTCTGGCATGTCGCTTTGTTACATAGTAACGGGAAAATATTTTATGCATCAAAAAATAATATTTTGGCAAGATCCTTCATACATACTTGTAAGCGTTTATCTCCGTGCGGGAAGCTGGATGCTGTAGGCCTCTGGACCCGGATGATTTTTATTCTCTGTACATCAGGCCCAGCCTGATGTAGGTGCTGCTGCAAAGGGAAAAAAAACCCCACTAAAATATGAATAAATGCCCCGCTGTCTGCTGCACCCCCCAAACTGTTTCTGTTCTTAAAATAATTGTATATGTGTTAAATGCCAACTAATTAATGTGCACATATTTAGAGGAGGATTAACAGCAACGTAATCAATGCGGATCTATTATGGCTAATTACGTATGTGTATCTATTACATACCTCCTAATCTTCTATAAATATGGTTTTTATAATCACTTCGTTAGCAGGTATCTAAAGTAATGCAAAGAATTTGCAATACAAGTTAGACCCTGGCTCCGTTCCAGCTCAGGTAATTACACCCTGGCCTCACTCAATCCCTCTGCAGCTTCCCCCTGGGAATATATTTATTTTTAACGTCCTATCCAAAAAACGTCTAATAGCGTCACTGGAAACCCTGTGCCGTGTCGCACCCCAAAGGGCACTGTGGCATCACAGCAGCGGGTGGGACGAGGGGTCTCTCTGGAGTAAACCGCAAAACATGCCGTGTATGTTTAGTCCATCAAAAATCGAGATTAGGTTATTATTAGTCCCCAAAGAATATCCGTAACAGCTTTCTAGTCTGGGGAAAAGACGCTGTTAAATAACGAGGAGGATCTGAGAGGCTTGTTGGATGAAATCTCTCAGTCTGTCTGTCTGGGCTCGTACACCACACTCATCACCGTGCTCCACAGCCACTGCTTTCCTCCAGGGACCGATGCTCAAATCCTGCTTATGTTACAGCTCGCGTTGGGTCTGATCCACCCCGACACCACAGCAGCGCTTAGAGGAGGAGAGGTTTTAATGCACCGGGACCCCGATGAAACCCCGGGTCCGAGGGATGCCGTGCTGCCTCTGGGTCTTGCAGGCACCAACCTCTGTTGGTTTTTATTAAATTTTTTTTCTTTTTTTTTTTTTTTTAATTTTTTTAGCAATGACCTTGGGAAGAGCGTGCTGGGGTGAGATCTGTCATGTACGGCAAATGGTAAAGAGGTGGCAGCTGCGAAAACGTCAGGCTGTCTGGAGGGCTCAGGAAGCAAAAAACAACATACATGTTTCACCACAAGTCCAATTACACTGGGGTTAAGTTTGGCACTTCAGTAGTCAAAACATCTTTCAAATGTCTCCTCAGGCTGGAAAACCCCCTCCAATAGCCACAGAAAGGGGGAAGCGTAACCCAATCTGCTGCTCCAGATTATTCAGTGTTCAACCATGTAATTGAGATTAATCACTTCTTCCTGTGATGCCCAGGAATACCTTTCATGTCTGGAGCACTCTTCCCTGTTCTGAGAGACTTGAACTTTGATACTTGCAGGGTGATGGAAATGGAGGGGGAGAAGGCAAGGTGGGGATCCACCAGCCAGGCAGGCACCAGCACGCGGACTAGCCAAGACAGCCAAGTGCTTGCCAACTGTCTTATGCTGGTCTGCAAGGTGAGACACTTCTTGTGCAGGAGCCTCAAAGAAGCAGCTTCTTTACCTCCATCCCATCATGTGGTGCCTCATCATCCCAGAGGTCCGTGTCATGACAGAGATTAATTATTTATCTGACTAATTGGCAAACACATCTCATGAGCTTTCCAGGTTCTGCAGTAGCATCAAGCCAGGCGTGTACCATCCCTGCCTGCTCAGGCATAGAGGACAGCACAGTTGAAAATGTTCTGCTCTCTGGCTTCCACCAGGTGTTTCTGGGAAGGTGAGGAACCCTCAGATGTTGGGGGTAAATAAGACTACTTCCATCAGAACTATGAGTGAAGCACCACTCCGTAGACATGTAGATTTTCTCTTCTAATTCTTCGGGATTTGGTAACATAGATGTGATTTCACAACATCGTGAAAAGCTGTGGTGGTTTCCCAGCTTGGAAGAGGTGGGAAATTCCCTTTAGTCTTCATAAGAAAAGTATGAGTGATCTTGCTTGCTTTTTCCTTTGTGCTGCTGTCTGTTGGGGCTGATGGTTTTGAAGCACGTCCGGCAAGAGGGGCAGAAAAGAAAGGTGCCCAGACCCCAGCAGTGTTAAGAACATGCCAAACATAGGGATGGTGTCACCATAGGGACATCCCAGGATGTGGAATGCAGCTCGACCGGGGTGAAGAGCCGAGGTGTGATGGTGAGAGGAACCTGGGTTCCTGTGCAAGAAGGATTTTTTGGAGGTGCTGGGCTGTGCGGCGGGTTGTGCTGCCGGCACAGACATGCGTGCAAGCTTTGCTTTTCCATTTTAACCTCAAGACCCTAAAATATTGTGTTCCAGCTGACAACTAATAAAAGCTGTCGTGTCCTGTATCACAGCAAACATCTGCCAGCGGTATGGCTCCCAGTGGGATAAAAGCTCCAACAGGAGTTCAAGGTCTTTTTTGGGGCTTGCTGAAAAAGAGCAGAAGGAGAAACAGAAGTGCGTAAGTCAGGGCTTCGCCTCCAAACAGAGGTGCTCCTGAGCTCCTCTTGGCCAACCACGTAGGAAGAGCAGCTACGGATGAAGACGGGTGAGACCCCGGAGAGACTGTTCAGAGGTCAGCAGCATCCCAACCGCGGGAGATGCGGGACACCCACTGCCTGGGTAACTTGAGAAGGAGTTAGCTAAGCTGTTGTGAGACACAGATTTAACGGCATTTCTTCCCTTGCATTAGGTAGGACGCTACATGTTTATTGGTTCTGCTCTCAGGACAGGATAAGCTTGCACATTACCGGAGCTTGCACAGAGCCTCAGAGCCCCTTCTTGGCATCAGCAGCTCTCGGCCTTTCGTCTGCTTTAAAGCTGAGCATATGTGTGTTTATACGAGTAGAGCCTCAGCAGACAAGCGCCATAAGTGATGTGATGGAGGGAGGCACCCAGACCTGTGCCCTTGCGTTTTATAAATAAGCAGCGGTGAAGGAAACCACTGCCCATCCCTCCACCTGCTCTCGCTGTCCTCCACAGCTGGTTGGCGTGGCCACGTCAGAGCGTGCAGGACAGTCGTGGGGCAGGAGCACTGGGAAAGGTCGGGCAGCATGCCGCACCAGCACGGCTGTGGTGCTCAGCGCAGGTCGGGATGCTGCAGCCCATGGAGGTGGCATGGTGGTTCTGCTCCTAGGGGACCTCAGACATGGGACTCACACTGGAATGCCCAGCCACTAGCTCAACCCAGCCAGCACAGCTCCCCATGTACTGTTCATCATAGAATGGTTTGGGTTGGAAGGGACCTCAAAGATGATCCAGTTCCAACACTCCCTGCCATGGACAGGGACACCTCCCACCAGACCAAGTTGCTCAAAGCCCCATCCAGCCTGGCCTTGAACCCCTCTAGGGATGGGGCATCCACAGCTTCTCTGGGCAACCTGTTCCAGTGCCTCATCACCTTCACAGTAAAGAATTTCCTCCTGATACCTAGTCTAAATCTCCCCTCTTTCAGTTTAAAACCATTACCCCTTGTCCTATTGCTAGACTCCCTCATAAAGAGTCCCTCCCCGTCTCTCCTGTAGCCCCCATTAGGTACTGGAAGGTGAATTGGGCGGCAGCTACCACGGAGAAAAATACACACTACCAGGCGAACAAGGGAAACCCAAACAAAAGCAGTGTGTGGCAGCACGGCAACTGTGTGTGTAGGAAATGAGTAAAGACCCTACAGGACTCACTAATGGCTTCCACCGCGTGCCTCTGTCTCTTACGAGGTCTTCACTGTGCTAGTTTGGACACATCCCATATCCCACAGACCCTCATTATCCTACTTGTGTTCACCGCAGTTCTCCATAAATATTTTATGAGCATCCTCTTTGCAAGGCTTTCGTTCGGATTTGCCCAGTGAAACCGTCTGCATGGAAAGGAGAGGAGAAGAGAGGGGAAATGAATAACAAGAATGATCACGGAAAAGAGAGGCGGGGGGAGCGGAGGGGAGAGCAGGGAAAAGAAACCTCTATCTTTCCTTGATAACTAGGTTGTCTTGCCTTTGCTGTCGTCTGATAATGGGAGAGCAGCTGCATCCCTTAACCAGGGGATCCAGAGGGCTTGTTTTCAGGAGTGCTGCTAAGCTGCTTCTCGCATCGCCCAGGGGACAGAGCCTGGTGCAGGGGAAGAGAAGGGCAAAGAGAAGGACCACAGCCCCAGCATCTTCTCTCCCCACTCATGGAGACACGTCCACCTCTATGTGGCTGTGAGGTTTTCTGGCCAGAAGCTGCTTTGCAGACCCTGAGCTGCTTTGACAGATGGGAGTATTTAAGCACATGCCAGCCTCAGCTTGAGCCCTTTGCCCAGGCTCAGGGTCCCCAAGGAGTGCTCTGCCCACAGCATCCTCCACAGCCCCAGGGTTCAGCCTGGTCCTTCCTTGGGCCAGTGTGCAGGCACGGATGTCCCTCACCAATGCAATTGGCTCCTCCACCTGGCTCAGGCACACGTGCTATAGCCCTGGTTTGCCTTCAGGAGCTCTCTCCTCTCCCATCACTGGGTGCTGCAGACCCAGCCCTGGCCTTTTTCTGCTGCAGTTTCCAAGGAGCAGTCTGAACCCTTTCCACCACTGCTTCCACCAAGGGAGAGCCTCCTGCAGCATGCCTATCCTTCTACTTCACGAGCTTCAAGCCAGGGCTGGCTGGGAAACAAGAATTCCATTTAGAGAAAAAAAAAAAAAAACCAACAAAAAACCCCAACAAAACCCTGAGGTTTGGAAATTGGTTTTCATCATCATTTTGAAGAGAAAACGGACTGTTGATGACTACAAGCCAGAAAGGGAGCCGCTGGCACTGCTCTCCCTGGCTGCTTGTGGCCGTGGCCGTGCACGCCGCTGTGGGGTACGAGACCTGGGGCAGATCTTGAACCGTTCCTGGGCTCTCTCCAGAGAGCTTCTGTTATGGACCCCATAAATCTTCCTTGCTGAAGTGCTGTCCAACGTGATAACATTCCCGTCCCGGCGGAGAAGTTGTACTGCAAATTCCTCATCGGCTGAAGCATTTCCCAGAAAGGGGCGAGTTGGGGCTGAGCCGAGTGGGATGAGGGGGGACAGGGCTGTCCCCATGGGACCAGTCCAGTGGTTCTCAGCATCCACAGCCCCAAGCCCAAGAGGGGATCGAGGGTCACTGCGTCCCCTCTGTAATTGAAGGGTGTCTCCAGTGAAGGAGGTGAATGCAATGGGTGTCTTCCAGAAGAGCCATGTTATCTAGGACCCTCAGCAGACCCCACTACGGCCACAGAGCCAACATGCCCTCAAAGGCTTGTGAGGAGACATTTATTTCCCAGCTTTTCCTTTACAAGAAAAGCTTCCTCCACTTCACTGAGGTTTGTGTTTAATAAACGAGGAGTTGGACTTCCACCCTTTCCTTTGCAAAAATACGGAGCTTGCCTTTGGGGAATTTTTCCTGCTGAGGTACATTCCTAAATAAATAAATAAAGCAGTTAAATAATTTCCTGTCTAATTGGTAAGAGGAAGAAATAAGTGACCTAATCAGTGTTTTCTGTCTCTAATTTCTGCCTAACTCTGACATTACTTGCCCCAACTCGATGGTATGGTAAGACCAGTGTGTGTGGTGGAGTTACTCCCATTTATGCTGGAGCAATTGTGGGAAGCATCAGGCTTGTAGCCTCTAAGCTTTCCTCAGCTCATTTTAATCCTATCGAAACTTACCTGGAGCTGCAGAGCCCATAAAGTGTTTCTGTGCGTCCCTGTTCTCCCTGTACAGCTGGCAGGAAGCAGGCCAGCCCGGATTCTTGTAAAGATGCCCACACAAAGCTAAAAAAAGTACCAAACTACCCGAAACAAAACTTGTCTCCTGTGACCCACCGCAGCTGACGCTGGGTGCCAAAGCACATGGTCAGCGTCCGATCCCGGCCGGCGCAAGGAAAACCTCTCCAAGATTTATTTGTTACTGAGACGGATGAAAAATGACTAACGCTCTCCTAAGGACTGGGTTGGGTCCCATCGCCTGCTCAGTCTCAGCAAGCAGAAGCAGAACCAGAATTAGGCTTCATCCCATCCCCGCTCGGAAGGAATTTGGTGTTTCACAACCGGCTTTGCTGAAATGGAGCCACGCCGTACCCTCTCCCCTGTGCCATCGCCCCCACCACCCCTCAAGGGCTGCACCTTTACTGCACTCTTCTTGCAATTGAAGATTATCTCTCAGTGCCATGGAAAGATGGTCTCATCTCTTCCCACAGATGAGTTTCTCACTCCTCTGCCTCTCTCCGTTGGATTATTTCCCTGAAATTTATCACCTGTTTTCCTTCCCTCAATCCCATCTTCCTAATTACACATTCCTCTACCTTTCTAAATCATTCCCCTCCCTTCTGCTTGCTGACACCCTTTAAGCTAGTTGAAGGTCAGTGGCATGACACTTGTTTTTTCTGCCTCCACCACCCCAACATGCATAGATTGCAGTCTTCAGACTTTCCCCATGGTACGTTCCCCACTATAAAACTGGTTTTTCCCTCCCAGTTTCATGGTTGGTCCTCCCAGCCCCCAGCTGACAGGCACTAACCAAAAAAGCCATGAGACGAATTCCTTGCCCACACAGAGCAGAGGTTTCCCAGCAAAGGGGACAGCAGTCATGCCAAGATGTCTGCAGAAAGTCCTCACAGGTGAGAACATCTGCCAAACCATCCAGATGGTCATCCTCTTCCTCCTCCTCCTCTCCAGCCCTCTTCATGCAACACTCCTTGGGCTCTCTGCTCTCCCCCTACTTGTCCTCTCTCCCTCATGCTCAACAGCCAAATTCTTCTGCATCAGCTTAGTTGTTTTGTTGTTTTTTTTTTTTGTGGTGTGTGACCAGAGTCCTGGTTGAACACAGGCAGGTCTGGCTCCTGGGGAAGAGAGGGTTCTGCGATGGGGGAGGACGCGTGCTCCACCACCGCCGCCTGGGTTGCAGCCCCCAGTGAAATTTGACAAGTTAATCCAGTTTGGACGTTACTAACTTCTGCATCCTCCCTCCACCACCGCCTTTCCCTCTCTCGGTGCCTCGTGCTGTGACTCCCCCAGACGGCTGGCTTATCTACATGCCATTTATTATTCGTCCTGCATCCACAGTCTGTTTGTTGCCGCATGAGACAGGAAAATAAAGTCAGTTCTGGCCTCAGGGGACCCTGTGCTCTGAAAGGAGAGGTACGCAGCGGCAAGAGATGCTGGGGACTCAGGAACAGCGGTAACACGGGACTTTTTAACCATGGTTTACATTACCAGCTCATTTCCTATGGATATCACGGACGGAATAAGAGTGAGAGTGGTGGATGCAGAGGAGGGCATCTGCAAGGGGCTGCATGGGAAAGTCAGTCCGTCAGCTGCCCTGGGCCATGCTCATGGTGTCTGCACGACCGGACAGGTCAGACAGGCTCCTCTCTCATCCACACCAAGATTAAATGCAATGCTATTTATTTTTTGCCACTGGTATAGCAAGGTGAGCACAAGAAGAAGCTGCTGTGAAAGCTCCCCCACCTCAGACCAGGACGTGCATGGGTCCCAGTGAGGTGGTGGGTGCTGGAGATGTGGCAGTGAGCCCTGGTGAGAGGAAAGGATAAGGGTTTCCCCCATACTGGGAGCTCACTGGTCATCCTGCTGCGTCACTGTGCTGTCAAGGTGCACAACCAGGAAAGGCTGAGCCAGGGACAAGTCTCAGGGGTGACATGGAGCCCCTGACTCCAAAAGCCACATCCTCGATGCACCAGTCCGAGATGCCTGGGCAGGAGCCACGCAGGCTGCCTCTGGTGCTACGCTCCTGGTGGAAGATCAAATGGTCCCACTGCCTTTCCTGCAACTGCCACTCCTACCCCTTGGCCTCAGGGGTCTGTAGGGACAGAGTGACATTTGGCTGTGGAGGTAGGAGTGAGCTACTGCTGCAGGAGAGGAGCAGTCAGGATGGCTCTCCCAGACCCATGGTCTTCACCAGCAGGAGCACAGCGAGCTCCTTGGAGAGCCCATAAGTGCATTTTCCCGGCCAGACCCATTTCCCTGCTGCAGCAAAAGTCTCCGAGCAGCCCCACTGGTGCACAGAGGAAGCATCTCTCGCCCGAGGTGACACATGGTGGCACATTCCCGTGGTGGCATTGCCCTCCGCCGCCGAGGAGAGGCTGGACGAGCTCCCCGCAGCTGCCGACTCGCCTGTGAGCTTATGTCATCTTGCGAAGATGAATTTCAGAGGAGGGACCATTCATCACACCTTATACCTGTGTTTATTTTCGGTTTGGTCTTTTGCTTTTGACAATTTGCTCTGCTCTGGAGGGGGGGATGAGCCAGGGGATGAAAGCGTGGGGCCAGGCTGAGGGACCCATCCGTCACCCGCACAGCACCGGGGCAGCCTCGCAAGGTGCAGGGGGGAAGAGAAAGGTCTTGGTTGTTCCTGCCAGGACCAAAGTTGAACAGATCTGCTGCCTCCTATTTAGCACTTCCATCCCTCTTAATGTTTCCTCCAAGGGGCAATGGCTTAGGGCAGCTTCTAGCATTATCCTTAATAGGAGAAATTTAAGACTAAGGATGGCTGCGAACTGGAAAACAAATTCCCCCCAAAAATAGGGCAGGCCACAAAGACAAAACAAGCAACTCACTTTTTCTTTTTTCTGAGAAGATCACATTTTTTCAGTGGGAAAAAAAAAAAAAACAACAAAAATTAAAACAAACAAGTTTTGAGGCTTTTGTTTGTTGGGGTTTCGTTATGGCTTTTGTGTGTGCATGAATGCGCGTGTGCGTATGTGCATGCGTGGAATCTCTCGCTCCGGCTCTTTTCCCCAAGGGAAGCCAAAGTAGGGGAAATAAAACCTAAAGTGTTTTTTTATCATTGCTGTTCAGAAACTAAACAATTTCAGCTATGCAAGGATCCTTACAGAAGAAGGTAATTGAGATCACAGAGGTTTTTTCACCGCCCAGGCATTTTGATAAATATTTTTCGATCCACCAGTTTTAAGTAATTAATTTTTAATATTTTTTTTTTTTTTTTGCTATATGGCAAAATATTTTCACCCAAACCGGAGTTTTATAGTACCCATTCCCTCCTGCCCAGCCTTTCCCCCAATGACCAGGGCTGTGCTAGCCCAGGTGACTCGGGTTCAGCCTGTGCCATGGTCCCGTGCCGGGGAGGATGCATCAAAGCCACCGATCAAAGTGGCATCATGTGGCTTGTGATCCGACTGCCGGAGGAGAGAAAAAGAAAGCGAGCTTGGCCAAAAAGTGTAAATAAACAACGCCATATGGTTCGCGGGACCCAGGCAGGGAAACCTCTAATCAACTTCTGTTTAACAAATTGCCTAACTAACACTATGAGCTCATGCCTCAGAGACACGGTAACCGGCCCAGCCCCTCCAGGCTGATTGAGGCTCTAATAAAACCACAAAAAGGCCTGAGAGCCTTTGCAGATGATGGTGGTACCATGTGCTGGGGCTGCCAAAACCCACCCTGATGGGCTACGCTGCACTGGGGACATGGTGGGTGCTTGGCAGCCCATCACCGTGCCTGGCACCCCATGGCCATGCCTGGCACCCCAGCACTGCTCCCTCCTGCGGGGTGCTTGTTCCTCCACCACTGTGGCCATATTCATCCCAGTTTGTTCAAGACCAGGCTGGATGGGGCTTTGAGCAACCTGGTTTGGTGGGAGGTGTCCCTGCCCAT
>JAOXJM010015357.1:0-12126 GCA_026413425.1 Tringa solitaria
GCCACCCCATATTTCCACCAGTTCCTAGGGGTACCACGCCAGTCCCACCAGTTCCCGCGGGTGCCACCCCATTTCCTGGGGTTGCCACCCCATTTCCACCAGTTCCTGGGGGTGCCACCCCATATTTCCACCAGTTCCTAGGGGTACCACGCCAGTCCCACCAGTTCCCGCGGGTGCCACCCCATTTCCTGGGGTTGCCACCCCATTTCCACCAGTTCCTGGGGGTGCCACCCCATATTTCCACCAGTTCTCAGGGGTGCCACACCAGCCCCACCAGTTCCTGCGGGTGCCACCCCATATTTCCACCAGTTCCCAGGGGTGCCACCCCATTTCCACCAGTTCCTGGGGGAGCCACCCCATTTCCACTAGTTTCTGGGGGTGCCACCCCATATTTCCACCAGTTCCCAGGGGTACCACTAGTTCCTGGGGCTAGCACCCCAGCCCCACCAGTTCCTGGTGGTGCCACCCCATATTTCCACCAGTTCCTGGGGGTGCCACCCCATTTCCACCAGTTCCCAGGGGTGCCATCCCAGCCTCACCAATTCCCGGTGGTGCCACCCCATATTTCCACCAGTTCCTGGGGGTGCCACCCCATATTTCCACCAGTTCCTAGGGGTACCACGCCAGTCCCACCAGTTCCTGGGGGTGCCACCCCATTTCCCGAGGGTGCCACCCCATTTCCACCAGTTCCTAGGCGTACCACCCCAGTCCCACCAGTTCCTGGGGGTGCCACCCCAGCCCCACCAATTCCCGGCAGTGCCACCCCATATTTCCACCAGTTCCTGGGGGTGCCACCCCATATTTCCACCCATTCTCAGGGGTGCCACCCCATTTCCACCAGTTCCTGGGGGTGCCACCTCATTTCCCGAGGGTGCCACCCCATTTCCACCAGTTCCTGGGGGTGCCACCCCATATTTCCACCAGTTCTCAGGGGTGCCACCCCATTTCCACCACTTCCTGGGGGTGCCACCCCATTTCCTGAGGGTGCCACCCCATTTCCACTAATTCCTTGGGGTGCCACCCCATTTCCCGGGGGTGCCACCCCATTTCCACCAGTTCCTGGGGGTGCCACCCCATATTTCCACCAGTTCCTGGGGGTGCTGGGAGCCTCTGCCATCCCTGATTGCAACCTCCCCTTTTCTCCCCCCCTGCCCCCAGGGATGTGGGCGCCCTGAGCCCGGCAGCGGGACACCACCACCCCCCCACACACCCCCAAATGACGGACCTGGCGTCCCCCACGGGCGAGAACCCCTTCGCCTTCCCCGGGGGCGAGGAGGGCCTGGGGGACGAGAAGGCGCTGGTGATCCACAGCCAGGGGGAGGAGGAGGAGGAGAAGGAGTTCAAGTGCATCCTCTGCGGGGAACGCTTCGGCCACCAGCCCGGCCTGGCCCGTCACCAGAAGCACCACGCCGGCGAGCGCGCCTTCATCTGCGCCGAGTGCGGCAAAGCCTTCAGCCTCAAGCACAACCTCATCATCCACCAGCGAATCCACACCGGGGAGCGCCCCTACCAGTGCGGCGTCTGCCAGAAGAGCTTCAGCCTCAAGCAGAACCTCCTCACCCACCAGCGCATCCACAGCGGCGAGAAGCCCTTCTCCTGCCAGCGCTGCGGGAAGCGCTTCCGAGAGCAGCGCTTCCTCCTCAACCACCAACGCACCCACCCCGAGGAGGACCGCACCGGCCCCGCAGCCCCCCAGGAGGTCCAAGCCGGGGGGAGCCGTTCCCCGCAGCCCCACGAGGCCGCCGGTGGTCCCTTCTCCTGCCGGAGCGGCCCCGGGGGCGAGCGAGCCTTCTCCTGCCCCGACTGCGGCAAGACCTTTGGCCAAAAGGGCTCCCTGAGGAGCCACCGCCGCACCCACGCCAGCCACAGCCCCCCCGCCGCCTGCCCACAGTGTGGCCAGAGCTTCGCCCAGAAGGGCAACCTCGCCGCCCACCAGTGCACCCACGGGGACGAGGCCGCCCTCACCTGAGACCCCCACATCCCACCCCTCCAATGCCTCGGCACCCCCTGCCCGTGCCGTCCCCCTCACCCCTCATCCCGCTTTTGGGGTCCCCCCCCCAGGCCCGTTCCCAGAGAAGCTGTGGCTGCCCCGTCCCTGGAGGGGTTCAAGGCCAGGTTGGAGGGGGCTTGGGGCAACCTGGGCCGGTGGGAGGTGTCCATAGGGCAGGGGGGGGACACTCGATGGCCTTTAGGGTCCTTTCCCACCCAAACCATTCCATGATTCTATGATTCCCCTCCGAGACGCTGCGGGAGCACCCACGCTCCCTCCTGCAATGCCATCCCGGGGGGGGGGAGGGGGGAATTTGGGGGTCCCTAGATGCTTCCCTGGGGTTTTGGGGCACGGCACGGCACAGGGAGCCACCGGCACGCAGCCATGGAGCGTCAGTAGCCCCGGCTTGGCCTGGGAACCCCCCTGGGCCATTTTCCTCACCCGCTTCCCATCCCTCGTCCTTCTGCTGGGGTTTTTACTCCTGACGGTCACGAGGCCGGTCCCGGGAGCCTCGGGCCCCACCGTCCCCGGTGCCAGGAGGACGCGTGGTTCCCCCGGTGCCCGCCCTCCCCTTTGTGCCACGGCTTAAACCCCCTGGGCCAGGGCAAGAGACCATGGAGGAGGAGGAGGAGGAGGAAGAAGAGGAAGGTTTCCCCAACGGCATCCCCCTGCCCCGGCGCAGTGAACCCACCCGCCTTCCCCACGGGGCGGGGGGGGCTGGCGGGATGGAGACCCCCATCCCGGGCGGCGCAGAGGTCCCGGCGAGGAGCCGAAGGATGATCCGGAGGCAGCCGGGAGCACCGGGACGGGATGGGGCGACGAGGAAGATGGCGAGCACCCGGTGGCTCCGGAGTCGTGCCGACACCGAACCGCAGCCGGGAACCGGAGCCGGGATGGGGAAAAAAAAACCGCCCTTTTCTGCAGCGCCGGGGACAAGCACGTGGCTCCTGGTGATGGTGACATCCCGCCCGCCACCAAATCCCGAGGGAGCTGGGCCGGGGCTCCCTCCCGCAGACCCCCCGCACCTTCGTGCCACCCCTCGTGCCACACCGTGGAATCCAGGAGGAGCGTCCGGAGTGAGTGTCGCCGCAGCGGGGGGGGGGGGGGGACGACACACGTGGCACTTTGTGACACCCCGGCGGGGTGCTCTACGTGGGTGACAACAAGCCGGAGCCGCAGAAATGCCTTTTCCAGGAATATTTTTCCCCCAAAAAGCCACGTCACCCTGCACAGGGTCGTCCTGGCGGGTTGCTGGCCCCTGAGTGTCCCCTCGGACGAGAAGCCCCCCCACGGGGTGCCTTCACAGGGACCCCCCCCGCGCTGCCCCATGTCCGTCCCCCCCCCGCCGCCGCTTCCTCTGCCGCTGCTGTGTGGGAATGCAGGTACTTTGATGTGTATCATTAAATGAATTGAGCTTGGAAAATCCCACGTCTCCGTCTCGCTGGGACCGCGGGGAGACCCACCAGGCCCCCGCTTGTCGTCCCCCCCCCCCGCCAGGGTCAGCCTGTCCCCACAGCAGAGCCGGGGGGAGCCATGCTCTGACCCAGCCGGGGTCTCCTGGAGAGCAAATACAAACGTGGGAGCATGAATTTGACCAAAAAAAACCCAAAAAAACCAACCCAAACCAAATTATATTCAAGGCTCCGGGCATTGCAGGGTGGCAGGGGCTGCTCTGGGGGGCTCTGGGGAACTTTTGGGGTGCATTGAGGCCACCCCTCGCCAAGACGGAGCTCCTCAGACACCAGCGTGACCGGCTCCGTGCCGCCGGCGAGCGAGGGGACACGTGGCCTCTCAGACTTGGTGGCCTCTTCAGCTGGAGAAGAGCAGACCGAGAGGGGACCTCATCGATGCTGAGCAATAGCTAAAGGGGGGGAGGGGGGGCAGCACCAGCACCCCGGGTTGTCCCCGTGTTGGGGGCAGCCCCAAGTCCTGGGGTCCCTGGAACCATGTGGTTCTCAGTGTCTGGATCCTTGGGATCCCTTAGTCACTGGATCCCTTGGTCTCTGAGGTCCTCTGGTCCCTGTGTCCCCATGTCCCTGTGTCCGGAGTCCCAATGTCCCTGACACCCCGTGTCCCAATGTCCCCATCTCCTGGGTCCTGATGTCCCTGACAGTCAGCATCCCCAGGTCCCCATGTCCTGGGTACCAGCATCCCTGTGCCCCAGGTTGGGTCCTGGGGTACCCGAGTCCCAATGTCCCAAAGTCATCCCAATGTCCATGTGTCCTGGGTCCTGATGTCCCCGAAAACTGCTGTTGCCATGTCCCCATGTCCTGATGTCCCTTAAACCCGCTGTCCCAATGTCCCCATGTCTTGATATCCCTTAAACCCGCTGTCACCATGTCCTGGGTACCAGCATCCCTGTGCCCCAGCTCCCAAAGTAGCTGGTATCCAGTCTCCTGATGTCCCAAAGTTGTCCCATGTCCCAAAGTCCTCCCAATGTCCATGTGTCCTATGTCCTAATGTCCCCGAAACCTGCTCTTGCCATGTCCCCATGTCCTGATGTCCCTGAAACCCACTGTCCCCATGTCCTGGCAACCTATATCCCTGTGCCCCAGGTCTCAAAGTACCTGGCACCCACTCTCCTGATGTCCCAAGGTCATCCCGATGTCCCAAGGTCATCCCGATGTCCCAAACTCACTCCAATGTCCCTGTTTCCTTGGCCCTGATGTCCCTGAAACCACCTGTCCCCATCTCACCATGTCCTGATGTCCCTTAAATCCACTGTCCCCATGTCCTGATGTCCCTGTAACCCACTGTCTCCATGTTCCCATGTCCTGGTGTCCCCAAAACCTGATGTCCCCATGCCCCAGCCAGATCATTCCCCGCACTGAGACGACCGGGTGTCACGGCTCCAGCAGCTCCGTGGCCAGTGCCACCCCCTGGGCAGGTACTGGGGGACCAGGGAAGGTGCCAGCGTGCCCCTGCGAGCCATGGAGGTCACGGGGGCCATGGGGAGACAAAGACGTGGGTCACGCTTGCATGGATGGGAATGGAGCGGGGGGCACCCCCCAGCTGCAGAAGTCACAGACACCTCTGTCCCCAGGGAGGTTTTGGGGGAAAACCCCCGGTGTCACAGGAGGGGGGCACCTGCCCCAGAGGGACGTTACCGCGCGTGGGGCAAGGTCTCTCACTTTCTCCTTCCCACCCCCTTCGTTTCCAGTAACAGGGGCCGAAACTCAGCCTCTTCTTCCCCATTTCTCCGCGGTTCGGTGCTTTCACTGCACGTGGCCGGCCCTCCCCCCAAAATCCTGCTGGTCCCCAGAGGGTGACAGGGGGCCCAGGACATGCCAGATCCCATGGACAGCAGCATCCAGGGCCACCAGCCATGGTCTCCTCTGCAGTGGGACACGGCAGAGCCGTGTTGGAGGGGCACAGCCCCACGGCAGCACCGCTGTTCCCCCCCAGGGACATGCAGGATCCCCCCTTTTTCTACGGGGAACCCTGTTTCCACCCATCCCACCTTCCACCAACCCAAAGTGCTCCTGAAGCAAAGGTGGGGACCCGTAGGCAGCGTTGTCTCCAATGTCCACCCACCCTGGTGGCCACCAGGGCACCAAGCATCCCTCCCTTGGGGTGTCATCCTGGAGCTGCACATCCCTTGGGATATGGGATGGCTCTGGTGACAGCGGGGCTGTGGTGGCCTCAGTCAGGCCGGGATGGTGCCCGTGGTGGCACCAGGAGCATGGTAGGGACAACGATGGTGGCACACAGAAGTACTGGGAGCACAGCACAGACACTGATGGTGGCATGAGGGGTACTGAGACCATGGCACAGACACCGATGGTGGCATGGAGAGGTACCAAGAGCACGGCAGGGACACCAATGGTGGCACAAAGAGGTACCAAGAGCATGCCAAGGATACCGATGGTGGGACACAGAGGTACCAGGAGCACGGCAGGGACACCAATGGTGACATGAGGGGTACTGAGAGCATGGCACAGGCACCGATGGTGGCACACAGAAGTACCAGGAGCATGGCACAGGCACCAATGGTGGCACACAGAGGTACCAGGAGCACACCAGGGACACCAATGGTGGCACGCAGAGGGACCGGGAGTGAGCCAGGCTTCACAGCACGCTGGTCCTGGCCACCCCACAACTTTTGCTTCTCATCACCACGTCAGACGCGGGGACGCGGGCTGGAGGTTTGTGGTCGGTGCAGAGAGACAGGCTCTGGGGCGAGTGGTGGAGCGGGCAGGAAGCCGTGGGGGTGTCTGTCTGACGAGACTTTCCCCGGCTCTGCCACGTGCTCCAGCTCTGCCCTTTTAGACCCCTCCATCTCCCTGCAGACCCCAGCAGCGTTTTGGCAGCCCCCGCGCCGAGGGAGGAGAAGCCGGTGCCGTGAAGGGTCTTGGTGCCGGGACTTTGCCGCAGGTTGCCACCGCCATCGCCACACACGGTGGCTCCAGGAGCCTCCAAGGGGACATGGTCTCTGCCACCCTCCAGCTCTCTGTCAGCTCCCCCAAAAAGGAGCCCAAAACCCAGGAGAAGACCCCGGGTGGCCTCGCTCCGTGGGCTGGCAGAGACGCTCCAGGAGATGGGACGAGCCCCACGGCCGCAGGGGGGAAGCTCTGCCTCAGCAAAGGACAAAGGTACGGGGGGGCCGGAGGGGCAGCGGGAGACTTTACACTGGCTGGAAGGTATTTTTTGGGGGGGAGGAAGGAGGGCCAGGCGTGCCTGGGCAGCTAGAAGAAGCCACATGGGGAAGGAGCTGGTTTCTCCTCGCTGAACAAAGCCAGTTTCGCAAGCAGGAATCCCCAGGGGGGTGCGGGTGGGACAAGAGAGGGCTCCAAGGGTCCTCAAGGGATAGTATCAGACCCTGGGGAGGGTCTCCTGGGAGGGGGGAAGAGACCCAGGGACCTGGCACAGGGAGCACCGTGGCACTAATGGGAGTCATGTCCCTCTGCTTGTTGTCCCTGCAGTGTGTCCATCACCATCCAGCGGGTCCCCATTCCCATGTTTCCCTGGGATGGCGGGAGCTCAGGGCTGAGGATCCTCCTGGTTGGGAAGAGCGGGGCAGGGAAAAGCTCCACCGGCAACACCCTCCTCGGGGTACGGGCGTTCAAGTCCGAGTTGGCCACCAAGCCGGTGACCATCAGCTGCGCCCAAGCCCAAGCGCACTGTGGTGGCAAGAACATCGAGGTCATCGACACGGCCGATATTTTCAACCCGAGAGTCGCCATCAGTGAAGCCTACAAAGAAATCACTCATTGCGTCTGGTTGTCCTCCCCTGGCCCCCACGTGCTGCTGCTGGTCACCAGGCTCGGCCAGTTCCTCAAGGAGGACAAGGAGGCCGTGCGGAGGCTGCAGGACATTTTTGGGGTCAATGTTTTGAGGCACACCATCGTCTTGCTCACCCACGTGGAAGACCTGGCGGGGAGGTCACTGGAGGGTTACCTGCAGTCTTGCGGCAGCACAGACCTCCAGGACCTGATCCTGCAGTGTGGGAGAAGGTACTGCGGCTTCAACAACAGAGCAGTGGGTGCCCAACGGGACCGGCAAGTGGCCAAGCTGATGGAGATGGTCTACCGGGTGGTGCAGGAGAACGGGGGCAAGTGTTACAGCAACGACATGTTCCTGGAGCCCTGCTTAACTCAAGAGAAAGTGGAGTGTCACATGAGGAGGCACAAAGCCGAGAGGAAGATGATGGAGTGGTCCAGGTCTAGGCTGTACAGGATAATTATAGGTTGGGAGATAGTCCTCCTTGTTCTTGCTCTGTTATGCCTGCATTTCCTTCTGTTACCCGAGTCCCGGATCTGGTGGTGGTGAGGAATCACAGGGTGACGGGAATATTGAGGCAGCAGGGACCTCTGGAGATCATCTAGTCCAAGCTCTGCTCATGCCCTAGAACTGGTTGAGCTCAGGACCATGTCCAGTTGGGGTTTGAAGTCCTCCAGGGACACGGTCTCTACCACCTCTCCGGGCAGCCTGTCTCAGCGCTCGCTCACCCTGGGTGAAAAAGTTTCCTGATGTTTCAATGGAATTTCACACGTTTCTGTTTGTTGCTCATCCCCTCTCGTCCTGGCACCGGGCACCACTTGGTCTCCATCAGGTGAGAGCAGAATCTTCTCAGCCTCTTCTTCTCCAGTCCCAGCTCTCCCAGCCTCTTCTCGATGCCCTGGTCTTCTTTGCTGGACCCTCTCCTGCATGTCCACGTCTGTCTGGCACATAGAGGACCCTCCTCCATGGACACATGCTGCTCTCCCGGGAATCCTCAAGTAATTATCACGTATCTCCAAGATTATAAACTAAAATACTTCAAATCCACCATGCTCGGCCTGGCACCATCCCACCATGGTGCCACGTGGGGCTGTGGGCACCCCGATTTACTGCTGTGAGTGCCACCGCTCTCGGAGAAGCCACCGAACGCCTGCTTCTCATGTGATGGGGACACGAGGGCTGGGCAGGGAGGAAGAGGAGGGATGGTGAAAGTCCTTCGGGCTCCTCGGGCCAAAGCGGAGCCTGCTCCAGGGCATGGTGCTGGGACCTCTCACCCTTCTCCTGCCACCAGTGTCCTTCAGGGAGCTGCAGCTGGGGTCAGCCAGGCAAGGGGCATTTAATTTTCTTCCCCATGTCAGTGAGATGAGGGAAGACCCCCATGGACAGCCTGGGGGACTCTGGTAGGGCTTTTCTATCAACGCCTGAAGGTCTCTCCTTGGTGTCTCAGGGGTTTCAGCTCTGTCCCGCAGCACTTGGTCCCAGAGGGTGGGGGAAGACACCGATCCCATTCCAGGTCCCACAGCTCATCCCGGTTTCCTCTGCCAACCCAGTTTCCTCGCCGGAGCCACAAATGCCTTTGAGGGATCAAGCAAAAGGCACCAGCAAAGCACCAGGGTGAAAGAGGGGGGTCTCTCCAGAGGGACCCCACTGCAGGGTGGGTCTGGAGGTCATGGCTGACTCCAGGAACAAGCCCTGGGGGTATTTGCTGCTCCTGAGACCAAGAAAGTCCAGTGAGAAACCAGACCAGGGCATCATCCCTCTACCAAAGGTCTCATGAACAGGCTTTTCCGGTAGATGCAGCGATAACAAAGTTAATTGTAGATAACGAAGCTCAGGGCGGGCGAAGGGAAGCACAGATAACATTGAGCTTTGCAGAAAGGGCAGCTCCCCTTCCTCATCCTCTTCCCTTCATCCCTAAACATCCCACATGACCCAGGTCCTCCAAGAGAGAGGATGTTCTTCCATTGCCCGGCAGCCCTGGACACCTCCGCGCAGTGTCCTTGGGGCTGAAACTCCTCTGCTCCCTGGGGAGCGGGGACTCGGCACCCTCCATCGGAGCCCCCTGGGGCTCCACTCCACAGCAGGAAACAGCTGAATAAGGAACTGGCCACCAGCACTCATCACAAGGGGGAAACACCACCATAAAACCAACAGATGGGGAAAAAAAATGTAATTAAAATGAAAAAACGGGGGCAAGAATTGCATTTCTAAACCCTGCGAGATAAGGTCAGCCCTGGAAAGGTCGGGCAGTTGGACTAGATGATCGTCGTAGGTCCGTTCCAACGGAACTATTCTATTCTACTCTACTCTATTCCTGTTTCTATCCTAATTTTATTTTCTGCAAAATAAGCAAAGAATTAAAAATGGCTTCAATAATCAGAAAGTATGTAAAAGACTCATGCGTCAAGTTTGGAGGAAAGCAGATCTAAAAACTTCATTGGGGTTAAAATGAAATAATTTCCTCCCAAAAACATTCAGGACAGAGAACCCTTTTTCCATTCTTTTCACCCCAATATTCGCAGAGTGCAGGTAACCAGGAGAAGTTAATGCTCCTGTAATGACCCAGTGTGTACAACCAGTACAGAAAAACTTGAAAACAAGGAGTTTATTAAAACTACCATTATGGGAAGGCAATCAAAATTTCCACCTCTCTTGACTTCCAGCTCTCATTTGGAAAGAAATACTGGCCAAGCCTTATTCATGGAAATCATAACCCACGCCCTAAAAAGCAGGTATTACAACTTTTACCTTTTTTTTTTTTTTAACCTGGAATAACCGCAGCAGATTTTCAAACAATTCAGCAAAGGCACCCGCATGTTTTGTCCCAGAGTTGGAATTTTGCAGCTTCGGATTATTATAGATTTTTTTTCTTCAGATCCAAGGGCTGGAGTATTGAACTGCGACATTGAAAGACATGGTGTGTGGGAGGGGGGTTCTCCGAGGTGCCAATCTGCTGTTTGCTGAGCAAACAGCCTCGTGTGGGCTCCCACCTCACTCTAACAGCCCCATAATCACAGAAATTGGGAAAATATCACCTCCTCCCTACAGGATGCGCATCAGTCGGGTACTTCTTCTCCCCACTGCTGCCCACACATCGGCTCTGCCTTCCTTCTTGGCAGGGCTGATGATATTCCCGGCCCATTGGACTAAAAGTGGGCTTTACTAGAACAAGTTTTGGCTTCCAAGTTGCTAGGTTGGGTGGCCACATGCCAATAATGGGCTACTCATGAAGCGGCCGTACCTCTGGTGAGGCTGGGGCACTGGGAAACGCTCCCATTTCCCACCTGAAAACACTGAATCCTGAGATCCATCTAGCCACTGCTCCCCAAAGGCAGAGTTGGGGGGCGGCATCAGGCTATTGGGGGGTACCAAGGAAGAGGCCAAGTGGGGTGCAGATGGGAAAAAAAGAGGGTGCAGCCATCAAACACCATCTCCTGTGGAGCCAGGGGTGGGGGTCAGCACTACGGGGACACTCTGGCCTCCAGCCACCAGTGCCCAGCCGTGGCCCTGCTGCCACAGGGATAAAGAGGAGATGTGAAGGGGGGGGTGTCAATAAAGAGGAGAAAAAGGCCCAATTCCCAAAGCAGAGGGAAAGGGAAGGTGACCGGATCCTTTCCACTGCCTCTGTCGTAACCAGGGGATGATCCAAAACCATCCTCACAGGGAAAGTGCAACCCACGTAAACCCCACCTTGAAATATACCTGGAAAACCTGGTGGAGGAGGAGGAGAAGGAGGAAGAAAAGGGTTCTGTGTTTGCGCAGAGAGAGGCTGAGGGAGCTGGGGGTGTTCAGCCTGGAGGAAAGGAGGCTGAGGGGAGACCTTCTCGCTCTCTCCAACTCCCTGATGAGTGTTATTGCTAATAATGACTATAACTGCTAAATAATTAGCAATGAGGCAAAACTCACCTTAAAGACCCCCACTGGCAACCCCCCCCCCCCTCCCCGCCCGTAATTCACCATAAAGAGCTAATTAGCAACCCTTAACACAAGAATGATGGCTAATAATGACTCTGATCGCTAAATAATTAGTAATAAGGTAAAACTCCGCCCACGGGGGGGGCGGGACAACCGCATCGGAAGCCGACCCGAACGGACCAATGGCGACGTCGCTTTCCATCACGAGGCACCGCTCAAAATGGCGACGCCGATACGCCCTACCCTTCCGGTCGGCGCTGACCATTTCCGGGGGAGACGGGGCTCCGACCGGAAGCGGGGCGGGGAAAGGGCGTGCACGAGGGGGGCTTTACGTCACGCGGCCTACTTCCGGTAAGCACCGGAAGTGCTGCCGCTAGGCCCCGGCGGGCAGCGGGGCCTTCCCCGGGCAACATGGCGTGGTGGGGGCAGGTAGGAGCTGCCACGGCCCTTCTCCCCCCGGCCTCTCCACCCCTCCCTGCGCTGCTGCCCCCCCCTTCCCTCATTCCCCCCATCCCTCTCCCAGGCGCCATTTTCCCCCCACCATCATCCTTCCCTCGACGTGGCGGAACGAGGCTGCAGCTCCTCCCTATCCGCTCCGTGGCCTCGGTGAGGTTGGGGAGGGGTGGGGGCGTGAGGGAGGATTCACAGCGGGGCTGGCTGTGAAAAAAATAGACCTGAGCTCCAGGCGAAGCGTCCTCCTGGAGGTGTCGTTCCTGCGAAGATCCAGAACCGTCAACACCTGGAAGAGTTGGGATGGGAATTGTTGGAATAATTTGGCCTTTAAAGGTCATCCCATCCAACCCCCGGTCCAACCCATCCGCCATGGGCCCAGACATCCGCCAAGCTGATGGGGGAAGGGCAGGCCATGGGCCAGCAACGCACGCTGGCAGCCTGGCAAGACCCCCACACCCTGGACTGTATCCCCAGCAGGGCGAGGGGGGTGGATTCTGCTCTGGGGAGACCCCCCTGCAGTGCTGCCTCCAGCTCTGGGGCCACCAACA
>JAOXJM010015358.1:0-12103 GCA_026413425.1 Tringa solitaria
GGGCAACCCTGCTTTGGCAGGGGGGTTGGACTGGAGGGTCTCTAGAGGTCCCTTCCAGCTCCGACAATTCCGTGATTCTGCCCCCCGTTTTTTAACGCACTTTACCGATTCCCAGCCGCCTGCAGGTGGGGTAGCCCCCCGAGACCCTCCCAGCCCTGGGCTCGGCGAGGGGTGCTTCCCCTCCCGGCAAGAGCCTCCGGCCGGGGGTGGCAGACGGCCGGTGAGCGGCGGCGGTGCCGGGGGGTGTCGGCAGAGGGCAGAGCCGACCCGCACATCGCGCAGCGGCCCGCAGCTCCGCCCGGTGCGGCCCCGGCGCTTTTCCCGCAACCTGCGGGCGTGACGAAGCGGCTCCGGCGGGACAGGCTGGGGGTGGCCCGGGACCGCCCCGGCATCCCACCCGCGGCCCCCGCGCATCCCCCGGGGAGGGGGCTGGCTGCCCCACGGTGCGTGACCGGCCCCGAGAGGAACCCGCCGCCCGGTTCAAGGGCGTTTAGAAATTTGTGTGAATCCGCCCGCGACGCTGCGGCACCTGGGAAAGGCTGGGAGGGAAACGGGAAGGACGTTGCAAGGAGCAGCCCCGCCAGCGCCACACCGCCCCGACCCCGCGTGACATGAAACACGGGGGTGCGGGACGGGGAAGGGCCTGCTGTCCCCGAACGCTTTCGCAGACAGCCCAAAGTGTCGTACGCTCCCTTTGTTAGCCCAGCCAAGATCCCTCTGAAAACCGGTTTGGCGCCTCGCCCCCCTCCTCCCGTGCCGTCGGTGGCTCCACAGCCCGGCTGGCTGGGGGGGGAGCCCGGGGGGGACACAGCGCTCGCCTCCCCCGGCTTCGGGCAGCACCTGGAAGAACGGCCCCGTGTGCTTTGTGCTCAGCATGAGAGCGGGGAAGAGGCAGAGCAGCGGGTCTGCGCTTCTGCCTGCGGAGAGAGGAGCGAGATAAGCAGCGCCAGACCAAAGCCTTGGCCCTGGTGGCGTTTTTAGGCCGACTTGGATTAAAACCTGTATCAGGCCATGAGAAAAGGCTGGATGGAAACCCAGAAAGGGCTTTGGGTCTCTTCTGTGAACCCCTGCAAACGCCTGATCTTATCGAGGTGCCATGAGAAAAGGCTGATGGAAACCCAGAAAGGGCTTCGGGTCTCTTCTGTGAACCCCTGCAAACACCCGACCTTATCGAGGTGCCGTGAGAGCAACTCCGAACCCTATCCTTAACTCTAACCCTAACCTTAGATTTCACCTTACCCTTCGCTCTAACCCTAAGCTTAACTCTGACCATAATGGGATGAAGAGGACTTGGGTCTCCTGAGGTGTGTGGGTGCTGCTAAAGGGGAGCTGCTGCAGGGCTGAGCAGGGAAGCAGCTGATGAGACAAATGGCACCAGAAGTGCAGGGGGGAAGCCCATGGAGTGAGTCATGTTTTCTGCTCACGAGGAGTAAAGCCTTGCACAAGAAGGATGCTGCCTTGGGAAAAGCCCACCAAGGGTGCTTAGAGCATCCTATTTCTGGAGCAGACAGAAGTGCCGGGGAGTCCCGAGACCGGCAGGCTCTCACTGCACATACTGGTTTCAAATCCTACCCCTCTCCAAAGAGCACTGGGATATTTGGGGACATAGCCAAGCCCTTTCCCAGTACAGAGCAGAGAAGTCACAAAGGCGCAGGGGTGCTGCGTGCCAAGCTGGCTGCACCAAGCCACTGCTTGGGACCGCCAGAGCAGGCTGAGCAGAGCCATTTGCAGGAAAAATGCAGTTTCCCCAAACCAGCACTGTCTTGCTCCCTTTCCTCGGGGGCTCCTGGGCAGCGTGAGCTCAGCTGATGGTGAGAGACCGTCTGTGCCGCTGCCCTTGCCCGCGAGGCCAGGGTCGCTGCCCCAGCAGGAGTTACCTGCCGGTGCTCCTGGGTGCCCCCAGCCTGCCCGGTGTCCCGTGCCCCTGGCGGTGCAGAGCAGAGCTCCTCTGGGAACAGATGCAGGAACAAGACAGACAGGCACAAAGCAGCAGGCTGCTGGGCCCCTGAGCCGGGTGGCTGTGCTTTAGCAAGATCCCTCTGGCCCTGAGCTTTCATCTCCCCAGCCTACACAAAAGGTGCCACCAAGATGTATGTAAAAGCAGGAGAAACATGGGAGCCGGCCCTGAGGCATCCCTCCCTTCATCTCCTGCCTCGAACTGACAGCCAGCAATGACCTGCCACTCAACGGGAAGGCTTCCACACCTTAACCGGACTGATGGAGCCCCCCAGGCACGCACCACCACACCACACGCAGGCATGGCCCCCCATGCTCAGCCCCTCCTGGGAGCCAGAGGCGGGGGGGCTCGGCAGCCAGCCCAGCTCCCGCAGAGCTCAGACTGCCACAGGGATGCAGGGACCCACGGGGACCAGGTGCTGCCCCCCCCCCCCCCGCCGTCAAACCTCACCTGGACTTGGAAAAAAGCCCTTTCTGGGAGGGTGCAGATGAGCTCCACTCCCCCCATCCCCTTCACTCCCCCTCGCAAGATCCACCCTTGTACCCCTCTGGCCTCTGCCTCATCCTCTTCCTCACCAAAGAGCCCAGCGCCAGGATGCCTTCTACCTTGGCATCATGGAGGGGTTTAGGCTTCCCTCCCCTCAGGTGTTGCCCACCTTGTGCTGAGGCGGGATGCAGGCAGGGAGCAGAGCCACAGCCCTTCCCAGCGGGCGCTGAGCAGGGGCTGTTTTCCCAGCCCGCCCTCCCAATACAGATGTTTTCTCAGTGCAGGATCCAGACAGAGGAGGGTAAAATGTTTTCATTCCAAGCTCCCAGGGTCAGGTCATGGTTTGTCTAAATGGCTTTTGTTGCTGTAATTATCAGATTAGCTGATCTCTGGCAGTGTGTTTAGGGGCAGCTACATTAACTGTCGATCCCAACTCCCTGCTGCCAGCCTGCCCAGCTGGGGCAGTGGGTTTGCAATGGAGCGGTGGGGATCAGGGGTGCCAGGAGAGCCAAGTGAAAGGTTCATGTTTGAATTTGAGATGGTATCCAAGCTGGATTCTGGCCCGGGAGCAGCTGGAATATTTGGGAAAGACAGCAGCAAGCCTCCTTGACCTTCTCAGTGCACATGATGATGCCGAGCTGGGCCTGATCCTTTCCTCCCACTCCAACCTGCAACATGTGGCAGCCACAGAGCCCTGTCCCAGGCACCTGTCTGCCACTCCAGCTGATGATCAGCCTGCAGACAGGGGATGGGGGCACCTGAGGTGCCTCCCCTCGTTCAGGCCTGATGTTCCCTACAGGCAGTGAGCCCAGCAGGTCCTGGGGGAAGTCCAGGACCCCCCACTGCTGCTGGGATGGGGAAGCCACAGGGTGCTGTGGGGGGTGGGCAAACCCTCCCAGCAGCTGGGGAGTGGCAGGAATAGGAATGTGAGATACCAGGCGAGATGGAGAGCATGACGGGGAGATGAGAGAGCAGGGCGAGGGGCAGATAAAGAGGGATCAGGAGTTTCCGGCCCCCGCCAGCCCCTCGCCGGTTCCGTCTGTCAGCGCCTGCAAGTGCCGATGGCACAGAGCCCCAGTGGCAGCCGGGGCCGTAGGTCCTGCCGAGGGGCACCGTCAGGGGCTGGGAATGGACCCCTGCTGCTGCCTTCCTGCTGTGCTGGGCACCAGTGGCACCAAAAAAAACCCGGTTCACACTGTGCTGGGCTGCAGATGAACACGCAGGTGCTCGGTAGCCACTCAAACAGGCACTGTGCCTGCAGCAACCACCTTCCCCCCGGCACATCGTCCCGACTCATCTCTCCCCTGCTGTAGGTGGGAGCAACAGGAGTTTCCCTTGAGCAAGGCAGAAGATAATTCCAATTCAGAAATAATTCCAATTCAGAAAAGGCTATTTTTTTTCTCCATAAAACAGATTATTTAAAATGTGGTTTTGCTACATTTCAATTTCTGAAATTTTATCATGCTGGAGCGTTAACACCCCACTGAAAGAAGACTTCTGGAGCAGAACGTTTCCATCTTCTCTTCAAAGATCATTTCAACCTTTTTAAATACTTCAGAAAATTTCAACAGCAAAATTTTGCCTTTAAACGTCATGTTCCTGCAGGAAGTTTTGGCTTCAGCAAAATATAATTTAAAAAAAAGTTACAAATTAGTGGAAACTATATTCCTGGTATTTTTCTTAATTGCCACCATGACAGAGCTTGTTTAGCTCCAAATCATCTTCTTTGCTTCCAGCTGAAAGCCAGAGAGCAACCCAGAGCAGCGAGGACAAAGCCTGTGCATCCCCAAGAAGGAGGATGTGTACCAACCCAGCCAGGCCCAAACCTCTCCTGCCATCGTTGTGCCTGGGCACAGCCAGGAATTTACCATTTCTGTATTTAAGCCCATTTTGCACATTGGTCCCGGTGTCCCTGGAGTCTCAGCCCAGCCCACGGACGGCTCAGGACCTGCCCCATGGCCATGCTCACCTCCTCTGTGCCCACTCGTCCCCCAGGCACCCAGGAGGAGCACTAACCCTGAAAGGGGCAAGGGATGGGCTGGTCCCAGTGCTCACCACGGGAAGAGCCACTGGGGCTGGGAGAACATGTTTCCTTTTGCATCAGCACCCACTGGCAGAAGTCAGGAGACTGACCTGTGGATCACGACCTGCCCAGGCACTGGTGCCCGGTACCCTGGTGCATTAAAGGTTTCCCAAGGGTGCAGATGACCAGTGGACTAGGCTCTTGGCCCCCGGTTAGCCCTAGCCCCGGAGGAGGACAGGCACCACTGTGAGGGCATGGACTTCTGCACAGCCAAGGAGGCTGGTTTGGGGGATGCAGCTGCCACCCCCAGAGTCCAGAGTGCCACAGAGGCAGCAAACCCAAGCCTCTGCCCCCTTGCCAGCGAGCCTGGCTCGTGCCTTGGGACAGAGACACCCCATGTGTGGCAGGGACCTGCTCCGCTGTGGTGTGCCCGGGCTGCCAGGCAGCTGCGGGACCCGGCTGCGCCCGCAGGGCTGGCAGGATGGAGGCATCTCTAGCACAGCTGGTCACAGCTGGACCACTCCGGGCTGGGTGTGTGCCCCAGCAGGGCTGAGACGAAGCCAGGAAAGAGGACTGCAGCTCCTTTGCACTGCGCCCGGTGCCGTGGGTAGCTCCTGGACCTTGGTGTAGGAGCAGATTTACTGAAAACAATTTATTTAATATAAAAAAATAATTTCTTATGGCGTTTTGGCTGGCGTCAGCCGAGCGCTTACTCACCCGGGAATTCAAACAAAGGCAGGGCTGGCGCTCAGCCAGGGGGTCGGGCGCTGGGTGGTCATGTCCATCCCAGCCTCGGACCCGCCTCTGGGTCACTTGTGGGCTTGTGGCATGATGTCTCCATTTATTTATTGGAAATGTTTGAACAGGAAATGCTAATGGTTTGGGTTTGTGGAGACAGCTGGAGGGGTCCGGCTGGAGCCGATGGGAAGGGGAGGGTGCGCTGGGACGGGGCAGCCCAGTGAGGAAGGGGGAATTGGTGCTGCTGGTGGGGACCCGTCCCCTCCGTGCTCGGGGCAGAGGGCCCAAGAGGAGATGAGACCGGGGAGGGCTCTGGTATCCCCAGTGTCTCCTCCTTCACCGCCGCCTGAAGCTCCTGCTGTGGAACACACAGCCGTGCTGCAAGTGTGGGGCTGCAGCCGTGCCCCACGCCGGTGCCCCACGCCGCTGGGGGGCACAGGAACGGCGCCACATAAGTGGCGCAGAGGGAAGGGTGACCACAGGGCCCTGTGCATCTCATCCCTCGGGCTCATGCCTGGCCAGCGCCCGTTAGCGTGGGAGGGATGCGAGAGCCCTGCCTTCCCCTGCGACGGGGGTCGAGAGGTTCCTACGCAGCCCGGCTCTGGACCGGGCTGTTCCTGCGTTTGCTGATAACAGCGGAGGTGAAGCCTGACCCAGGAAAGCAGGCAAGATCCGCAGAGATAAACTCCCTGCAGCGAGACAAAAGCACTGACCTCCGCGCAGCCCGAGCCGCTGCGTTCCCACAGGCGCAGCGACAATTGCCCGGCCGCAGCCGCAGCGGCAAAGCCCTGCACCAGACCCCGCCGGGAAGGGCCTGCACGGTGGCCGGTGACACCTCCCGCCAGCATCCCTGCGGAGAAACCACAGCTGGGGGGGGTTTTAAACCGGACCCGCTGTAGGTATCGATTGCCCAGGCAGGGACAGCAAAGAGGGTGGGCTGTTCTTGCCTCGCTCCTCGTTCAGCAGCGCCGTGGGCTCAGTGCTGCCTCGTTGCACGGCCAGAGGGGTGCTGCACAAGCACCCCCTCCTACGCCCAACCTTACACTTTTATGCCTGCACTCGCAGCACCAACAGGCTTTTAGGTTTCGTCCCAGGGACCTCACACGCTCCCGCAGTTCAGGGTTCAAGCACCTGCTTTGAGCAGGGGCTGCTGCGGCACCGCCTGCCCCCAGAGCACCCAGGGAAACCCATGGGCAGGCGCGGGGGCAGCTCTGTCTCCCCGTGCCCAGGCCGTGTCCCGTGATGGGGCAGGAGGCTGGAGCCCACCTGGCAGCTCCACGGGCCACTTGCGACTGCGCTGCCCCGAAACAGCACCCAGCTGAAAAAGGCAGAGGCGCTTAATGGGATTTGCAGAAACAGCCAGCTCAGTTACACACCGTGCGCCTGCTGGCTCAGTCGTGTTTTTAAAATCTTTATCTCTGCATGATTAAATGCTGATCTCCATTTGAAAAGGAAAGAATCCCTTCAGTTCCCTACCTCTGAAATGAGGATAACTATCCCTCACCTCATAGCGGGGTTACGAGGATAAACAGATTAAAGACTGCGAGATATTGTGGCAAAGAAGGTTAAACAAGCCCCTGTGACAGACAGCCCAGGGGCAGGGACCAGCATCAGAGCCACACACAGCATCAGCCGCCGACCCACGTCTGCACCATGCTAATGACCCCAGAGTCCCAGCACTGGCTTTGCCACCGTCTGGCTCCCCGGGATGAGGTCCCCAGCCAGCAGAAAGCCTGCCAAGGGGCTACCTCCCCCAACTAAGGATTTGCACCCATGCCCCCAGCCTGGGATGGGGAAGTGCAGAGGGATGGGGGGGAAGGAGGGTGCCCATCAGGAGCTCAGGGCTGCGGGGTGCACACATGAGGCGGGCAGTGGGGCACAGCGGGGCAGCTGCCCCCTCTGCACATACTTCCCCACGTCCTCAGAGCGGGACACCCCTCTGCTACTGCCCAGAGCCCTGCCGGTCCCTGGACACCCCAGGCAGGCAGGGAAAGCAGGGAGAGAGATGTGCACTTCTGCAGAAAGAGCTGGTGGGGGAGAGGATGAGCCAGACAATTACTGTCTGGAAAGTCTCACCCGGGTCCCTAGTAAAATAATGGCACAAATATTAAGAAAAGGAGCTCTGTAAACATCTAGAGGATAATGAAACCATGAGCTATAAGCAGGATGAGATTTGTAAATAAAGGACTGTGCCAAAAACAACAAGACCTCCATAATTGTTTTGGATAGAAGGACAAGATTAGTGCGGGAAGGGGACTTGGCGGATGTCATGAGAGGAGACCTGGAAGCACCGGGTCTGTCCTCCCTCCTGGCCATCAGAGGCCCCAGCACATTTGGGCAGGTTTGAGGGATCTGATCTTCACAAAAAAGTGCCCCTGATGGCACCGCTGGCACGTGGAGGCATACCTATCCTCTGCAGCCCCGCACCTGCCGTCCCCCAGCCTGGGCACGTGTCACATCAGCACCGGTGCAGGGGCTCATGCCTTGGCCATCTCCAAGTGGCCAGCAGAGATCAAGGCTGAAACCGAGCCCCCATCCCAGCTGGGACACATCCCACCCCCATTTCTCAGAGGGCTGGGACCCGCCTGGTGCAGGAACAATCCACTGAGGGTCACTGAGGGGCCGAGGGAGAAATAAAACCGAGCGAAGCCAGGAGGAGGAAAATAGTGCTGGCTTTTTCCACGCCATTCCCCAGGTTTTGGCAATGTTTTGTCTTTTGTGAACATCAAAATGGCATGTTCTGCAAAACTGTAGGGTTCCCCGGCGCTCTCAAGTATTGGATTTTTGGCCAGACATACAGGAAATGTGCATGCACCTCCTTGCAACCAGCCCTCTGAGACGCTACGGTCTAAAAGCACACGTAAGCCTTAGAGTCATCGGCGCTGCTCAGGCCAAACCTGGCCAGCTTTGACGTCATTGCCATGGGAGGAAAAGCAGAGGCCAGGCCAACACCTACCTGGTTTGGTGCTGGCCACTCTGGGTCCCCGCGGCCGTGCCGGGCTGGGCGAGAGGCGCTGGCTGGCCAGCAGCCGGCAGCAGGGGAAGGCAGGCTCCCAGCCGCGCACGGCCCCAGGGCGAAAGGCACCATATATGGTGAAGATATTATTAGTCCCTAGCTGTCTTCCAAGGAAATCTTGCTTGAAAATGGGAAACAAAAAGGTTTCTCTGAGAGACTCAAGCTGCCAGAAGGACCAAAAGTGGTGGCTTTGGAGGAACGGGGAGCAGTGCGGCTGGGGTGCCGGACACCTGGGTATCTGCAAGGTGCTTAACAATATTCTGCTTAAGTGTTTGTCCTAATTAATGTTGATTGCCCACCCGTTACCTACATCCCAACCGCTCTCCAGAAGTCATCCTCAACAAGATGTTGCTGAAAGAGTGTCAAGAAAGGTCAAGGCTGAGCGGCTGGTTCCCAGCACAGAGCGGGGAGTTGGGGCTCGCTGCTGCCAACCTGGGCTGTAGCCCGGCACGTGGCCAAAGGCTCAGAGCCACCTACTCGCGGGTCCTGACTGAGCCAAGTGACAAGTTGGATGCGTTGGCCAATGAAGTGGGCCATCCCCCTGGGTGGCAGGGGCTACAGCAGAGCTCTGGCACCGCGGGGGGCTGGTTCGGGGTGCCGGGGGTGAGCAGTTGGGGGTGAGCTGGATGGTGGGACCACATGGGGAATGCAGCTGTGGGCATCAGAGCGGGTGGTTATGAGGCAGTGTCTTATGCAGCAGGGGATGGGATGCCAGCCCTGGAGTACTGTGACTAGCCTGGTGCCCCATTTTAAAAAGATGCAGATGAGGGGAGAGCCGTAGATGTGACCCCTTCCCTCTTCCTGTTTTCACCATCTCCCAAGGCATCCTTGCAGCCAGACCGGGGAGGTTCGGGCTGGAAGGTGGGGGGGACACAAGGTGGGTGAAAAAATGGAGTGCTGGCACGGGAAGCCAGCAAGGCGGTGGGATCTGTGTCTTCAGACATTTCCAAAATCTGATGGATGGAGGCCCAACCAGTGAGCTGTACCGCCAGAGCTCCTGAGGCCAAAATTATTCTGTGAAATGAGAGAGGGCACAGAAAACAGCCACAAAAAAAGACAGAAGGGCAGGAGAACGCACCCCACAGTGGCAGAATCAGGCTCAACCTGTTTTCTTCTTAAAAAAGCTTAAGAAATTTGACTGCTATGCACAAGTACTCTTGTAGTAAGAAAATATCGTGTGCTGAAGTGTTTTTATTCCAGCCAAAAAAAGGCAGAGCAAGAATCAATGGCTGGAAATTAAAAGCCAGATGAACCCGCATACGGAATAGGACATACATTTTCAGAGCTATGCTGATTAGCCGTCAGACTAACCATCAGGGGTTGAGTAAGACCAAACCATGAGCTCCCTTGCTCCTCCAGACCAGATGCTTTTTGTGCATTAGCGAAATCACGTATTATTTGGATCTAGAGAGAATAATGAGAGCAGGTGGTGGAGGAAACCAGCATAGGTGAGCTAATGGCTTACTCTTGTCTTAAACGTCATGAGTGAAAATACACAGTGTTACTAATACACAGAAAAAATTCTCATTGCACGACCTCTGCGAACCCATGGATGGAGGGGGGTGACGGTTGCTAGTCCTGTTTTAGAAAAAGCAAAGCACTCAGCCCACAGATGACCCACGGGGGCCTTGCGATAGGAGTGAAACCACGAGTGAGACATGAGCTCCCAAGTCTGTCGCCAGTTGAATTCATGGGCGAGATGGGCTCTGCCCCAGGATGCTCTTGGATGCCAAGGACAGACATACAGTCCATCATCGGGTGGGGAAGGGAATGTCCCTCTGGGCATGCTTGTTGGGGATCACACAAGGCATATGCCCATTCCAGGAAAAGTAGGAACACAGGGATGTATGGAAACGGGCAAAAAAAAATGGATGGGAAAAAAAAAATTGCTTAGGAGTGAATAACAAAAAAGATCTGATTGAGATAATGGAAACCTAGATGACATCCACAGCTGAAGCAAAACACACCTGGCAAGGATCAGTCCCGAATAGACTGGCTAGAGGCAAAACTATCTTCTCTTTTTTTAGTATCTGTACTCACAGAATTATAAAAAATAAGCCTGGAAGGCCCTTGGAAGGTCACCTAGCCTGTCTGCCTGCCCCCAGACAAGGTAAACCCTTCCTGGTGGAGCTTTTGTCTAAACTCTTCCTAAAATAAACCTCTAGTGGTGAAGACGGCTCCCAAGAAAAACGAGTTTTAATCTTCTTTACTGCAGCCATTGCAGGGTGAGCCTATGGCTGCTTCTTCTACCCACTCTGGAAAATAGGAATAGCCCATTATGTTGCACTTTGTAGCAGGGCTTTATGCATTTAAAGACTTTTATCTTATTGCCCTGCAGTCTTTTTGTCTTGATGCTAAGCTACCCTGGTCCTTCAGCCTTCTCCAGTATGTCATGTTTTCTGAATTTCTGATCTTGTTCTTCCCTGGGCTTTCTCCAAGAACCACAACTTGAAACGCTGAGCTCCAAGTGGGACTCCTCGCTCAGGCTCACACTTTCTAAGTGCAGCAGGATCACATCAGGTGTCTCACAAACACCTTGTTTATACATCCCAGCCTGATTTTGCTCTTCTCACTCGGGCTGCTGCTGGCTCACACTCCCTGGGGGGACCCACTCTTGCCTCCGGCTGCTTTCCCACACAACAGCCTTGCTCATTGCCCAACTAGTGCTTACGATGTTGATTTTTCCCAGCTCATAGAAAAGCCTTATATTTGTTCTTATCGACAGCTTTATTTCAGATTTCTCCAATTTCTCAAGAAAAGGACTCTTGCAGGCCCTGTCCCTGACCAACCCTAGACCCAGAGCAGACCTTGTCTGAGGGTTGAGCACTGGTTCAATCCAGTTTTCCAGCCAGCTGTCCTCTCATGAAGCCACACATTCACCTAACCCATGTTTCTCTCCATTGCTCACAAGTATTTCATGTGGAAATGAGGCTAAAGTTCCACAAAAGTCAAGACTTAGCACATCCTCTGTTTTTCCCATATTGGCCAGCATAGATATCCTCAAGTAGAAGACAATTCAGTCAGTTCAGCTCTCAGCTGATGGTCAAAGCTGTCACTTACCACTTCATTATCTCTACCCACTTGTTGTGTACCTTAATGATGTATTTGCCTGTCTTCAATCTGTTTGTGCCGATGTCTCATTTTTCCTTCAATTCTGCACCCCTGGTCTTCAGGAAAGCTCAGGAACTTGGAAAGACATAGAGGTTCATTTGGAAAAAAAAAAAAGGGGGGGAGGGGGGAACTGCTCAACAACTAAATCCTCGGAACTCACATGTTTATCCAAATTTATCTGAACCTTCTGGGGACAGTGACTTTTTAGGGTAAAATGAAAACAAGTTCAAGTGAGTTTTCCATCCCTGCAACAGTCCGGTGATTCCAGCCAATCTGAAACTATTTTCCAAGAAGATTTCCTGCAACCTCACAGTGATTAAAGGAAATAACATTGTGAATAAAGGGACATTCTTCAAAGTCAATGAAGGAGCCACAAACTGTACATTCTCACAGAGGGCCGGAAAGCGCCGTCGCGTGGTAGATTTTGCGGCATGTGGCCCCCCAGAAGGAAGAGGGTGGGTTGCCGGGTCCATCCCTCTTCCCCGGGCAGGGGTTGTGACCGGGCTTCTCCCAGCGCAGGCGGTAAGGGAAGAGAGCCCCTGGAACCCCCATGTTTGGGGGTGAAAGGGTTGGCCCAGCGGGTTCTGACTCCCGGGATCCGGGTGAGCATCTGCTGGGGTCGGGAGCAAGAGGCTCAGTTTCTCTCTGCAAACAAGCTGCAAGAACCCATCGACTCTCTCAAAACCCAGAGTGGCTCAGCAAAGAGGAGCATCCCACCATAGAATCATAGAATCGTTCAGGTTGGAAAAGACCCTTGGGATCATCGAGTCCA
>JAOXJM010015359.1:0-12097 GCA_026413425.1 Tringa solitaria
CCAGCATCTTAAGAATTCTAAAATGATCCACTAACCAGTCCTGTAAATTTTTCTGTACCAAACTAAGTCGATTTTTTTAAACTATTATTATTTAACTATCAGTGTCTTCAAAGACATTGAAGAGCAGATCTGGTCTGTTAACAGTTTATGCAGAAAACTGCCTTGTGCAACAAATAGCATTCCTGTGAATTTTAATTGCTTTAGTCTGCTGTACTACCAGAAGACTAGTTCCATTATACAGATACTTTGAAGAGCAATCAATTAGCCAGTGCTCCAAGTGAGCAGGAACTGAGCTCTGGAACCTTTTCCCAGCAAGATCACAGCTTCTGAGCTTCTAAATGAAAGAAGAGTTCTTGCAGTTTCTCTTGAACAAAATGATAAAAACAAAATACAAGATGCAAAAATGAAAACTAAAATCCAGTCCAGTTGGAAGAAAGGGAGTAAAAAAAGTCAGCAGATTATTCGGTGAAGCTCTCCTGCTTACATCTTTTTGCTCTGAACAATGTAATCAACCTCTGCATTATCATATTCAGTTTACATTTTCCCATTTGACTGATTTTCAAATGGAATCACTGTCATATAAGGGTACTAGAGAGATTTACTATGCCTTTTCTGCTAGCTACTGCACTACAATATCTGATCTTAATTTGCTTTTTTTTTTTTACATTATTATTTTAGCTTGTCTCTTACCAGTGCCACCATTATTCGTAATTGCACTCAATATTTTGTATGTATTTTCATTATTTAACAGTAATTTATCTCCTAAGTATTCATATTTTACAAAGTAGCTGCACAGCACACTGTATACAGGAGTATACATATAGCACTATAATAGGACCCCTTTAAGTCTTTTCTTCATGTTTTATTCCATATCTTACTCCCTGTGACATCTTTGCTGAGTTAGACTTGATTCAGAACAAGTAATAGATAGGTCTTCTATTACCACAGTTTTTGAGAACGTCCTCTTATTCCATGAACAACAGTTGAAATACTTGATTTTAGAATAGCTTTTATAAAGCAGCTTTTACAATCATTTGGCTCATTCTGCTTTGTTAGCAAAACTAAAAACTGCAAGGATTAAATTTCATCATGTCAAAAACTTTTGATGCCAAACTATGAAGTAATCAGAAAAGTTATAAAAACAAATCTTGTTAGATTAAATAATTTTATTTCATGTTTCCAAGTTTTCCTCTGAATTGTAAACCCACGGTAAATAATAGTCTTCCTAGGTAACATAGGAAGGTAACGTCATAGCTCGTGGTACTGGGAGGTAGAGAGCACATCGGTCCCAGATGGGTTCCTTCTCCCATACCAGAAGAAACAATAACCTTCATACCCTACGCTCTCCTATTCCTGCACTAGGACTTTAAACATGCCTCTACTTACAGTGCCCAAGTAGGAGCTTAACTACATGCCACCAGTTTTTCCAACCTCTTCTTAAAACTGGTACTCACTTCACTTCCTGCCTACATCCTTGTCTGATAGCTGTAATCGTCTACGGGAAGGTACATAATCCTACAGCCACAAGTCAGCACCTCCAGACAGTCAGTCTGAGTCTCAGATATTTAGGTTTAGGACCTCCATAAAGGCAATTGTTAATGACCATGACCTCTGTTATCTAAAGGATCTACCCTGCAACTAAGTTGAGCTTATCAACACGGGCAGTGGGATCATATGCATATGTTTCCTGTAATACCATTTCAGGGCTAAAATAGGCTAGGAAGTTTGTAGGGTGGCCAAACCAATGGCTTTTATAAAAGATTTATAAATCAGTGGTGCTGTATTTTCCTCTCATTTCCCAGAATTTCAAAATCTAATCGGGATATTGTTGCTAAAATCATGCCTGGACCAGACTAGTCCAATCCAGAATGCTGAAAAGAACAGTTTATAAGTGTTTTTTGTGCTGAACTGTATTTAGATTTTTCAACTTTTCCACAACTACAGGAGAGCTAGAAATTTTTTTGTACTGGAAGAAAAAAAGAAGATCGTGCTGTTTCATTGCTTGCTTGCTATACCCCTCTAAAATCTTTCTAAAGCATTAGTGAATTCCAGACAAGTTTGATACAGGGACTAGAGTCAAACAGTTCCATACATGTCTTTGGAAATCAATGACAGCCATTTCAAAAAGCAGAAGGGAAAGTTTAGTTGTGTTTGACCATGTTCAACTAATCAGCTGGGGAAACAACAACCCAAAAGAACAGATGATAGGTGAAGAGGACGTGTCTGCACTATGCACTACTAACATGCCTATGATGGTCATGGATTCAAATTGTGCCTACATTATTGATAAAAAGTTCTTACAGACCAAATTAAATGTGTAGAAATAATCAGAAACTTCAGTCAGCCTGAGGAACTAATACATTTTATTCCTTCTGTAACTCTAATTTCAAAGTAGAAATTACAAATGTTTATCTCTGTTGAGGTTTTTTTTTTTTTTTTCCATTAAAATTAGTGTCTAATATGTGCATAAAATCCAGAAATTGTGAAGTGAAAGCAAGAGTATTTTTTGAGAATGGGCAGATCTGGTTTTACAAATCCAGAAGGATTACAAGGTTTTCTTAAAAAAACAAGTCGTTGTTCAAAAAACTAGCAGAGTCTAGGAGGAAAAGGAATAAAAAATATATTGAGATGTTATAATACAGGTAAAATATTTTAATTTTTAAATTAGTAATCTGGGTTAATACTAAAATACGATTTTCTTTTGAATGAAATGTAAAACCACTCCGACTAGAAAAGGCTCACAGAGCTTTATTAGGCATGGATGCCACCTACTGGAAATCGAACAGGGCACAAAAATAAAATCTGTGTAGTGCTCAAATACTCAAAAGAAAATGAGTAAATTACTGTCAGATATAATCTCTAAATGCATAAGCCACAGGTCAACATGTGGGCAAGCTCACTGACAAAATTAAAAACATTATACTATCTAGGTCAGTAACCTAAGAGAGTGTCAGCAACTGCATATATCAAAGCAAAGAAATCTGTCAATTTCCAATTTTGAACTCTAAACTCAATGACATAAATGATAATCTGTTCTTGCAGAATTCTAGACTGTTAAGTGGTTTTTGTACAAGGCAAAATCATGCGAAAAAGTGACCATAGGAAATATTTCCTTATAGCCTTAGGCCAGGAGCAAAGATATTTTCTTTGGTGAGAGCTAAAATAGACCTTACAATCACATTTGGTCAACAATACATTGGATCACATAACAACATCTTTATAATAACTTTAAAAAGCATGGAGCTGCAGACTGTAAAATAAAGACACAATATTATATCAAGATCAGAATTAGCCTGTCCCTGAGCGGCAATTAGACCAAATTAAAAATTTCCTTCAATATTATTTATTGACTTGAACAGCAGCTAGTATAGCCACTTAATGAAAGATTTTATGTTCTCAAGCAAAAAGTGTAACACACCCACCTAGGCGATAAATGTCTTTTGTTCTTTTTTCGTCTCACAGACAAATTTTATTCACACACACAAACACACAAAGCATTCCAGGCATATACACTTTGTGGCAGTTCCAAGTTTTTGGGAAGACACTCTAGGCATCTCAATGCCCAGACACTAATGCCATTCCCATCCCATCTGGCAAACATCAGAACAAGTTTTAATGACAAGTAAAAATGTGAAAGTAAAAATTATAATGGAATAAAATGATCTTGGATATTCCTAAAGGAAATAAATTTGAAGTCATTGCTACTTCTAAAATAATGTTTTCTGGTTTTGTGTATTGCAGTCTTTTTAACAAAAAAACCCAAACTTAAAAGTCATAGTTGGTTCTTAGTGTCTCAACTGTTCTAATCTCCCCAAATTGTTACAGATAAGATATACAAATGCAATAATCTAGAAAGAAATATATATATAATCTAGAAAGAAGCAAGACAGTTCTTAGATGGTGTAAACTTGCTATAATAGCTCAATTGAAATATAAAATTATAAAAAGCGGATGAAGTAAAACATGTCAAGAAATCCTGTATCAGATGCTTATCCGATTAAGAGTTAAATTTGTTTCAATAATGCACTAGAACTCTAAATTAAATAAGAGTGTATTCACAAATATCAATTCCTTACCAGCCTCATCTATGGGATTCTTGTCAGACAAACCTTCATTAATTTGATACAATATATATTTCAAGAATTAAAAACCTATTCCAAAGAGAACTCACATACCCTTAGTCTCATAAAATTTCAGCATTTTTTGCAGTGCCATTGGCAAAGGTAGCAGTAAAACTCAGGGGAAAGATTTGAAAAGTGACACCATCCTGCTAGGCTATAAGCACATCCTAGTAGTTATTGCACAGGAAAAAATCTTGTGAAAGGCTGTGCAAGACAAATAGATATATGCTGAAAGGAAAGTGTAAAAAACCATAAGTTTGGTCCTACAACTATGCAGAATATACTTTAAAATTACTAACTGATCTCATATATGCAGTGACAGCGCATTCTTGACAGCATAAGCATACATAACATGTATTCGATTTCTGTAATCTTAGCACAGTTATAGCAACAGCAAAACAGCTATAAAGCAAGTGCAGAGTGAAAGTCCTTTTCTCTCTGAGGATACACTCTCTGTGCAACAGTTCTCACTGATGTCAGAAAAACATTTAGAAAAAAGTACTGCAAAGTCAAGGCCCATGTCTCCTTATATAATGTTTTCAAGTACTACGGATGAGCAGAACAGGTCTGTACAAGTACCACTGAACATAGAGGATGCTCTGAGGCATTAAGTAAGGTCACTGTAGTTCAGGAAATCCAAGCAAACAAATAGATCTGCAAAAGGAAAGGGGGAAAGAAAAAAAAGTCAAGAAAATAAAAAAAATGCAAGTGTTGAGCTGGAAGAAAATTGACAAAATTGACAACTCCATGCCTTCAAGCCTCAACAGTACACTTAAAACCTAGACTTCCCTCGTCACCAAGCACTTTCATATCCTTGAATTTTATAAACCATTTGTAAGACTTTATCACAAAATCATAATTAACCTTAGCTACTGGGACAAACTGACTGCTAAAATAATGCAACCTGACCTACTAGAGAACACCACAGAACTGTACTGCTCCTTGCTTTCTTCTCCATCTTAATCGGCTTCTGACCCCACTGTAGGTCCCCAGTAGTTACTAAATCTACATTTACTTACACAGGAAAAAACTGAGTCCATAAATTATTTTGTCCTTACTGCTTCCTCTTGCTCTGAACCTAAAAAAGGTATATACACACTTCCTTCAGACATCAAAATTAATTCATTTCCTATCTTCTCGATATCTTTTTCACTCCTCTCCCAAAGCACCAGTCAGAAAGCTCAGTTGTCCCAAATAGGTCAGACTAATGGTATGTATTTCTAAGTCTTTCATATCTTCTGTTCTTCTATTCTTTTCCTATCAACTGTATTTTTCTAGTTTTATTTTTATTTTTACCCTCCCACTTGGCTTTTCTTTGTTCCTTCTTTCCTTCCTTCCTGCCTTCCTGCCTCCATGTTCTCCTTCTCCTTTCTTTTACTTCCTATTCATCCTTTCCCTGCCCTTTAGTCTATTTTTCACATCAATGTTTGCATATCTGTAACTGTTGCCACCCTTCCTAAAAATTTCAGACAGTTTTTCTCAGATGCTTTAGCAGGGTAGCTTATAGTAACAAACATCATGCAGTGTAAAAGACGTTTATTAAGACTTTATAACCTTTATAGCATCATTGATACATTGCACAGTATTAGCTGTCTTTGTAATAAACAATATAAACTTTCATTAAAATAGTCTTGTGAAAACAAACACATGTTGGCAGTTGGCTTTCAGTGGTCATATGCCCGCTTCAGGCCCTCACTGCATGTACTTATCTGCATAAGTAAACCTGGTTAGAAGGAATGGAGATCTTTTTTTCAGCAGAACTTTCAACAGATAAATACGGCCACCTTGCTCTAAATTTTCTTTCAGAAAGAGGAATTTCTGGCTTCCTGTCAATGGCTAGATATAACAATACACAAAATTAACACTGCATCTATTTTTAAAGAGTAGTATTGATTCTTTTGATCAGATGAGCTTTTGGATGCAAAGATGTTGCAGAGTCAGGATAGAAGCTCCTTACTTGTTTTGACAGCAGGTGAGAAAAGCATCCAATGGCAACACTTTTGTTTTGTAGACATTTCCCATAGAATTTTCTCATAGGATCCCACCTTTGCATTCTTACACACATAAATTTTAGTCAAATAGCTATTTCAGCTATAAGAATAATAATTTTACAACAAAATAACCTAAAACCATGAAACTAATATACATATCTCACACATACATTCAAGGATCCCTAAAGATATCACAAAAAATATGTAAGATCCTGGGTCAACTGTGTCTGAAGGGATTGCTAACTGCATTGAAAAGTTTCCATTTTAGATTATCTAATCCTTCCTTCTTTCTTTGTTACTTCGTGTCCTATTTCCTAACCTCAGATTTTTCCTTCAATATACATTTTAACAAAAAGTTGTATTACTGATTAAAAATAAAAAAAAAAAACAACAAACATATTCAGAAGTCCAAGAACATCAAGTAAAATGAAGAATTTAAATACTTCAGGTTGGTTGTTTTTTTTACAGCAGCATTGTTTTATCAGAAATAGAGTCTTATTTTCTCCTGTCTCCAACATCTGACATAAATATGATTTCCTAAAATGGAAAAATAGACCTCCACACCATATCTTATTTCAACAACAGCAGTTGAGACCAGAAGTGAAAGTATAGCCATAATAGGCAACTGAGCCAACAAAGAAAATGACAGCATTGTCATGTTACTAAAAAAAATCCTATGAAAGGATTTATTTTTATTCCAGTACAGAAAGAGAAAGTGGTTTAATGTTCAAAATTTACCTTGGTTATTTTTTTCTGAAGAGTAGATTAAATGATATTAACTTTCACTATCATCCTGGACATTTTATCATTAAGTATTTCAGCTTCAGTAGGTTATTTAAAAGTCTACATTTGCCAGAGGATCAAAATATTTTGAAAAATGACTTCTTTTCAGTACCCAACATCAGCCACAGAGTCTTTTGTCACACAACCTTGCTTTGATGTTACATGCACATTGTTTTCACTGAGCTATGCTGTTCAGACAGCACTCAATTTCTAAGTCTAGCCTGCTGTCACTCTTTAATGCTCCCAACAACCAGACATATGTTGTTATATTTAGAGCATAACTCAACAAAATATTAAAGTATATGTTTAAATATATTGCTATGAGTTATGTATTTAAATAACTTAGAAGATATGAGTTTTAAAGTATTTCTTAGATTTTATATGGATAGGATTGTTCAGCTTTTATATGAAATACAGGCTTTTAAAAACAAATGTATTTATCAAATTGTGTGCTCTCAGTTAACACTGTTGCGAACAAAGTGTGAAGAGTAAATACTAGCTGTAAGGCCCAAACCTGGATTTTGGAATCTCAAAGAAGTTAACACACAAACACTGAATCATGATCAGCCATAAAAAAAGAAGGGATATATAAAATAATGAAGATTAATTCTGGAAAATTATTAATTGTATTGGATTTACACATATAGACACCATGATTTATCTTTCATTTTGATATATATAACAAGAAAGGAAAGGAAGAAGTCTCCTGTCTCATAATCTTAGTCATTTAAACAGGGTTCTATAAAAGTAATTGGAAGCATTTGTAAATTTATAGAAAGCAATATTCTTCTTACAGGGTTCTGATTATACTGTTGTGTTGGGTTTGTGTCACAAGGTTTTGGTAGTGTGCCCCACATTGGGTGCCAAAAAAAACTGCAGTGGATTGACCTTGGCTGGATGCCAGGTGCCCACCAAGCCACTCTATCACTCTCCTCCTCAGCAGGACAAGGTGGGGAGAAAATAAGATGGAAAAAAGTCTTGGGTCAAGATAAAAGCAGTTTAATAAATCAAAAGTAAAGGCCATGTCCAGAAGTAAAGAGAAACAAAAGATTTATTCTCTACTTCCTATCAACAGGCAATGTTCAGCCACTTCCCAGGAAGAAGGGCTTCAGTACATGTAGTGGTTGCTACAGAAGACAAAATGTAATAATGAATACCTCCCCCTTCCTCCTCCTTTCTCTTAGCTTTTATTGCTGAGCACAGATTATATGGTATGAAACATCCCTTTGGTCAGTTTAGATCAGCTGTCCTGGCCACATCACCTCCCAAGATCTTGCCCACCCCCAGCCTACTCTTGAGGGGGGGAATGTTGGAGAGACAGCCTTAATCCTGTGCCAGCACTGCTCAGCAGTAGCCAGAACACTGGTGTGTTATCAACACTTTTCTACCTATCAATACAAAGCGCAGCACTATGAGGGCTGCCATGGGAAAAATTCACTCCATAATCTCAGCCATACCCAATACAACTGTAAATGGAGTCCTGGAAAAGATACAAAGGACCAAATCAAATGAAGGTCCCCATGCCTCCAAAAGAATCAATAACAAGTTGGGTAACTGGACTCTGTACAGAACTCAAGATAATAAATAGGTATCTTGGACACAAAGTATGGAGATCACTGGCAGAGTGCACAGCTCACAGTTCATGGTGTTCCTCGTTCACCTCTTGAAACTGCTTATACTGTTCAACAAAGAACTTAAAGAATAGGGTGAGTAACACACGAAGAGGTCACTTTTGTAGCCTAGTGGTTATGGCTGTGAAGATACTTAGTATGAGTTCTTGCTGCAAGGGCTGCACATATGTTTTTATGCAGTGATGTTTAAAAAAAGGACTAATCATTCCTGAAATAAAATGCTGAGATTTTCCATATTAAAATGTTAAATTGTTTATCTTATGGTCCTTATGAACTTCCTATGGTTCTTATATTTGACATGTATGTTGCAGCCACATTCATGAATGTAGGAAAGAAAATTATCTCTTTTTTTTTTTCCTCAGAAAGCAATATCTTTATGATGGAAATTTTACTGCTATCAATATCTCTGGTCTCGTAGTTATTGCTGTCTCATGAATTAAAAACTTCTGAATTGTCCCAATAACCATAAAACTGTGGTTACACCTGGTTTACCATGGACTTCTATCCACTTTCCCATATGTTCCCTCTGCCTATTATAGTTGAAATAAAACCAGATCTCACCTCTGTCCTATCCTTACTACCTTATTACCTATCCTTATTACCCCACTGTAATTCTGTTCTCCTCCGGCAGTTCTCAATCCCATAACAGCAATGTCAGGTACTTTCTACATCCACATGCCATTATGGTCTTCATAATTTAGCACACTTTCATCACCAAACCCTTCCTACGGTACCCTCAGTTCCCTCTAGCAGAAGTTCCACTGACTTGAGTACTTCTAGCTTCCTCCCTTCCTTTTTAGTACATGGCTAAAGTTAGTCAAAATCTGCAATGTCTCATGGCTGAGTGACATCTATTCCTTTGTTAAATGTGGCTGAAGAAGGCTATCAGGTCCAGAAGTTATTAGAAGTACTGGCAGACATTGTGCCACTGCACAGCCTCCAATTTCTTAGAAAATTACGAAAATACTGATGACTGCTTAGCAAATCCATGTTACCGGAGGCATCAACATTTGTATATTCATGTTTCTCTAGGCAAAACTTGGTTTATGTTGCAAAGGTACATTGGAATCATACAAATGGATTAATTCAAAATATTTTGATGCAGTGCTGCTGGGAAACTCTTTATCATATTGTATTTAATTAGGTCCATGATTGGCATATATCTGTAATGCAGTCAGAAATATCTTTTCTTTTTGTTTGTTTTTTCCCAGTAACAATCTTATGTATCTTTATATACATACGTGCATGTTGGTGATGCATACTCAGTTTCCATATTATAGGGTTGCATATCAGTTTTAAAGCAAAAAAAAAAAAAATAATAACAGATTGATTCCATCTTGAATCCAGCATGGCACTCAGACATATCTGTCCAGTTCATAACACTGCCTACTGTTCAGGTTCAGCTTGCAATGTGATATTGTGGAATTTCAAACCACATCTTTCTCTCATTTAAATAGGCAATTTCCTTATCTGAAAATAAATTACTCTTGGAGATATTTTGGTGAGAGAAAAAAGTTTCCAAGCATTTCTCATACATAAAATATATCAAGTCCATGTGAAATGCCTCAAACAGAACACTCATCTTGTAGCAAAGGCTTTCAATTTTACCTTTTATTCTCTGTAATAGTTACAAGCAGTTTTCCCCTTCTTTTCTGTATTTGAATGGCATATTTCATTTCACACATACATTGCTTTCTGCCCAGCACTGTAAAGGAAAGAGCTTAGTATTTGAAAATGTCAGCTGCCCAAAAGATATTTGAAAGTCTGTGAATGTTAACCTTTCTAACATTTGCTTAAAGCCATCTGAAATTATTTCTCCTCTCTGCCTTCCCGTATCTAAATAAGTAGAAAGAACTATTCTAAGATGCCTATTTAAGCAGAAACTGATACAAAGTGTATGATATCTTTAGGGAAAACAGGCCTCCTAATACATGTAAATAACTGCCATTCACATTACCAGAACTGCAGAGGAACAGATTTTCTCCTAAGATTGTTATTCAGTAAATTCAAGTCATGCTCACCCCTCTCAGTTCCTCTTACCTATTCTTGTAAAAAGTATATTTTTCTGATGTTCTGTGCACACCTTCCTTATCAGTTCACTGTGTATAAAATTAAATGAATAGTTAGAGATATATAAATAGTTTTAAATAATCTTAGGGCTCAGGATATTTGTTTTAACAACTGATTATCAATTCATCAAGTCAAGATTACTGGGAAAGACATAAATCCTGAAGAAAGCTTTGAAATTATTATAATTTCAAATAGAGCTTTACAGTTTAACAACAAAACACAACTGGACAACAGAGTAAAATGCATCAATTTGCCGGATCATCATTAACATGAATCTGAGGCTGTGTATTATATTGCATCCTCTCAGTATGAAATAAAATGAAATTGTGAATCTGATTTAAAAATCCCCATCATGTAATCATTTCGAAGAAACAAAACAGAACTACAGTTTTAGTAAAGAGTAATTAATGATCTTAAAATCATGTGTACTTGAAGCAACTAACTTTCTGTTATTGATACAGTTTGTAATAACAACTATTTCATAGTCTTCCTGCTGCGCAATGACTTCCAGCTCCTCCTGTTTGCTGCCCATGCTGCCTGCATTGGTGTGGAGGCACTTCAGCTGGGTTGTCAACCATGTCACCTTCCTAGATGAACACCCCTTAATTCCTTTGAGGTATTTCACTGATGTTTCCCTCTTGGCAAATATTTCCTCAGAAACCCCTGCCTCATCTCCATAGGACTTCAAGTATGCTGCAATGTAAACAGTACGTCTCAGAGCAACAGGCTGCAGGCCATCGCTAGAAAACTCAAACTGTGGTCTGTTGTCCCACAGCTTGTCATAGGCAAGCCTGATATTGCCCTCCTCCCTCCTGAAGTCTAGTTTAAAGCTCTGTCAATGAGCCTTGTTACGTTGTGAGCAAAGACCCTCTTCCCCCTCTGAGAAAGATGAATTCCATCTGACGCCAGCAAGCCTGGTGCCATATTGGCCATCCTGTTGTCAAAAAAACCCAAAATTGTGGTAATGACACCAGCCATGGAGCCATGTATTAATAGACTGGGTCAGTCTGCTTTTTCTATTGTCACTGCTTACAACTGGGAAGAGAGAGGAAAAAAATAACCTGTGCTCCAGATTTCCTTATCAACAATCCCAAGGCCCTGATGTGTCTTGATTGCCCTTGGACTGTGCATTTCATCTTCATTACCATCCACATGGAAGAACAGTAATGCATAACAGTCCATGGGCCATACCAGGGTAGGAAGTTTCCTAGTGATGTCCTCAATCCATGACGAGTACATCCCAAGCCTTCCCTAAGACACAACAGAGTTCCCCTTTTGCACAGGTGAGTTAGGAATTCCCTCACCCAAGTGGAACTCCTCAACTCTAAGTAGGTAGTAGGGCACTCATGGACACAATCGACTTGCTGTGTGGGTGGGTGATGGTTTTTGGTTTGGTTGTTGCTGTGAGTTTGGGTGGTGGGTGGTGTGGGTTTTTTTGTTTGTTTGTTTTTTTTTGTGGTTGGACTCAATGATCTCTGAGGTCCCTTCCAACCACCACAAT
>JAOXJM010015360.1:0-11976 GCA_026413425.1 Tringa solitaria
GTTTGGAAAGATTTTTCCCTTTTTTATTAAATGAAGAATTTTTCTGTAAACTGAGGTCTCACAGGGTAATATTTGGAGGGCATTTCAGGGAATTTTAAAGAAAGTACAGTGTGTCTTTCTTTGATTATACTTAACAGAAGATGAAAAAGTAAATAACTAATCAGGAATGATCACGTGGAGGTCACAAAATAGCCCAGCCAGGCACTTAGCAGGATTCCCAAGGACACGTACCCTGCTGCAACTTACAGCTGTGGGAGCATCGACTAGTGTGCACTTATGTTTGCAAGAAAGGGCGGTAGAAGTGGAACACGCTGCCTACAACCTAACAAAATAATTGAAAGATAAGGGCAAGACAGTTCCCTTTCTACCCCATAGCACAGAGGCAACAAGAAGACACCCACTCCTGTTGTGTGCAGGTGTCAACGCAGGGTTAAGGTACTACAGGTCTTGGTGTGGGTACCCACAGGGATACTGCCATCACATCTCCAGCAGGAGGGGTGTCAAAATAGCCCTGAGAAGGGGGATACCTGTTTGTAAACCCCCCTGTCCTGGGGAGGGGGAGCTGTGTGCATTCAGCATTGTGTGTCTGCGTGAGTGCACGTGGGCGTGATTACAACTTTTGGGGATTAGTTACAGGAGGATGTCTTGAAATGAGTAGGCGTTCATTAGCATTTTGCAAGTGTCTAATGTTGTGGTTTATTTATTTTATTGCTGGATTGATCCTGACTGTATAGCTCACTGATTGCAAGATAATGATGTGTCATTAGTGAATCGACATACCTCCTTGATACTGATTTGATTTAAATCACGTGAATTGAGCAGGTTTTTATTCCCCTGCAAGACCTAGGGATGGAGCACTGGTTTTAAGGCTTGGTAAAAACTTACACTCTTGGGTCAAAAATAAAATCTAAAAGGAACTTGGGAGGAGAGGGAGGAGATATTTGTAAAAATATAAGATTTTTTGAAAAAAAATAATGATTTATAGTCATTTCACTAACTTTCAGAGTAATATCACATGACAGGATGCTTCCAGACCTTTTCAGTTGAACTGAAACAGAAAGTATCTCAGAAGTGTCTTTCCCAGGGCATTTCTAGCTCAGTATCTTAAAGGCAACTCCACATTTCAAAGGGTTCAGGTAAGCTTCTGCACTTTTTGTTTGGTAAAACACCCTGGCCTCCTGGCTGGAGAAACTCAGACCAGATCTTGGATCGATACTCCATTTCATGATTTTAAGTATATCCCCAGCTGAACTTCAGAAACACATGTTTCACAAAGGATAATTAGTAGAAATCAACAAAAAGATAGATACTGATAAACTTAAATATGAACAAAAGCTTCTGTGATGATACTTTTCTTCGCAAAAACAAAGTAAATGAGAGTGGCAAGCTGTGAGATACCCACAAAATGGACTACTCAGTAAGTGCCAGAATGAAAAGGACAGCCAGAGGTGGTGGTGCTGTCAGAGGAGAGCTGTGGGAAAGAAAGAAGCAGAAGTATAAAAATATATATATTGGAGAGAGAGAGAGTAAAAGAAGCTGAGAATTCAGAAGTACACCAGAACACCCACTGAGTTTGTTTTGAACTAATCCAATCCATTTTTATTTTTATTTTATTTTATCCTTTTGGTCTGAAAACTAAAACCACTGATTCTTTCCTGCTGGCCTCTATGCTTCTTTTAGCTACTTTTTAAAAAAAATAATCAAAGAATTACAGCACAGCACCATCTATGGTTGCTAAAACTCCTTAGAACCACAGCATTAGAGGCTGTGCTCAGCAGAAAATGGGCCATTATTTAAAATATATTAAAGAAGAGCTGTAGCAATAGTTACTGGGGCAACGTTCCAGCAAGGTAAGATACAAATTCACAAAAAGTGTGACCAAGTGTAGTTTATTTAAAGAAAAGGAGGAGGAAAATATTTCACTGACACAGGGAAAGAATGAATGCAATACTAGTATGAACAGTCTGGTAGCTTCAACAGATGATTGGGAGTCAAGATACCAGTTTACTGCATCACCTTAAAAAAGATAACCTTGAACAAGCCTTGCAACCTATAGCTTTAAGCAGAAATCCTCTATATTTTTGGAGGTTTCAGTGAGACATTAACTTCTTAGAAGAAAAGCTATTAATATTCTATAAACTCAAATATTGTAAGACTAAAGCACAAGTTTACCTAACTGAAGAATAAAATTAAAAAGCACCAGTTACAGAAACTGCACATAATATTCTTGGGCAAGTCCTTCCTATGTGACATGTTTTTTTCTGCTTTTTTCTTTTTCTCATTAGCCTTTTCATCCATGTCTTTGCGAGGATGTATACATGACATGCCTGATATATCTGTAGTGGTAGTTGTTCTCTTTAAAAAAGACCTAATTCTGCTTTTGCACTTATAGTTATTTCTTCATTCCCTGAATTACACCTGTTTTGCTTTGGTGTGAATGAAAAGAGTTTTAAACTGCTTCTCAGGGTACTACAGAGGCAAGAACAAACTCCTGCAACAGGGTCTACATCAGACAGACAGACGAGATGTCAATCCACAGATTCTGGCAGAGGAGGTTGCCATGGAATCACAGATACTTCCTAGATGTGAAAAATGTTATTTTGATGTCTCTTGAAATGGAGAAGGAAATATTTTTCAGTAAGGCTGCGATTTACCTCATCAAGGTTTAGCTCTCTAAAGTTAGGCGTTATTCAGGTTCTATCTACGGTCAGTAGGAAAACAGAGGCATCCTCCCAAAGCTTTATCATGCTCGTTATCGTGGATACTTCAGTTAGGATGGTTTTCCAAGTAGCATCTCTCTTCACTGAGATGGTATATAGCCAGTTTAGGCTACATATCCTATTTTTCATAGTCTGAATTCCAGTCAAATGGATGTCATGTTTCTCCTTCATTTAGGAAGGAATTTATTAGTGTTGTAGGTGCTTAACCAATGAAGGCTAGAATATAGTAAAATGGGCTTCCTTGAATCTCAGATAATCTGTAGAAGGATAGAAGCCACTCATTAGCAACAGGGTGGGAACTCCAGACTAAAACATGTAATGTATTGAAAAATAACAACATTTCAACATTAGTTCAGGATTCTAAAAAAACTGAATCTCCCCTTTCCAAGATCTGAAAGGATTTAGGTAAATTGTTTTCTGACACGATTTTGAAAATTTTGCTCTAATACAATTCACAAACATCCTCAAAAATTAATCATGATCAGATACCAAACAGTAGAATGGCAAACTAATCTCTCTTTCCATTTTGGGCTATATTAATAATATGCTTTTGCATCAAATCTGTTTTCAGCCAATTGCTTTAAATGTAGCTCATCTCAGAGGCAACTAAAGTTTGTCACAGAAGTATCGGTTCAGTTTCAAGAGTGTGTAACCTCTGAGCCTGACTGCTGCATGTTAGCTGTGGAGAAAAATATTTGACTGCTTTTGATCAGACTAAAAAAACAGAAAAATCCAGGGAAGGTGACAGCCTTGTTCATCAAACGAAGACACACAGTCTTCATTTCAGTTAACGATGCCAAGTAATGGCATGCAGAAGATCATTTCGGTGACATAGAAAGGAGAGAGAGAATACTTCTATTGTTAATTACAACAATTAATTCCTGATGGATAGAACATTTAATGGAACAAAATAATTACAGGAGGATTGACTAACTTAGTTATTTGATTATTCAAAATTTTAAGAGACAGGCTTTTCTGCTCTGCATGGTGCACAGCCTTGCTCCCATGGATTTTCAAGCACTCCTAACGAAGTTGATCAAACTCGAGATTTGGTTCTCCTACGATACTTGAGAAATAGGAAAGTTCTCCTGAATCAGGCCTCGTGGGTTGTTAGAAAAAACATGGGAGATACTTTTCAAGGTTCCCAACTGCTACAAGATGGGAAATGTCCAATTCCAGAAAAAAATGTTGTTGTGGTGGAAGGACCCTTTGAGATCCAACAGTAAGAAGGACTGTAGGAAATAGTTGCTGAGGTATAGGTCCAATCTGAAAAAAGCAATTCAACAGGGTTTTTCTGTAGGTAATCTTCTCAACAGATGAGAAATAGGAGAAAAAAATAAATATCCTCTCACTAATAAGCATAGTCACCTCAACTAAATAGAGAAAAAAATCTAGAAAGTGTACTTTGCAAAACTTATAATAATATTTTTTCTTTATCTAACTCTGAAGCTTTTAAAGTTACTATTAAAACAAACAAAAAACGGAAACCAAGTAGCCAGAGTTTACATCAGAGAACAAAGTGAAATCTTTCCTGAATAAGCGATTATCAAATTACAGACCTGTCACTACAGTTTCCTGCAAAGGGTCAGCACCTTCTCCTGTTCCTGACAGACAAAGAAAATGTGACAGGCTTGATCAATATTTCAGTTAACTAAACAGCTGGCTAATAACAGGACTTGTGACAGACAAAGTTTCATTTCAAGATGATAAAATAAATGTCTTCTTAAAGATGTGTTTTAGTTTCTGTTTTGTCTTGTTTTCCTTTTCTTGCTTGTTGAACATCTCACATTAATCTGAATTTTCCCTCTTCAAGCTTGAGATTTGTGTGTTCAAGTAGAAATTTGCAATGAATCTTAGATGTGAAAAAAAAATCAGAAGGCCATGTAAATCAAGAGAAGAACATTTTCGGTTATCTGTCAGTTGTAAAAGGACAAGTATGTTGAAAGGGAATGTTAGCACATTAGATGCATTTTCATGTCACCCTCATGTGATGAGCCTTCTCCTGTTTTCCCATCTGACTCATACCAATGAAAGCCTGGGGGTTACATGACCAGGCAAGCAGATCTGTCTAGCAGAAGACAACACAATATTCATACCAAAGTATTTTCCTTACATTAGTGCTGTCTGAATTCCAGCTGATGAAACTCCTTGGAAACTTATGAAATTTTACAACACTTTTTAGTCTTGCAGTGACTTTTTTTTTTTTTTAAATTTGGCAGCACCCTATTTTAGAATCCTAAACACTTTCCTTTGGGTTTCCAGGATCCTCTGATGGGAGTGAATTTCAGTTCAGGACAAACACGATGGAGTCTGACCATGCAACTTTCTCCCTTCAGAAGCAAAATACAAGAGTGTGTGTTCAAAATGGAAATGAATGTGTGCATCAGTGGTGCACCGTAATACGAGAAATGCTGAGAACAAAAGCAGCACAGAACTCGATGGTATCCTAAACTCTGCTTCTGCAAACTATTCCCCTCAACTGCTGCCCTTACCCACATTTGTTCTTCGGTCGGTCACAGCCGGATTTAGAGGACGGCATCAGGGCTCCTGCCTATTCTGCCACGCACAAAGAATTCTGAAAAGGATTATATTGCAGATCTCTCCTTCTGTATAGTCATAACATTTAAAATACCATTAAACCTTTGCTTTTGCTGCTCTGTGGGTTCCTGTACCCTACAGCTTACCACATTTCAGAGTCTGCAGGGGTTCATATTGTACTCCAAGCCTTGTGTAATGTTGTAATGTTTCTATAAAACCATTATGTAGAAGAATGTTGCTGGCTTTGTTTCTTATTTTTGCTACAGCAGTTTTGTGTGACACTTATTTATATACCTTATTATGTATTGTAGTCCCTAGTGATCATTTTTCATAGTTATCTAACTTGTCTGGTATTCTTTCCCTAAAGGCCCTAACCACAGTGGCTCTACGTAATCTCAAGGCTTTAAAGCCAAGCTGTTGTGACGCTGCGTTCAGCAGCTAAAGCTTTCCACTTGAGCTATCATCTTTGTGTGCTATGTTGGCTACATCTGAGAGGACTCGCCCTTTTGTGTGAAAAAAGGTGCAATTCTGGAAAGAAGAACCACCACAAAAGATGCCTTTTGGCAATAGCGTGTGTTGATCTGGCCAAATGAACCAGGTCTGCACAGGGGGATGGATAGACTTCCCTCCATCTCAGCACCAACCTCCCAGACGTGAGCTGCAGCCTTTGCCTGAACCTGAGCTACACTGATGTGGCCAAAACCACAGTGTTCAAATAGGGGTTTGGTCCCATTTGAAATTATTTGTGTCCAAGCTTGCAACAAGTAGATGAAGTGTTACCTTAACAAGTGCTCCATCATAGAAACTTTCTCTCCAAGTTGTCCAGTATATATTTCTTCTTTTTTCTAACATATATTATGATATATTATGATAAATATCTCATGACAAACTGATGCTGGGGAGAAAGAAGAGAGCTGAGAGGGAAGGGAAAACTGGAGTTTACATTTCAGTGGCTCCTGTCTGTGTTTATGTTCCCACCCCCCATGGACTTTACTTAATGCCTTGAGAAACCTTTTATCAAGCCAGAAGAATGCCAGCCCCTGCGGGTTATGGTAGGGCTTACACTGCTTGATGCAGACTCTCATGCTGATTCAAATTACTTTCTATCACACATCAAAGAAACCTCCAAAATTTGGCATGTTCAAATTACTGCACTATTTCTGGGTGTTGTTTATTACCATTAAACACTCAAAGCCTCCAGGCTCAATTAGCTGTTTCATTTTATATCAGCCTTTAGCGTCCATGCATTCATGCATGAATCCATCCCTTGTAGATTCTGAAGGCTATTTTCACCGAGACTCCTTCTGAAGCTTATATCCCTTCAACAACCCAAATGAAGGGGGCTTTCTATGAGGCAAATCCCTCAGCAGACGCTAAGGGCTTCCAAAAATCACTAGACGTCATATAGGTGATGTTGAAATCTCTATCGCTCCTTAAAAGGGATCTGCCTTAACTGCCATTTCTTCAGCTTAACTTTGGCCATAAAAAAAATTAGGTGGCTAATATAATTGAAATGCTGAAATTCCCCATGAATGTAATGAAGAGATACAGGCATCAGTATCAAGCAATTTATTCCTTTCAAGGGTAGATGTCTGAGATATGTGGGATGGATTGCTTGTGGAGGTGTTACATCCTCTGCATTGGTTGTAGATAATTACCTTTGATGGCTAACTTTCATACGGATAAAATTAGATGATGTGATGATTAGAATGACCTTGCACATGAATGGTTCCCAGTACAGGCAATTTTTAAAGCCTATGCACATTTTATTATACAAACGCTGAGATATAAACATGAGATGTCAGTAATAACAGTGGTATTTACATACTTCAAATTTTTCAGACCACTTGAAAACATTTAACAGTTGTTGAGTTTGGCTTTTTTGTTTTGGGATTTTGTTGGTTAGGGTTTTTTTGGTTTTGTTTTTTTTTTCTTTGTTTAGGGGTTTTTTGTTTGTTTGTTTGTTTTTTTAATGTTCAGGCTGACTTGAAGCTTATCAGAAGAAATAAACTGAATCCACAGAATAAATAAACTGAATCCAATGGCTGCATGTCTAGGTCCATGTTACCCACGTGTGTGCAGGTTTTCATAAATTACATTGGAGACAAAGAAGTGTTAAGACCTGGAGACAGACAGAGCTCTGAGAAAGATCTGCTCCATGTTTTCCTTAAAATGAGCATTCAAAAAGCACCACAAAAACTTAGTATTCTGCAGCAATTTTTTTTCATTTGAAAAGCTAGTAGAAAAATGAGGTTTAGAAATGGAGAAATTCAGACAGTTCATGAAAAATAAAGTGTTTGAATACAAGTCTCTTCCCTGTCCATTGTGCTCTCCTCTTCCTTTCCCCTTGCTTATTATCAAACAATATCTGGCTTTGTGACATATAATAACATCCAACAAACTCCATGTAATTCCCTCGAGGCCATTGGTTCATAAATGTTCCTTTCTCTCTGTGGAAGAGAAGTGGGAACTCCATTTCAGGTTAAGTTTAGGGAGCATTTGCTGCTCCTCAGCTAGTTGCCAAAGCCTGATCCTTCCCAATGCTCTTGGTGTTTCATCTCTCCTAGAACGCACAGCTTGAACTAAGGAAAAAAGACATCCAGTAAAAACCCTTTTAATTAATATTATTGACCTTTGGAATGCTGTTGCCCTAATCTCACCTGGTCATTGTTGTACTTTAGAATTTCTTAAGCATTTGCTGGATTTTTGAAGAAAACAAATGATGATTTCTTATCTTCTGCTGTGAATGACTACATGATTGAAAGAAAAACGATAACAATATAAAATATGTGTATAGTGGTTAAAAAATGATCATTGTGTGAGTACCTGAAAACCCTGTCTTGCCTGTCTGAAATGCAGATTCAGAGACTTCAGGGAATCCTACCAATGAGGAATTCCAACAGAACTTGGGAGGAAAGTTAGTGTTTGCCCCAGAACTATCTGACCTATAAGCAAACTTCACAGAAAGGAAAGAATAAGTGCATGAAAAGGGGAAAGCATCAAGTGACGACAAGCACCAGGACCTTTCTGTCCTTTAAGTAGTTGGATTAAGTTTCCTTCGCATGATTTCCCCACCAAGAAACTTGTGAAGCCCCTGTCTGCTCCTGGATCACAAACCGACAGCAGTGTCAAAGACTTCACTATATTTTGTTGGGTTTGTTAGCTTATATATCCTAGCCCCCATTGCAAAGACACATATTTGGCATTGTGATGAATTGGGATGATGTGAACTGCCTGACATTTGATCTAAGACACAGCATGTGATGAATGCACGGGTATCAAATAGTCTGTGACAGATGCAAAGCATCTGACAGATACAAAAAAGATGTTCCATATCACAAGAGAAAGGAAGTCTCTGCATTATTTCTCTTTTTATGTTTTCATATCCCGTCTTCAGAATCTCATGTTTCTCATTGGATGCTTGATGCCATATTGAGGTGCTAGCAAATGGCAAGAAGGAAGAATCTCAGTGATGAAAAGAAACTGGTGGTGTCAGCCAGTAGTGAGGTATACGTTTGCTTAATATCAAAGTAGAAGAATGAGTTTTATGACTGACTGCAGAAAGCCAAGTAACCTCTCAGACAGAAAGAATCATCTGAAAAATTCCTGATAGAAAATTACAAGAGAGACTTTCAGCTTGTGTGCAATGGCAGAGAACCATTAATACTGCTGCTAATATTTAGAGCTTAAACACTGCTCAAATCATTGAAAGAATTTGTGAGATTTATTCGCAGAGGTTTAGCTTCAGATTTTCCTAAGAGTTCGTAAAAAACATACCTATTTATTCTAAGAAATAGTACAATGGAATGAATATTAATATTAATATAATTGTTCTTATTTAAGATGAAAAAGTGCTTCACCATTTTTGGTCTTTTAAAGATAATGTTTTTCTGCATTTACTTCAAGTACGGCGTAATGACATAACTTCAGCACCTGCTGTCCAGAGCCCCTGGTGTTAGGTGAGACATAGACAAAAGACTTGGTAAATACCTTAGCTTTTCTGTGCTTCTGGTTTTTCCCAACACATAAAATAGAGCAACAGCAATTTCTTATCTTCCTAGTAGGATGCTGTGAGTAATAACTAACAAATGCCTGCAAGGTTCTAAGAACTTTAATCCTATTTACTGGAGAGGTCAAACTCTTGCGCTTCCAAGAGGAAACAAAGATCTTATAATGTGAAAAAACAGAGGTTTGTTCTAGTACATGCATTAGTCCTGGGGAGAGACAGATATTCTTTTAAGCTCATGGCAAAGAGCTGTAATGTGTGGTAGATAACTTGATACATCTTTATGTGAATTAAGATAATTCAGTTTTTTGTTTCCAAACCATTTGTTATTCAAACTCATGCTTTATTGCATAGCTATGCATGGCTCTACATCAGCACTCCAAGGCAATTCAATAGAGTAAACTCAGATCTAAAGGTATTTCTACTCTCAGTAAGGTCCACTTTTTTCCCTGGAGAAAGACACCCTGGTCTGTCAAACTACCTTAGAGAACAGATGGAATGAACACAAATGTGTATATATATTTAAAAAAAAAAAAAAAGCCATGCAACTGTGTTCAAGTGCTGTTATTTGGACTGTAGGTATGCTGCCTGTATCTTGGATGTTTTGAAGACCTCTGTTCGAAGTTTAATGCGATGTTGTCACTCACGTGCAGCCCCCATTCATGCACACGATAACCTAACTTAACTGCTGCTAACCAGTTTTAACTGTCTTGGATGGGGAGTTTAAAAAAGGTCCCAGAGAGTGTATTGTTTATTAGCTCTGGGACAGAGACCAATCCTTTTGCATAACCCCTTCTAATGGCAAAATAACAAAAATAAGGTTTGGGATAGAGGTAGGAAGTACAAATGGCTGACTATTTGACAATAACATGTTTAGTAGTGATGGTGGCTGTCAAATGAGAGACTTTGAATGAAGAGTGTCTCAAGTCCTGCAACCTTTGCCCATACCCTCAAACTCAAGAAAATGTCTCCAAGTTAAAGTCCATAATGAGCTCAGTGCACTCGAGCTACACGGGAGCTATATGCAACCTAATACACTAATTAGATTACACAAGTCTTACTTACAAAAGAAATGTTTAATCTGAGCTGCCTGATAACACATTGGTAAGATGGTAGGCTTTATTATTTCCAAGGTATTTATAGCAGTTGTTGCATACTATCATCTCATCACTTTGGGTTATTTTAGTTTGCATACAGCCCATTGGAAATAAAGGGTAAAATCCCAGTCTGAAAGCAGTGTATTATTTTACATTGTTGTCATACTTTCAGTTGACATTAAGAGTTGTCACATCATATTATGCTGTAGGTCATGTAAATGGTAATGCGAGGGGACACACCAGATACAGATAGCAGGACCCCAATCGGAATTCATTTGCATATCCTCATTTATTTCAATAGCTGGTTGGTGTCTCAACATTATCACAGTAGTATTCAAAAAAATAGAAATATTTTGTTTAAATACATGTAGTCCAAGTAGAACTTCCAAAAAGTTCATGAGCAAAGAGACATTTAGGCTACAGATTGTGAAAAGGTATTAGGATTGGAAGTATGTATAAATATATTACACACACACACGCGCGAACATGTAAAACACTGAATCTTATGCTGTGAGAGAATTTTTTTTAAAATAATGGCCCTAAGACAGCTTTTCATCTTCACTAATTCCAGGGGCTTTTCATTTCGGAAGCAAAAAGTATCATCAGTGGAATCTTATCAAACTAGATGGAAAAGAATTTTATGAAAAGAGTAACTCTAAATACATTGAGAATTTCAAAATAATCTGACACACTTACGTTCCATTCTCAAGCTAGATAACACACCTGTTGGGTTTTGGCTATTCTTTGGTTTGTTTTTTTGATTTTATTTTTAGGTGATGTTATTCTTAATAATCATTAAGTCTTTATGTGCCCATCCCAGGACCAGTGTTTCTGATACATGGACTAGAATTTCCTAAATGTGTCACTTCCCTTCTATGGCTTAAATACTGAAGATAATCTTATGTCCAGAGAGGTTAAATTAATTCTCAACTCTGAGGTGAAAATCAACATCAAGAAGATTCGTGAGACACTTAAATATGTGTTTAACTTCCAAAGAAAATAGGAGTCATGGGATAGTTTTGAAAAATAAAACTTCAAATAACTTGTAGCTTTAGATACGAGTCATCAGTAGAAATAATATAATTAAAAACAAACAAACAAACAAAAAAACAAAAGAGAAGGGTGTAATACATCTGGCTAATATTTAAAATAAATTGTATTTCGTAGAATACTCTTTTCTGAATATCAGTCTCAGAAAGAAAAGGACTTGTCTATCTATTTACATTTCTGGTTTCCAAAAGGACAGCAATCTAGTTAGTCTAGGATATGTCACCCTTACCATGCATGCTGAGCCCTGCTGAATCATGAATGCTATAGAGGGACTCTGCAATGTCTGTACAGTGAATACAATATTTCCAGACCGCCTATGCCACTCTACATGTGACATCATGACACCATTTCCCTTAAGATATTTCTGAAGCAAGCAATATCCAGCATAATTGCCAATAATTGCCAATCAGATCTCCTGGTAAAACTGGTGGGAAGACAGAGAAGACATTAAGGATATATTAGAGCACCTCTGTTATGAGGACATGCTGAGAGACTTGGGGTTGTTCAGCGTGGAGAAGAGAAGGCTCCAGGGAGACCTTATAGCAGCCTTCCAGTACCTAAAGGG
>JAOXJM010015361.1:0-11885 GCA_026413425.1 Tringa solitaria
TACAAGCCAGGATGCCATTGGCTTTCTTGGCCACCTGGGCACACTGACAGCTCATGTTCAGCCGCTTCTCAATTAGAACCCCCAAGTCCTTTACTGCCCGGCACTCTCCATCCACACTTCCCCAAGCCTGTAGCGATGCGTGGGGTTGTTGCGGCCCAAGTGCAGGACCTGGCACTTGGCCTTTTTGGAGTTCATATCATTAACATTGGCCCATCAATCCAATCTATCCAAGTCTCTCTGTAGAGCCTCCCTATCCTCATTCAGATCAACACTCCCACTTAACTTGGTATCATCTGTGAATTTACTGATGATACACTCTATGTCCTTATCAACATCATCAATATGTTTAACATCAAAGATGTTAAACAGAAATGGTCCCAACGCTAAGCCCTGAGGAACACCACTTGTGCCCGGCCGCCAGCTGGGTTTAAATCCATTGGCCAACACTCTTTGGGACCATCCATTCAACCAGTGCTCGATCCAGCAGATTGTATGCTCATCCAGGCCATGAGCAGGAGGTTTTTCCATGAGAATTCTAGGGGGGAGGGCGGTGTGTAATGTTCTCTATTGGTAAGGTAGCAAGCCCCACCGCTTGCCTTAGGGGTAGTAATCAGCTCATTCAAAACCCATTGCACTGCAAAACTTCCCAGTAAAGAGTTTACTAATCAAACCTTGAACAAAGCACATAAACCACTGTGCATGAAGACAAGGAGACAATACGCCTGAGACACTGAGACAGGTACTCCCTGCAGTTGATCAATCTGACCCCAAATGAGTGCCAAATGACTGCCACCCTCTTCCTAGGTTCAGCTTCATCCGAAGCTAATCTGTGCAGAGCTTAGAGTCAGGAGAAAAACTGATCTTACAAGAGCTGTTGTTTTATTGAGACAACAAAGATGACCACAGAGGACAGCTCTGCCTTATTCATTTGAGCGAGTCCACAGCCAGGGATGATCCTCATTGGTGGAAGAGATTGGATGGTGACAGCTGTTCTTTTTCTTTTCTTTTGACTCTTTTATAATGATCCTGTTATACTATCTATACGCTAGCTTTTCCATGCACATGACCATGCACATTACCAAAACATATGTATTTGGCACTGAAATCATCTTAGTTTGAGGTCTACCTTTCCTAGTCCCATATCAAAGCTTTCATACAAACCGTAGCTTCAAAAAACCCAGTAACTTTCTTAGAAATCCTGTATGTCAGCAAAAGGCTTTCCGCACCTGTAGGTACCAGCAAAACAAACATTTAAAAGCTTGTGCTGCACACACAGATACATGATGAAGTCTGCGCCTCAGACTGTGCTGAAGTGTGAGCTTGTGTTAGCCTAAGGAGGTCTAGGGGAGGGCATTAGCAGTGTTATAGCTATTTTGGCAGCACTTGTAACTGAAATATCAATGCAGAGTGAGAACCAGGTGCTGTCCCCTCTTCCCGTTCCCCTCTCCTGATCAGCAGGCAAAGCCACAGCTATTCCATAGAGTTTGTTTACGGGCAGCAATGCCTCGTGCCTTTCTGCTTCTGCTGTGGTGCACACTGCTTTGCCCTGCTTTTTCTCTTGTAAAACACATGGCTAGGTGGGCACCCGTAAAAGCAAAAACTCTAAATACCTTTGCACAGAGAATTCTCTCCCAGGAAAGACTGAAAGACCGACAAATGTTAATCTCGCAGGCTTACATGTACCACTTTGCCTTTATCATTGCAGTGTCATGAACCTGACTCTCCTCAGGCAAAAGTCTTTGAGAGGCAGGATACCTTCATCCAACCAGTTTGGGAGTTGAAATTCCTGACTTCTAGAGTATGAGAGTCTGTGTGCAATTCTGTCTTCTATCCACAGGTGTCAGTGAAAGACCAGTACGTCCGAGTTCTCTGGAGCAAAAAGTCACAGAGTTGAATGGAGCCACAGAATTTTAACATAGCTAAACTCCAGGGCTGTAGGCCCATCTCCTGGATAGGATACAATTTAAGAAAGACTTCAAAAGACACAGTTTCCTGGCAAGCTCAGAAAAGAATGAGGAGGGCTGAACAATCATCAGAGCAGTTAGCTTCCACACCAATCTAAGCTTTTCCTTTGTGCCAAGAAACCCTACCTGATTTGTCTTTATTCTCAGGACAGACACCTCCAGTTTCCCCATCCTGTGGCTCCTCTCATGTGCTAGATTCCCACTGTCTTCCCTTCCCTCCACTGCACCCAGTTCACCTTCTCTGTCAGCACCTTCTCTGTCAGCACTGGACAACCCTGCCTCATTTGTGCTTTTCCACACCAAACCCACCAAGCTTCTGGTTCATTAAAAACATACAGAGTGCCTTCTGCAGCCCTCCTGATTAAGGTGCCCCAGACTCTTACTGCTACTCTGACAATTACTGAAAGAGCGAGAGAGAAGAGAGCTCATGTGCAAGATGAGAAGAACCTTAGACATGGATGATTTTCACTTCCCACTCTCATTTGGGGCTCGCAGCATGCATTTGGCCCTTGGGAACACCAAGACAAGTCAGATATTAAGGAGGACTGTTTCAGGCAAAGAGAAGGGGTGGATACTTGCAGCTGTCCTCAGGGACATGTGAGGGACATGTGGCACCCTCCTCCATGGGGTCTGCCTGTGCGTGATGCTGAGGTATTTGCATCTTTGTGATCTCCATCCAGGCAGGGCACTCCTTTGGAAGCAGATGCAGGATAAAGCATTCCCTCACAGGAACCACCTGGGATCATTTGGGGATACAGCTGTTGCCTGACACACACCTCCTACACAGGAGCTAGAGATGTAAAGCAACCCCTTCCCGCAAGGGAGAAAAGGGAAAATCACCTTTCCCAAGGAGATCACTGCTCTGTATTGGCCTAGCTGTATGTGCAAATGTCTATTGATTTTTCATTCCTGAAAAAAATCCCTTGTGTCATGCATCCCTTCCCAGGGCAGCACGCATGCACTCCTCAACACAGCTTCCCTGCAGAGAATCCTTTCTGACAGGGAACACACTGGTGCTAAATCACCCTCCCTTGTCAAAACTGAGCCGCAGATCAAGCTTGAAGGCAGCTACATAGCTGCTCCAGCCATTTCACACTGCACATGCAAGGGTCCTTGGCTTCAGCTGAGAGCAGTGCTGAGCACCACCATCACTGCCAGCCACCAAGGCTGGCACAATCCCAGCCATGTCACGGCACCAGGGAGTTCCTTCCCCTGCTGCTGCTCCCTGGGCAGGTGCAGGATAAGGCTGGATCAGGGGTACCTTTCCTGGGGACCTGCTGGGCAGCGTGCTTGTAAGGGATGATTGGGTGCAGCTCTTTCAGAGATCCAGGAGCTAGACTGGCTGCGCCTGCAGGTCTGTGTCTCTTCGCTGGTTTCTTCATTGCAATTCTGGAAATAGTAAATAAAAGGCGTGTGAGCTCCCCCACCCATCCTACAGAGGATCTCACTTCTGGGAGATTTTCTTTCCCTTGATTTAATTTGTATTAGTCATGATTTTAAAAGAACCTAATTCATTAAAATTAGAGACTTAAGATGGAACTCAGATGGAGTTTACCAGTGAAACTCATGAGATAATGATTATTGCAGTTGTGATGCTGCTGGGATGTTAGTGAGGAAAAAACTTAGGCACGTAATCATTTCTGAGCTGTTATATTGCTTATTTGCAGGAGAAGGGGATAAGGTGCAATGCTTAGAGAAATGAGAAGAACGTGATCCTATGCAATAATATTGGAAATTGTTCCCTGAGTGAAGGACATAATATATTAAGAGAATTTCCTGCTGTGCAATTAAAGTTAACATAAACTCTTTTTTTTGATGTTTTTTAAAAATCACTATAATATATTAATATATGACAACAAATATATATGAATTTATGTAAATACATTAATATATATAAATATTGTGCCCATGTGAAAACCATTTTTTCATGAAAAACTTAGTGTTTAAATGCTGAAATATGGTAAAAGTTCCCAAACAAAAATGAGTGTTGATGAAATACTTTCATTTTATGTCAAATGTAACCATATGAAGAAGTTTTATGCTAATTGCTGTGTCTTTTGAAAACTTCACTTTATTTTCAACTGCTCAAAAATACTTTGGATGTCATTGGCAGAGCAACCGAACTGAACCAACATTACAGTCTGCACAGGTTTACAATAGTCTGCACTATTTGCTGTCAATGAAGCAATGCTTTGCGGTTTACAAATTATAGTACTGATTACAGCGAATCTGCTCAGTTGCCATTCTTTATCATAATCTGTAGAGCCTCTACACAGTATTCAAGGCAAAACACTCTTCTGTTTTTGAAGTCACAATTATTCTGTTGTGTTTTCCCAGTGAGCTAGTCTTGGGTTTGGTGATTATTTTTTCTTATTTTGAGGAAAAAAATTTCACTAAAGCTAATTCCACTCCTGTTAGTCTTGTAGACTACCCCTACCATTTGGAAAGGCATATTTGGTGCTCAGATATTTGTTAAAACAGTGAAACAAGATCTCTGTAATGTCATATGCAGTGGAAGGGGAAAGAATCCCCAGCAAAGCCATTTTACTTCAATTCTATGTCCAAATCTGCACTCTACTTCAGAGGTCCATGAGCAGGTATGTGGTGTGCAACATAAAGCAGCATGGTGTAGGCAGTAGCAGCTCCCATCTGTCTCTCTAAGGCTGGCAAAAGGAGTCGAGCTGAGCCCCAATCTGTAGGACTGCAGCAGACAGGTTTTGTGTTGGAGATGTTATTGCAGGAGATGTTATGGCTCGTTACTTGGTTTGGTTTGGTCAGGCATCATTAGTCAGGTACAAGGATACTCTGCAAGTACTACCTACCACACAGAAGAACAAGACAACCATTTTATTGGCTAATGCCTGTGAGAAGCAAGTAGGCTGTAACGAGCGATTAAGCTGAGCACTGGCGTGCTCACCTCACTGGTCAGGCAGGTAGCCAAATCCCTGAGCTGTTAACAGCCCTGTGTCGTACCACAGCTGGGACTGGCATCTCAGGCAGCAAAACCCTGGGGTGGGAGAAGCTTATAGGAAGGTGACAGCAGGACACTGTTGCTGAGCTCCTACGTCTGGGAGAAGTGAAAAAAATGTACCAGTACTTGTGGGGGCATCTGCTGTTGGAAAATACAGTCATTACTGCCTCTGCTGCAGATTGCCCTTGTAGCTGCTGGTGCTTGCTGGCATCTGAGCAACTGGGTTTGAACTGAGTGTTTAAGGAGTTATAACTAGACTATTTTTTTTTGTTTGTTTGTTCTAGCAAACTTCTTATGTAGCAAATCTTGAAGAGAAAGCAACCCTAAGTTCTGCAGGAGCTCGTAAATACTGTGCAGCCTCACTAGTTGAAAGGATGACAGTGTTGAATTTTTTCATTTTACTTCAGAAGGATTGCTAAAGGATTTCTGGACTCTGCACTTCATCAGGCAAGGTTTCTTTTGAGTAAGGACTGAGTTAGGATTTACGGCTTGTCTGTACACAGGAGGAACAAATAGAAGAGAATCTCTCAGCTACTGCTTGTTTTTGCAACCCATGAATATAAGCCAACCCCACAGCAGGCAAATGTCACTTCTGAGTAGACAGGAGACATGTGAGCAAAATAAATTATTTTTTGACAATACAATGTGATTTATTTTGCATCCACGTTTTGGAAAATTACAAATATATGTATATCAGTTGCATTCTGCTTATTATATGTATAGACTTTTAGATACAAAAGAAGCTGAGTTCATGTAACTTTCTACTGTGCTCAGTTTCTGGTGCTACTTTTTTCCCAAATATTATGATTATTTGCAGGCAACGGTTTTATCAATGGATGTCTGCGGGTATCTGCTGGAAGAAATCATGCACAATGAGTTTGCACTGAGTTGCTGCACACTAGTACCGATATGTATGTTCAGAGATGATGACACTGAGGTAAATTTGCTACAGTAGTACTGCCCAGAGGCTTTCTCTAGCAGCCTTCTAGCAATGCTGTAATGATTGAATACAATAATATAATTGAATTGATTGGACTGATTGAATATAATAATATAATGGTTATTGCTACCTCCTAAAAATATCCAAATTATCTGGCAAATATGTATTAGACAGAGGCTTTTTGTTATTTTTGAAAGCAATGGAAGCACATTTCAGAGGTCTGAAAGCATAGTACCTCATAGTACCAAAATAACAAAGGGAACAGTAAAAATTGCTGTTGTCAGCTTATTAATGGAGGCATTTATTCACACTAGGAATTCCCCAATGTGCACATCCTTCTTTTGCTGAAAGTGTCCTGTGGCTGTTCCTGGTGAGAAAGCTTTTTTGTTTCACACTATACCATAAGTAAACCCAATCTTGCCCAAAATTCTTCAAAAAAAGAAACTCTTTAGAAAAGGATCTCTCTAGTGTGATCTCTAGATGAAGTGCAGAAAAAGCCACTGAGTGCTCCCAGTTGAATATACAGGTAAGGAAAAGGTACATTTTCATCTGAGGGCACGTGGGGTTATCTGGCAATTTGAATGCTGCATACCCCTATAGCGACAGAAGTTTAAGGGTATGTTTTCCTTTGTTTCAGCTCTTCAGAAATACTGAAATACAGCCTACACTCCACAACCTGGGCTCGATTTCCCAGTTTGACATCCAGCTGTGCCACAGGTGCAGACAACACATCTGGCCCTACCCAGAGAGTGGTGCTGTACACCAGGATGGAGGTGCACAGCAGAACCACTGCTCAGGACAGGACAGTGCAGCCCTGGAGGATCTTTGGGCAGAGACCCCCCTCCCACTAACTACGCCAGGTCCACTACACTGCTTCAGCCACCATATTATGGTGGGTGACCATTTTTTAGACCAAGTTGTGCCCCATATGACCTGTGACTGCCAGGAGGACCAGCCATCCCACCAGTGTACCCAGAAGCAGGTTGAGAGGGGAAGCCCACACACTGTTCCAGGCAGCATCATACCCCATGCACTTTCCTGGGGCACCATCCTCCTACCCAATGGGAAGAAGGGTTGGGAGATTTTTAAGCCAAATGACATCGTCAGATACCCCCAGACCTGTTTCCTCCTTTTGCCAAATTACAAAACTTATTTTAAGTTCTCTGTGGGAGAAATATGGACAGAGATCCAACCTCCCCCACATAACCATTGGAAGAGAACCAGATGAGTTGCATGTTTATCCCTTTTCTCTGGCTTATGATGTGTACTTGTGTCATTTTTCTGATGAGGTATTGATCTTCCACATGGCTGCTCATCATATGAATGAGCTGCATGTGCTCTCTCACACAGCATCCATTCTCAAAATCAGGCTGCAGTTGTTTGGCTGGTGTTTGGTCATCAGCATGTGGCTCACATACAGGGCCCCAAGATTTGTATCAAGAAGTTGAAAGGGTTCTGAGCATAATTGCAGTTAAATTGCAGTGTAATTTTTTACACACCTAATAACAACAAGGTCCAGCAGCTGTCCCAGAAACAATTTTTCCTGTCTGTTTACATGATTGCTGGATGGTGTGGTGACCGCTTTCATGCCCAGCCAGTCCATATCCCACCAACAATGCGCAAAGGGAGCTCCTCCACCACTACCCAACATTTCCATCTGACACTTATCTTAAGATATAATTTGCTAGTCATGGGCCCAGTGGTTGGCTCTCCTGGTTCATATGGTGCTTTTTGAGAATACCTTAGGGTATTTTTCTTATTCAAATAAATAGTTCTCTGTTGGGTCCACATCCAACCAGTAGTGTTAAGTTGCATAACCCAACTCACAGCTTTCTCCAAAATCTCATTTCAGATTCACTTTGGAAGAAATGGGTGGGATATAAGCAGATGATATTCAACTGCTAAGTGTTAGCAAAGACTAGATCCTATGTGGAAATTGAGTTTATAACACAGGGAAATTTTTGAGAAGTCTTATTAAGTGCCTGAGCCAAAGCCAGTTTAGTTAACAAGAGTCTTTGCATTTCAGAGATTTAAAAAACGGCATCCTCATGAACATCCTAAGCAACACTGATACTACAAATCATATACTTTTAATGTATTGCTAACATCTGTCTCTGTTCCTGTCCTCTGAGGAACTTGGCCATCCTTGTACAAACAGGATCTCTACTAGCTAAAATCTACAGGAAATTATCCACGGAGCTGGGGGGAGCGGGGCTTGGAATCTGCCATGTAGCCAAAACAGTTTGGACATAGACAAATTTTGTGGTAGCCATATATTAAGATTTCTCAAAATACTATATACAATTTACATATCCCAAACATCATCTGCCTAATTATTGTGAACAAAAGGGAAAACAAAATTCAGACCTTTGGTATCCTGGCTTTGTTGTTTTCCATTTTCTTTAAATAACACATGGAATTTCTCTCTTTATCCTGTTTTTTTGAGCTATTTTATAGCTTGTTTTATAAATCTTTCCTAAGGCCAACCTCCACCTGGTTTCATTTTCCTTCCTATCCACATGCTCTCTCTGTGTGACTCAAGTATGCATTTTCATTTGCAGTGAATGAACATCTCTATTTTTTTAGTGCAAAGTGTGAATTGTACTGCTACCAATAATCCGATACCATGGATTCAGTCTCAGGTGAAAAAAACCCTCCTCTTGGACAGTAGAATGTAACAGTGTCAGCTTTGTTTTCTGTAAACGGCATGTGCTTTTCTGTAATCCCAAAGAGTAAGAGAGTGGAAGAGAGCTCCAATTTAGATAACCTGTATTTTAGGACTATTGGTTATAAATACAGCTTTCTGACTGTGATCCTGTCATTCACAGTTATGTACTACATGCAGCTAAGTTCTTTTATCCTTTACTCAGTCTGCTGTCTCTTCTGCTCAAGGGTATTTTTTTAACCTCATGTTTGTGCAGTGCCTCACACTGTTCACATGAGGCCAGAGTTACCAGGTAGGAAACTGCACAGGTGAAAAGGTGACAGTACTTAAGAAAGGAGGATTTCAGGTTAGTGGGGAAGATAAAGAGGCTGAAAGGTTTTCAGGAATTTTTATTTTGGTTAAGAATATTGTAATCTTTTCAAGTTGTTATTTAAAAAATGATGACTAGGAAAGTGAACTGAAACCCTTAAAACAGATATACACTTCCATAAATGTTATGAAACAATTTAATTCTTCATTTATTTCACTCACTACAGAAGATAAAACACTCCCATGATCATGTTTTTCCGAAGCCATGGCTCAAGGCACACTAAAACTATCTCCTTTTTTTGTCTTGACCTGGAGCATTTAGTTTAATTTCTATGTTTTTAAGAACAAAATCTTAATTAAAGCAAAACTCCCCTCTGTTGGGAGGGGGAGTTTGGTTTACAAAGCGATATCCTGCATACAGATGAGTAATTAGACTGCACTAGATATGGTGGTTTGCCTTTACCACTGCAAGATGAGTTACTTTCATCAGATAAATATGCAAACAGAGCACAGCAGAGCCTTAACATTAAAGCTGTCGCTAGCAGCTCAAGATGTTTTAAGTTACATCAAAGGAAATATCTCCCACAGTGAGATCACAAGTTGCACAATCCAAAGCCTGGGTTTGTTATTCCACAGTTTGGGCAGAGGGAAATCATTAAAGTTGCATTACAAGAAAGTAACAACACAAAATTTATTTATTTCTCTTCTAGTCTGACCCTCCCCCAGGAAAAATAACTCATCAGCAATAAATATTTTTTGAAAATAGGATGTTTCATTCAGTAATAATGTGTGAACAATGGGATATAACACAATTAAAACTGAGGTGTCAAAAGGGAGGCTTGTTGGACAGGGGGACCCATGCTGAGTGCATATGTACATGCACGGCCCCATCCCCATCACTTGCGGTACATTACCAACTTGGGGAAACACAGAAATACACCTCTCCTTTTGCCACTCCAGAGTTGAGACATGGGGAAGTAATAGGTTTGTCAGGCACAAAAATCTGGACAGTCCCCAGTTCTGGTCTGTGCTCAGAGACACCTTTCAGGTACATTTGGGCTGTTTTATCATGAGAATCAGGCAGGTGTGGTGTGGCAACTGCCCCCGAGCCCTTTGAATCAGTGGAAACAAGGAGGCAGAAACACAGCTGTCTCCATAAGTGGTTGTTGTTGTGTGAAGAGAGCAGATGAACCTCACATAAGGTGAGGGGAAAAAGAACAAAGGAAGAAATATATGAGTGTGAAGGAGGGCAGAGGAGTTAAGAGACAAATGCAGGGATAAGGGACCTCAATCAACAAAGCAAGTAAGGAGAAAGGCACCTCTTACTAAAGGTAGTGACTCTTGCACATATCTCACAAAATATGTAGTAAGCAATCCCAAAGCATAGCAAGGGTTATTTTTTTACAGAAGACATTCACAGACTTCAATAAAACACATGCCAGCTGCCTTGCAGTCTACAGCCTCCTCCTTTTGGTGGGAGGTGGGGTATCCAACCTGCTTGCAGAGTGTTTTGTACTGGAGGTTGAATGGAACAACTGGATGCATGTCGGTGTGAACTGCAGCTGTGGAGTCCTGCAGGTTAGCTCAGGACACCCGGTGGGTTTATCTTGCCAGCTCTGCATTTTTATTACTCACTAGAAATACTGTCAAACCTGAAGCAGTGTGCTGATAACATGGTTTGTCTTACTTGTAGTTAATAATGGACTTACAGAAATGGGTTATTAGGAAAAGAATAAAAATTTTAAAAGGAGATTTCTATTAGCAGCTGTATTCATGATGAAATGTTCATAGCAGCATCAGATACAGCAGGTTGTCCAGGATTGTGTTCAGCTGGGTTTCAAATAACTCCATTGATGGAGTGTCCACAATGCCTCTGGGCAGCTTGTGGCAGTGTTTGATCACTCTCATGGGATTACAGTGTTTTCCTGTGTTCAGATGAAATGTCATGTGTTATAGTTTGCGTCCTTTGCCTCTTGCCCTTTCACTAGGCACCACTGAGAAGAGCTGGGCTCCATTTTCTTTATCTCCCATCAAGTATTTATAGACATCATTAAGATGTCTATACTGACTGATGAGACACCTCTTGTCAAAGAAGAACACTTGCAGCTCTCTCAGCCTCCCCTCATTAAACAGGTGCTGCAGTCCCTTAATGATCTTCATGGCCCTTTGCTGCACTCACTCTAGGCAGCTCAGCGATCGCTTATGACATGCTCTGTTGCTCCTCCAGCGGGTATCTGAGTGGTTCAAGTTCCCCAGGAGAACCAGTCCCAGAAAATGTGAGGATTCTTGCATCTGTCTGAAGAAACACTCATCTACTTGTTCTTCTTGAACAGGAGGTCTGTAGCAGGCACCAACTACAACATCATCCTGGTTGGTCTGATGGCTTGATCCGTACACTTTTCATTGGCTCCTGACCCACCCCAAGGCAGAGCTCCATGTATCACTGCTCCTTGCTCACATAAAGGGCAGCTCCCCCTCCTCGTCTTCCCAGCCTCTGTTTCCTCAAGATCATCTATCCATTCACTGCAGTTTTTTAACGTAAAATCATAGAATTGCCTATGTTGGAAAGGACCTTTCAGATCATCTAGTCTCACCATCAGCCTAACACTGACACAAAACATCAAGAAACCATACCTCTAATCACTATGTCTACCCGTCTTTTAAATACCTCCAGGGGTGGTGACTAAACCACTTCGCTTGTCAGGCTCTTACAATGTTTGACAACCCTTTTGGTGAAGATATTTTTCCTTATACATAATCTAAACCTCCCCTGGTGCATCTTGAGGCCATTTCCTATTATCCTATCACCTGTTACTTGGGAGAAGAGACAGACCCCTGTCTCTCTACAACCTCCTTTCAGATAGCTGTAGAGTGGTAAGGTCTCCCCTCAGCCTCCTTTTCTCAAGGTTAAACAACACCAGACCCCTCAGCCTCTCCTTATAAGACTTATTCTCCAGACCCCTCACCAGCCTTGTTGCTCCTCTCTGGACCCGCTCCAGCACCTCAATGTCTTTTTTGTGGTAGGGGGCCCAAAAC
>JAOXJM010015362.1:0-11852 GCA_026413425.1 Tringa solitaria
CCGTGGGGGGGGGGGGGGGGGGGGGGGGGGGGGGGAGGACCAAAGGCACCCCCCCCACGCCCCCCCCTTTTCCCCTCCAGCCGGTCCCTGTTAAGCGATTCCTGGCATGCGAGCGGGCGGCAGACAGTAATGGAGAGCCTAATCAGATCTGGGGAGCTCCGAAATCGCTGGAGCGGTGGCAGAGTAAGTGGGTGTCCACGAGAAACCCAATAGTTCTCCATTCATTTTCCTCCTGGCCACCATCCATCCCGGGGCTGTGCGGTGCCTTTCCCTGGCCGGCACCCCCCCTCTGGCAGCGCTGCCCTCGCCCCCCCCCGTGCCATTGGAGCGGGGCCCATGTGCCAGCGGGCTCTGCTGGGTGACTGCCACTGGCAGAGGCTGACAAAGGTTGACAAGTCCTTCTTTTACCCAATTTTTTTTTTTCTTCCCGGTTTTTGAAATGCCAGCGAAGTGCTTCTCCGATATATTATTTAAATCAGGAGAAAATGAGGCATTTGCCATTTATAACTCGTTGGCTTCCTTAAAAGGCGACTGCATTTGTGCCGTGCACATTATTTACCTCACTGCTCTTTTAAAAATACCGGGCAGAGAGGGACCCAGATCTGAGACACTGCTTAAGGCTACGCAGGTCTTTCCGGGTGAGTTTTCTTTAATCAAACAGCGGGGCAGAAAGAGGAGAGAGCTGCAAAGTCTGTGTTTGGAGGCCACCCCTGGATGCCCAAGCCCCTGCTGATGCCAGCCCTGCGATGGGGACCTCTAAGGTCCAGCAGCCGCGTGGAGCTGGGTTTCAGCCTTGCAAGGGTTAAACAACAGTAGTCGGGAAAATAATTGCAAAATTAAAGTTCCCCTGCACCCTGGCCCCTTCTTTAAACTTCAATCATGTCTTTTAAGAAAATGTTACTTAAAAGAACATTATATTATTGCAAATCAGATTTCCTGACTCTGGCGCAGACGTTGCGAACAACTCGGTAATTTCACTGCAGATCCTGAGATAAGGAATGACCTTTAACCCGCTGCTCCGCGGCAGGTTTTGGATGTCACAGGTATTAAGGAAATCTCCCTCCTTCCACGGAGGACCCCGACCGATTGGGAATGGGGAGGGAGGCTTGGCCATCCCGGAGCGAGGGATATGGATGGAAAGGAGCCAGAACTGATGTAGTGAACCGGGGGTGATGGAGGAGGTGGGAGGCTGCAGGTCGGGACCAGGCACTCGGTCCAAAGGCTGGGGATGGAGCTGCCGTGGTGGGGAAGAACCTCCAGCCTGCGAAGCAGGAGTCCGTAGAGCTGCTTCCTGGCTCAGGCATTAAAAACTAGCTGGGTTGCTATAATCTGTATTAGATTTAAACTGTGCAATAAATGTTTCAGTTTATTGATGCCAGACTGCAGCCAATTACAGCTGAAGTCACCAATGGATCAGAGCATGATGAGAGACCAAATGGCTTGGGGAGGGAGCCTGGGGGGTGGCAGGGAGCTGGTCAGAGCGCACACCAGCATTCCAGCTCCTGGGTCGTTAAGCCTTTCCTAAGTAGAAATCTTGCCCAGAAGAATGAAGCTGGTGATGATGTTTTCAGTCCCATCACATGCTGCAAAGCCCTCAGGCCCTTCTGCTGAGTGTACCTGCTCCAGAGGTGTTGGAACGGCAGGGCATGGGGCAGGTGGGACCGCGTCCATCCAAGAAGAAGGGTGGCCACGTCCCAAGGAATGGGTGGCCAGCTGTGTCCCTCTCCCTTGGCTGCACCCAGTGGGGTGGGAGCAGGGTGGGAGAAGCATGCTGGAAGATCTGGATCTCCATCTGGGATCTGCATCTCCATCGGCCGGTCACTTCATCCATTGCGTAGTACCCCTCAGCAATTTGGCTTCGCAAGCACAAACTCCAGAGCACCAGGGTTTCTACTCCTTTCCTCTCCCTTCTTTCCCTTTGTGTTCTGTTCTGTCCCATCCCTCTTTTGCTGTTGTTTTCGGCTGCTTTCCCCTCCGCCCGGATGGCACCGTCCCTTCGCAACACTGCCAGGACCTGGGCTCCTCTGGCCAGCAGATGTTCCTGGCAGGTAGGAGGTCTGGGGCTGGTTTGCTGACAAGTCAGGACCACACATCAGGGCTGACTCCTCACCGCCTCCGCTGCGGGAAGGGCAGCCTTTCTGCCATGTGTTGCCTCTGCACTTGCCAAGGACAGCTTGCGTTGGCCAAGGGCCTGATGAGCCACCACAGGATTGTGGCCACCCTAAACCCCAGCGAGTTCAGCCCTCAGATGTATTGCTGCTGCAAACAAAAAAAACCCAACCCCAAATCCTGTCTCTCTGCAAAACAAAGACACAACAGAAGATGAAAGGCCTCGTTGCTGGAGGAAGAGTCAGAGCCTCTCTCCCTGGAGCAGCAGGTTTTCTCCTGGGTGATGCTCAGAAGGGGATGCTCAGAGGTCAGATCCTCTGCTGGGATGCTCAGAGGTCAAAAGTCCAGAGCCCAAAGCAAGGAGCAGCACCACAGACAAACCCTCACCCCTTCCCAGCTTCATAAAAGTCAGAGGTGGTCTACAGATCGCTGTGCAGCAGTGAGTAGTAGGTGTAAGCCCAGAAGATGAGACTCACGGGGTGAAGTCCTCTCTGGCTGGGACTAGTTCCAGGCTCATCGCATCCCAGGAGAGTTTTCCCTGCTCCCCACGGTGCTGCGCTGGACCTTGAATGCCCGAGCACGCTGCTGAGCCTGGCAAGACGTCGGCTGGAATAGGAAGTTAGTGTCGAAGCCAGAAGGATGCAAAAAAAAAAAAAAAAAAAAAGTGCATTTCCAGGGCCCCTGCCATGGGAGGATTAGAGTAAAACCCACAGATTTCTCAATATTTTCCTGACCCAAAGTGCTGAGTTTGTTTTGCCATGATTTATGGGATCCTGTTACTCGCTCTTTGTGAATAGCGAGACAGTCACTGGGGATTTATTAAAACATTCACAAGTCCCAAAACTCTGTCAGATTTTTGCATGAGTAATAATTTGCCTGAAAATTTGGAGGGGAAGGCAAGTTACTTTGCTACTCCTTGTTCATTACCCCGGCATCCAGGCAGGGAGCTGGCAGGAGGGCACGTGCCTTGGCCGGTCGGCCCTGAGCAAGGAGCCCCAGAAAGCCAAAGCCAACACTTTTCAAGCAACCCAACAGCTGAGCTGGGTTGCTTTTCCTCCCAGCTATTCAGTGTATGGGACTAACGGGTCCACCAGGAGGAAATCAAGCTCGGGTAACAAACATCTCACGTCTCCTGATGGGCACCTCGCTCGCCGTTCATCTTCCACAGATGCCCGGTTCCGTCTAGCATCAGACCTGACCCACAGCTTATTTTCCATCGCCTTAAGCTCCAAATAAACACCAAGCAGACCTACATTAAAATAACATTAAGAAACAATCCAAACCATGAGGGGAAGGAAATTCCTCCTTTATTTTTTTTTTTTTTCCCCCTCTATTTTAATTCAGATGGAGCTTTTTTTGGTCTGAGTCCTGGCAAACAAACAGCTGAGATCAGTTCCCAATTAGGTGCTTTTGGCCTCTCCAAGCGATGAGAAATGACCTAGCTGATTTCAGTCATTTCCCCCAGCCCCTTACAGAAAAGCTCTTGCAAACTTGGAGTCTGGGGCTGAGAGCTGACGTGCTGAATTTCTCTTTGCTGCCACTGCTGCCCACCTGGCAATGAGGAGCCTGAGCCCCCCTTGTCCCCCAACTCAGCTCACCCATCCAAAACCCTGCCAGCACCCCGAGGCTGCATTTCCTGGACCCCACCAGCCAGGCTCGATGTGGCTTTGGGGCTGAGTGAGACCAGTATGAACATGAGACACCTCCAAGGAAGGTCCACCAGATGCAGGGAGTCTCTGGCAGCTGCTTTGCCCCTCGATCAGCTGCAAACGAGGCCCCTTGTGCAGAGGCATTAGTATCAAATAGTCACTTATTGGTTTTAAAGAGACTATTGTGTTTTTCCTTTCTCCAGGAAATAGACACTTAGCATTGTCCTCATTAAATCTCACCTGGGGTAAACTTAGCATCCCCCCAGAGAAGCGCCTCTCTTTGCGTTTTGCTTTCTCACTCCCATCCTGTTCCAGGTTGCTAAGCGCAGTTGCTTTTAAATATCTATCAATCAGGGAAGCGACCACCTTCCTGTGACGGTGAGATCGACCCCCATGAGAAGCAAATTGGGAAGCGACTGGAGGAAAAAGTGCTTGAGAAGGTGCTTGAGAAGCAGCGAGGACGCGGTGGCTTTCGGGGGCGCTGACTCACCGACGGCGTGTAAGGGCTCTTCAAAGGGCTGGAAAAGCTGCCCGCAGCAGAGGGTCCCCACCGGCCAGCTGTGCCAGGGAATTTTGTAAGCATATCACAAATTCCTATCGGAAAAAGAGGCTACAAAACAAATAACCGCTCTCGCTCAAACGGCAGCAGAAGAGGCAGTAAAACGAAATGAAAGCACCGAGCGAAGCTGTTGTGTCTAACAGGAATCCTGACCCCTGATCCCGGCTCCCCTCTTTTATGTTTTTTCTGACTTCAGCACTATTGTGGGCAGATGCCTTTGGATATGATTTATTTGTTTGTCTTGGCATCCAAACAAGGAATCCTGAGACCAGAAAAGACGATCGAGAGCCCGCTTCCGAGTTCTCCTTCCCTTTCAGCCCCGCGTGTACACACAAACACACACACACACACACACTGCCCTGTGTTGCTCTCGCAGGGGCTTTGTTACACCAGTCAACAGGGGGAAAGGAGCGTGCAAGAGTCGATCGTCTTAAAACAATACATTTCTCTGGCCCGTGGCCCGAAGGGTTGGACTCCGTTGCTCCAACTGCCAGGGAAATGGGGCCGGAGGAAAAGCGCCTCCGTCCCAACCCATCAATACCTGCACCACGAGAAGGGCAGTGGCGGGGGGCGCTTGCCGAATTCCTCTCTTAGCATCCCAGGTGGGGATCCTGGCCATGCACGGCCCCTTGCTCTCTTTGCTCTCCAGGGAGCCGGGCTGAAATCAAAACCTCCCCGGGAGCAAGCGGGACGAGGCGGGCTGCAGGGTTTGGCCCAACGACGCTATCAGAAACGACTCCAACAGCTTTTTGGTGCAGTTCCAAAAGCCTTTGTTTTTTTTTTTTTTTTTTTTTTTGTTTTTTTTTTCCTTTCCCAGCTTTTTTTTTTTTTCTGCTGTTGGATTGCAGAGGATGATTTAAAGCCAGAGCCAGCTATCTACCAGAATGAAACAGTTTCACAAATTGCAAGGCCAAAGGGACCATTAGATTACGCAGTCCAACCTTCTGTAGAAGACAGGCCAGCTCTACTCTGTCTCATTAGTGCCTTAATGCTCGCTATTGCTCCAACTGCTTCCTTCTGCTGATAGCTTCTTCCTCTCTCCACCCTTCTCCCAGACACCACAGTTCTCACTGTCAGCTGGGTCCAAGACTGAGGAGAAATAAAGTCGCTTCGGGCAAAAAGAAGCTTTCAGCTCAGAGGCGTAACAGCTTCAGGTTCAAGGGGCTCCGCTGTGGTTCTTTCTTATCCCCTACGTGTTTTTCTCATGCTCAGTGTGAGGTCCAGGGGTGGAGTGAAGATGAGCTCTTTTGGGGATGTCCCTCGGGAATATGTGGGCATGATGTGCTGAATACTGGCAGGAGGTTTATGTCCGTTTGGCCCTCTGATTGTAAGGCAGGCTCTTCTTCAACTTTACATCAACCTTCCTCTGTATAACAATCTGTGCTGGATCAGCTCTCAGAGGAGGCCATTCCCATCTGGAGAGCATGCTTTCTTCTGGGCCCAAGGTCCAGAGGGGACAGGGCAGTGTCCTGCTATTCCTGGTGAGGCTCCAGCTCTGCAGAAACAGCTCGGAGCACAGCACAGAGGTCACCAAATAGTCCCCCATCTTCTGGCTTGCAGGAGAGAAAGGATGAAAGCCCATGGAGGTTCTGCAGTGAGAGCTAGGCTGCCTGGCTCCTGCTCTTTGGCTTGTAAACCTCACCATCACCAGCTGATGCTTTCTGGAAGCCGTGTCACGTACTTGGGAAATGTATATTTATTTCTCTTCCTCCCTCCATAGTGTCCCCTCTCAGCTCAGGAACGTGACACTGAATTTTCTGCCTAGAATATGCTCCTCTGTTTGAACAGGTTTTTCTATTCCCCGATCACTCACCATCTCCACGGCATGAGATTTATTGACTTTTATTTATTTATTTTGACTTAGTCATTTTTCATGTGGGACAGAGCAATGTGCCGAGTGAAGACGGCCTGGGAAGCCCTCTGCGTGAGTCACGGCCTTAAGCCTTTGAGCTGCTTTGTTCCCTTTGGTTTAATCTCCTGACTGCAGTAAACACATTGGACAAAGCTCTGCTTGTTCAGGGATGGCCAGGGCTGGTGCTTCAGGGGGGCAGATAACGGGGTCCAGCCATGGGTGGGAAGAAGGAGAGCAGAGCGTTTCTGCGTTGGCAGCTCAGGTTCCTTCTCCACCATCTCTGGAGATCGTCACACCCTGGTGAGGCTGAGACCCTGCTCCTTTTGCAGCTCTTCTGGCACTGTTGGATGAGCTGAGGCTCGGGACGTCAGGAATTCATGCTCCCAAGCCATGTACCAGGGTGCTCATTCACAGCCCATATGGGAAACATGAATTTTGGCTCCTTGAGCCGCAGTAGCTCTCCCAGTCTGTTCCTCCAGCTCTTAGTCATGCCTTTCCTTTCACACTTGAGTACCACTGGCAGAGCCTCCTGCTGAAAAGGGGCTGGTGAGCGGCTCGTGATGGGGCTGCGGGGCTCACCAGGGACCAGAAGATGTCCCTGTCATTTCAGTTCACTGGAGAGCGGCTAGCTGGTGCACGGCGATGGGTTCAGAGCTGAACTGGCATCTCCTGGGTTCTGGGTGTGCGGGGACCATTGCACACCATTGCTCCAGCCCCGGGCAACGTGTGCCAGCCCCTTGCAAACGCCTCCAGCCAGCGCTTTCCCTCTCCCTTCTGTCAGAGCAGCTGGCCATGGGGCTCTTCCAAAATGGTTGGCTGCTGGCGAGGAAATCGCGCTGGAAGAGCCTCTTCCAGATGTGCACAGCTGTGCGTGCACCACTGCTGCTCCTTCCGCGGCGCCGGCCTCGCCGTGTGCCAGGCTGTGCGGGGAGCTGGGGGGAGCCGGTCAAGGGGACCGAGTCCGCATCCGTCAGGCCATGGTGTCACCTCGTGACACGTGGCGGGGCCGAGGGGACAGGAGCTGCTGCCGGTCAGCGGTGCCTGCCAAAAGCAGGCACGTCCCCAGCGCGTCCCCTTGGGCTTTCGCCCTGCCGAGTTCTGACGAAGTCCAGTGAGTGGGACTTCCAGTATTTCCTTTGGCAGAGGAGCCTCCGACCTAATTATCTCACTCTTACATCATTTTTTGTTTGTCTAAGCTAAGATTTCCCTGACTCGTTCTCACCCTAATGCTTCTGGCTTTGCCCTGTGTCTTTGCGTGTGACTGTTCTCCCTCCATCAGACACCTGTATGTACCAGCAACCCTCCTCTTGCTTCCCCTATCCCCCAGTATGTTCACGAGAGTTAGAGTGTTTGCACCCTTACTGGGTCCCTGACCCTGCAAGGATGATGCTGCCATACTTTTTTTCAAGTCTAATGCTCCAAGCAACCATTGCTACTAATTCCAACGCAAACCAAGATTACACTGGGAAGCGACACCTTTGCTGGGGACCAGGAGTGTTAACAGGACATATTTGTTGAGGATGGCTCCTCCAGAGCACCCCTCCTGGTTGCTTTCATGGAACGTCTCTGAGGGCCAGATTCTACAGGCTGGGGAGTCATCTGGATGCCCTTTTTTGCCCTATTCATCTGCAGGTCCCTCCAGACCTCTGCTCTCTCTGAAGCATCTCCCACAGCAGCTTTCCAGTGCATTGGAGAAGGAGCCCATGCCCGGGACATGCTCCTCCTACCACGCAGAGAAACACGGATTAGATACCCATATTAGAGAATATTATTATATTGATAATTATAGTGATTTTTTTTCCCTCTCCTTGCTTCAAATTGCTCCCAACAGAAAGGTCCCACTGCATAAAGCATTAGTCCCACTAATAAAGCATCGAAGACCTTTCTCGTGTCTTCTCCTGGAAACTGGCCAAATGAGAGAGAGAGCAAAAGCAGGAGAACAAAAGTGGGGGACCTCCCTGTGAGGATGTTGTACATGGCGATGGGCACGAGTGGGTGTGGAGGAAAGAGACGGTCATCATCCCCTCATGGAAAACAACCCTGGGAGTAACTTCTGAGCTTCAGCCTGTGCTGAAGTGTGGGCTGGAGGAGCGAGGGACCAGGGCATTCCAAGCCACTTCCTGTGGCTTTTCCTCGGCCGCAGCTTTGATCTATTTTTACCAAAATCTGCTGAAAGGCAGGGAATCGGGTCGCTGGCCATGCGTGGAGCTTGGCAGTGGCCGGGTGATGGAGGCCAAGGGGAAGCAAGGCTTGGCCAGGCTTCTCCAACCACCAAAGGCAGCTTGATGCAGGGATGAGACACCCCCCCCATCCCCTCCCGCACCCCTCCTTTTCCCACCCAGGAGGGAGGGAGGGAGCCAGGTGGGGAAGGGGAAGAAGCAGCAAAGAGCTCTAAGTCATCCCCCTTGGCCAACCGGAGCCCGTTGCTTCAATGTTGGCTTTTTCTTGTTTTGCTTTTTTTTTTTTTTTTTTTTTCTGTTTTAATCACATTAGGGAAGGATGCGTTTGTTTTTTCATCTCCGGTTGTTGTGTCCCTCGGGGCCCCCTCGCTACAGCTCCTTTGTTTGTGAGCAGAAAATACTTCCACAGCCGAAGCCTGGCTGAGAAATCCTGGAACAGGTTGTAAATCTCCAAGGCCGGCCGATTGACACACACCTGCTGGCTGCTGGTATGCAGCTGGGGAGAGAGGGGAAAGGGGAAACTTGTGATTTTTATTTTTTTTTCCTTCTTTTTAATAAAACTAGCATGATTCTCATTCAGATTTTCAAAAGAAACCGTGTTATTGCAAACAGGGAGGCAGTGGCAACCGACGGCAATGGCTTTCCCACCTCTTCAAAGACCAGCAGCCATGGCTGTGTCCCATTTCCCCCGCTGTGGGCAGGCAGAAAAAAACTGGATGGAATAACAGAGATTACAGGTGATGTCCCTGGTGGGAACTGGGGACACAGGACCAGGAGGGGATGTCCAAGTGGTGGGATCCCCATCCTGGGGCGTGAATAGGAGGAAGCCCACAGGATGCTGCAGGGGGGAGTCAGCCCCGTGTGAGTAGTTTGTTGTTGGATGAGTGGGACCTGGTGAAGATTAACGGGACCAGAGCAGATGAAAATAAACTTTACAGCAGTGGCTTTTCTGTGGAATTGGGCTTTTGGGTTGTTTTTTAGTTGAGTGGTTGTTTGTGACCACCCTAACCAAAAGGAAAATGGTGTTTGTTCTCTTTTTTATTTTTTTTAATTGTGTGGGGATAAAACCCTAATACAGCAATAGCAATAGGTTTCAAACAAAAGATTTTTATTTAATTGGCATCTTTCTGCCACAGGAAAGGAAAAGAAATCTGTGCCGAATTGCAGACTCTAATAAAAGCCTCATTTTTGGGAGTGATTCATTAACTTTACTGGGAGCGCGTTTAAAAAATAATTTAAGAAAGAAAAGAAAAAAGGGCCAAGATTTCCTGTGCCTGCCTGTAATATTAAACCTGCTTAAGCTACAAGGAGACGCCTGTGGATGTAATTGCACGTTTCCAAAAGCCTGCGTCCGCACAGCCGGCTCCAAATGGCCTCTGAAGCTGCGGCGGTTTCCCCAGCTGCAGAAGGGGCAGGAAAAAGGGGGGAAAAAAAAATTCTGATGGGCAGGCATTTCTGTCCCTTTTTATTTTCCCAGTGTGTGTAAGATGCGGAGTCATTCCTTTGCCCGCCTCTCTCTTTTTCCTGGATTCAGATTAAAACAAGCAAATGGCCACGAGCCCATATGGTCAGTGGTCCCAGCACATAAGCTGCTTATTCAAGCTGAAGTTGCTTTCCCTCAAGCGCTGCAAACAGGGGCTTCAGTGGTTCAGGGGTTTTCTAGGTATCCCCAGCAAATATTAACGAGGACAAAGCAATTAGGCAATCTGTGGTGCGATGGTGTGAGGTCTCTGATCCCTGAAATGTGGGACGTGGGAAGGGCAGGTGCCAGCCCAGCCCTGTCGTTGCCTGTCGGGGTCTCAGTCAGGGCTTTCTGCCCGGGGACAGGCACGTGGTGGAGCTGGGTGATCTCTTTTCAATGGAGGAGGAATTTTTCAACAAAGTGGGGTTGGTTTTTTTTTGTTGTTGTTGTTGTTGAAAAATGCTGATGCATGGAAATCAAAACCTTTTGTGGAAACATAATGATTTCAACGAAAATTTAGTTAGTGAGGTTTTCCTTGAGTTCGGGAGGGAATTTTTTCATCAAAACGAGCGAGAATGACTCCAAAGCCCTGCTCTGCCCAATTCCCAGCATCTCCAGCTGACGCTGTCACGGTTGTCCCCACCAATGCAGAGGGACGAGCCACGTGGCAGCGTGTCCGTGCGGGAGGCTCAGAGCCAAATCTGGGCTCATCAGCCTCCGAGCAGGGGGGCTCCGGGATTGGGAGGGGGCACGAAATGGGAGCCAGGCAAAGGCAACGGGTCCTCTCCAAGGCAGGAGCACGGGCAGGGACGGGCCCAGCACCCCTCCGTGCTGCGTCTACATTTTCCTACTTCCACTTGGCTGAACAATTGCACAGGGCTGAATCACTGGAGAGGAAAGAAAGAAGCCACCGACACCCTGCAGTTAGCAATGAGAAAGCTAAATATAGCTCTTAGTATGGGTTGTGTGATACAGAAAGGGAAAGGGAAAAAAAAAAAAAACCCAAACAAAAAAAAGGAGTAGGCATGATGTTCAGTCACTTTGGTTAATCTGATTACACCCAGAAAGATTCAAGGAACATTATCCATTTCCCGGTGGATCCCTCCTCCTGGGATGCTGTACCAATCCTGTTGGCACCTCAGCATCCAGGTCAGGTCCTCTGTCTTCGTTCGGGGTCCTGTTTCTAGAGCCTTTGCCTCCTGCAGAGTTTTCTCAGTGATGTCCCAGTCTCACTTCCTCCTCCCGTCGCTCTCACCCCTAAAATAAATGTTCCTTTTATGATGCTCCCAGTCCTGGGTTCATTCTTCCCTACCATCCCCTCTCCACTCTGTGTCCCCATCTACTTCTGCCCATCCCCAAATCCAGCTCCTGTCCTCTCCCGCAGCCACCACGGTGCTGAGAGGTAGAAAAGGATGGAGCGAGCTCCGTGGGAAGGGAGATATCCTTGGCTAAGCCATAAACTGTGATTTTTTTTCTTTTTTCACAGGCATTTCAAATCAATCAAATTTGGGGCAGATTTCCACAGAAAAAAAAAGCAAAAGGCATATCTGGGCAACCAGAGCCGCTTCTTGGAAAATGCTGAGCATCTGTTCCACGTCATGGGAGAGCAAGAACTTCTCAATAAGATAAAATAAATATAATTGGAAATGGAGGGGGTTTTTTTTGTTGTTGTTTAATAGCAATACATGGTGTTTTTCTGTACCCGTGTTCTCAGAGATGGCTGTGCCGTGTGGAGCGGATTGTTTCCTCAGCGTCTGCCTCAGGCAGATACCAAACATGGGAAATTTCAGCCCAATTGATTCAAGTCTGGCAAAGCTCTGCGCGAGTGACTGCAGAGCCTCCTGATGGGAAGTGTCAGGCAAACTTAATCAAGAGCGGTGGTACCACAGAAAAGATTGTGCTCTAAACCCTGGAAAGTTGGCACGGCAGCACAGCGTCCTCGCTCTCTCTTTCACATCTTGATGTTGCAGAATTTGGGTTTTTTCGCTGCATTGTTCCACTCCTTTTTTTTTTTTTTTATCCTTTCTTATTTTTTTATTTA
>JAOXJM010015363.1:0-11723 GCA_026413425.1 Tringa solitaria
GGACTCGATGATCTCTGAGGTCCCTTCCAACCACCACAATTCTGTGATTCTGTGAGATAGCATAGGAAGTCAGGTGCAATGTTAACTGTAGAATCTGAAGTGACTCCATATCACTTAATAGGATTTGATTCACCTTCATTCGCATAAAAGACTAGTCACTTGAATTCTGCTTATAACAAAATATGCAGTAGTAGAAATTTGCATCTCACACTAAATTCCTTTGTGGAAAAAAAAAGGGAAAAAAAAAAAGAAAATAAATGCTAAATTGTTCAACAACTAGTGTTCTGAATGCAGAGATGGAAACAGGAAACAAAATCATGGTCTGCATCACGTTCTTCGTGCTTACATGACAGTTTTGATTTCATTTGAAATTCTGTCACCAAAAGTCTCCCTTGATCTAAATCTGAAAAAAAAAATATCATATTGCTATTACCTTTACAAAAAGAGTCACATTTTTTAAATGTACAGATATCACTAAGAGAAGAATTAATCCTGCTGTCTTCATGAACATGTACAAACAATTCAACAAAGATGTTTAATGTCAACAGGAGCAGTGGGACACTTTTGCCATCTTTAGTGCATGGGTATTTGGAGAGCAATTCTATAACCTTTAATTTATGCAGAGTGACTAGCTGAAGTCCAAAGGATTTATAGGGAGCAAATAACTTACATCAGTAAACCTCATTTATAAAAATATAAATGTTTCACTGAGTTTAACATCAGACAATAAAGTACTACCACTTTCACAAACAAACTTCATGCAAAATTAGCTGCTTGAATGGCAGCAAATTTACTTCTTACATCATGCTAAAATTTGAAAAAGAAACAAAACTAAAACTCAAAGGAGAGCAATTCACAGAAAATGCAAATATATTTCTATCTTTAAACGAAAATCTTTGCAAAAAGGGTGAGCTGAAATTCTGCATACCATTCTTTTTCCATTCTTATATGAAAAACAAGCAAAAAGATCCAGCTACTATGCAAAGTAAAAAAGTCACTTTTTTTCCTTGAAGCTTCTTTGAAAACTATACAGTAAGACAATGAAATTGAATTCTCTCCCTGTTTCCAAGACAATTGCCCCCTTCCTCACCTTCAAACTACTCAGCTTCATCCTAGATCCTTTTTGTCTCCCTTTCTCTCTGGAGAGTCAGGAACATTCAATTTACAGATAGCTGAGGTAAAAAGATATCAGACACTATGTCTGTCTATGTCTACTTATGCATTTCTCTGCAGAAGCTGAAGTATAGATACGTCTTATAAACACTGAAAACTTAGTTCTTCATAATAATGGAGTAAAATAATTTCAGGGAAAATTATCTCATTTCCCTGAAGACTACTGACCTAACAGTGATGAAAACAATATACTGGGAACATCAAGGTCCAATTTAACATATTTTTAACAGGCTGAGTATTGGTGTGTAACTTTAATGCAAAGAAAAGAACAGGGTTGAATGGATATAGTCAGTGGGGAGAGATTTCATCTCAGTCAATGTTTAAATGTGATCTGGATAATCAAAGATTTCTCTACCTGGAAGACTCCATAAATGATAATTCATGATAAAATGAGATGTAACATTGTACCTCATATTGAATTACTACCTTGACTGAATAGGAAGCAAGCATCAAATCTAAAAATGCATTATCTTTAGTACTTTACAGCATAGTGAAATTCCTTCATTGTGTTGATATATAAAACATCTGCTTACTAGACAGAAGCAAACAAAAAAATCCCCATTTTTTTCATAGTTTCTGTTTTCTTAGATACCATGTCCTGCTTTTTGAAGTTATGTGATTGAGAGTTTCACAGATTTCTCTTTTGTGAATGATCAACTTATACCTTGATTCCAAAGCTTGACACAGAGAATGTTTTATTCTGCTAATGAGCAGCAAAGCCAGAAGAAGTTATGCCTGATCTCTAGGGCAATTTGAAAAGTGTTGATGCAGCTAACATCAATATAACTGAAACTGTACCCGGTATTTTTTAGCTCAGCACTACCTTTTAACACTAGTTAAAATAAAATTAACAGCAGATACAACTTTCTAAGTTACAATAACTGGAGCTTTGTTCCCAGGATCAAAATAAATTTCACTTTTCAAGATCTTTACTGGTTTTATTAATTTTTAAATTGAAGTTCTCTAGAGCTCTGGGGGTTTGAAGAGAATAGTAAAATAACCCAATTCAACTAATAGTTAATGAACTTATATGTATAATGCTATTGTTAAAAAGCAGATTTTAATAATCATAACACAAAAATACTTCCAAATAATTGCAATTTTAGAAACACACATGGGTTTTTTTATGTTCTTGAATAAAAAAATATTCAAAGACTAGCAGGTAGGCATTCCCTTTGGACATAAAAATGGTTTTCTGTTGAGTAAGAAGTCAAAGATTATAACTAATGTTTAGTAATTAAGTTGTGGGGACTTAAAATTCAAATTTTAAGCATTCATCTTCCATACGAAATTATCTAAAATATTTCCACTTCTATTTTCAATCCTTGACCCGTGTATGGAGCTGTTTTCCAAAGAGGTTACCCAGTATTGGATGAGCAGCTTCTTAATTAAAGTTTTGTTTAGCTGCTAGCTGTCAGCTGTAGTAATCTTTTTTCAGGATTGATGTTGAGGTTATAGACCACATAAGAAACAGTCTATCTGGTAATGTTATAAAACTACCAATGTCAAAAATGCCACACTCACAAAGCCCTGAATCATGGAATGGTTAAAGTTGGAAGGGACTTCTGGGGTTATCTTGTACAACCTCCCTGCTCAAGCAGTGCCATCTAGAGAAAGTTGCACAGGACCATGTTAGACAGATATCTCCAAGGATGGAGATTCCACAACCTCTCTGGGCACCCTGTGTCAGTGCTCAATCACCCTTTTAGTGAAAAAGTGTTTCCTAAGCACGAGCAACCTTCTGTGTTTTGGTTTGTGCCCACTGCCTCTTGTCCTGTCACTGGGTGCACTCTGTGTTTTTTTAATATCTCCAAGGATGGAAACTCCACCACCTCCCTGGGTAACCTATTCAGATGGTCAAGTTACCCCAAAGTAAAAAAAAAAAAAAAAAAAATCTTTACTTAAGTTCAGATGGAAACTCCCGTATTTCAGTCTGTACCCATTGTCTCTTATCCTGTCACTGGGCAGCATTGAGAAGATCCTGGCTCAATTTTCTTTACAACCCCCCTTCAGATATTTGCATACATTGAGCTTTCCCTTCTCCAGGCTGAATAGTCCCTGCTTTCTCAGCCTTTCCCCAGAAGAGAGTTTCTCCAGCCCCTAAATCATTTTTGTGGCCCTCTGTTGGGCTCACTCTAGTAGCTCCATCTCTCTCTGGTACTCTTTTAGGGAGCCCAAAAGTGGACATAATACTCCAGGTGTGGCCTCACCAGTGCCAAGCAGGGGGGAAGGACAACCTGCCTTGACTGGCTGGCAATGGTCCGCCTAATGCAGTCTGGGAAGCTCTTGGCCTTGCTTGTGGCATGGATACATTGCTGGTCTGTCCTTCATAGCCTTCTCTACAAAAACATTTCCAGATGGATGACCCCCAGCCTGAGCTTATTCTTTCCCAGGTGCCAGTCTTTGCAACTTCTGAACTTCATGAAGTTGCTGTTAGCCAATTTCTCCAGCTTACAGAGGTCCCTCTGAATGGCAGTACAACTCTAGTGCACCAGCCACTCGCAGTTTTTGGGGTACATTCTGCCCCATCCTCCAAATCATTCATGGAGATATTAAACAGAATTGGACAAAGTATTACCCTCTGGTGTACATCACTAGTCACCAGCTTCCAAGCAGATATCATTCCATACACCACCACCCTCTGAGCTTGCCTATTCAGCTGGTTTTCAATCCACCTCACTGTCCACTTCCAGACCACTTATCAAGAGCTTGTCTATGGGGCTGTCATGGAAGGTGTGACTAACACCATCTGCTCCTAACCCCTGGTAATACTGCTGCCATCATTCTATCAAGGATTCGTAAAAGAACCTGTCTGCCCCCTTACTGTTGGGTGACAGAGACCATGTCAAAAGCCATGCTGGTCTAGGTAGACAATATCCACTGCTCTCCCCTCATCTACCAAGCCTGTCATTTGACCATAGAAGGTTATCAGGTTGGTCAAGCACTAATCCCCCTTGGTGAATCCATGCTGACTGATCCTGGTGATTTTCTTGTCAGTCAATTGCCAGAAAATAGTTTCCAAGATTAGCTGCTCCGTCAGTTGCACCATCACCTCCACCTTCCTAGGGATGGAGGTCAGGTCTGACAGGCCTGTAGTTACCTTGGTTGTCTTTGGTGCCTTTCTTGAAGACAGGAGTGACATTTGCTTTCCTACAGTCCTCAGGCTAGGTGACTCCTAGTCACCATAATCTTTTGAAGATAATCAAGAGTGGCTTTTCAATGACATCAGGTAGCTCCATCAGCACTCTTGGGCGAAACACATCAAGGCCCATGGACTGACGCATGCCCAGGTCGCTTAAGTATTTCCTAGCCTAATTCTCTCTCACATCTTCCCTGCTCCAGATGTTGTTCCTGGTTTCATATATCTGGGATTTATGATGGTCAGTCTTACAAGTAAAGAAAGAAACAAAAGAAGGCATTCCAAACCTCAGCGTATTCCATGTCCTGTTTCACCAAGGTCCCCACTTCATACAGCAGTGGGGACCGTATTTTCCCTGATCATCCTTTTGCTGCTGATGTACTTAAAGCCCTTCTTTTTGCCATTGATATCCCTCACTAGATTCCATTCCCGGGCCTTGATTTTCTTACCTGCATCTCCGTATGCTTAGACAGTGTCTCTGTATTCCTTCCAGGTTACCTGCCCCTGTTTCCACCTTTCATATACCCCTTTTTATGTCTGACTTTCATCCAAGAGCACTATGTTCTTCCATGCAGGTCCCATGACATTTTTTGCCTGAATTCATGCTCATTGGGATGGACTGTTCCTGAGCTTGCAAGACATGAGCCTTGAATATGAGTAATTTTTGTTGGGGTTTTATTCCAACCAAGGCTTTATCTCATGGGATTATTTCAAGTAGAGCCTTGAAGAAGCCAATGCCTGCTTGAAGTCCAGGGCTGTTATCTTGCTTTTTGCCCTAGTCCTTCCTCTCAGGATCCTGAACTCCACCATGGTAATGGCAACCAAGGCTGCCTTTGGCTTTCACATTGCCAAAAAGTCCTTCCTCATGTGTCAGTATGAGGTACAGAAGCACACCTCTCCACTAAGGTTCCTTTGTCACATGGGTCAGGAAGTTGTCACTGAAGTTCCCCAGAAACATACTGGGTTGTTTATGCCCTTCTGTGCTGTCCCTCTTTCAGCAGATATCAGCATGGCTGAAGTCCCCCATGAGTATCAGGACCTTCAAATGTTAGGATCCTTCTAGTTATCTGTAGATGGCCTCATCTACTTGTTCTTTGTGATCAGGTGGTCTACAGGAAAGACCCATTATTATGTCATCCATAATGGTCTGTTCTTTAATCCTTACCCAAAAAAACTCAGTTGGTTGATTCTCCATCCCCAGGCAGAGGTCCATGCATTTCAGCTGCGCTCTCACATAAAGGGCAACTCTACCTCCTAATCTTCCTGCTCTGTCCTTACCAAAAAACTTTTATCCCTCCATTGCATCACTCCAATCATGTGATCCACTCCACTGCATCACCGTGATTCTAGCAAGATCGAGGTCCTGCAACTCTACATAGATCACTAATTTCCTGTCTTTCTTCGCCATGCTGCATGCATTCATGTATGGGTACCCCAGCATGCTGATTTTCCAGAAAGTGCTTATGGGGAAAAAAATATATTGCGAGATTTCATACAGTGTTTTAAAAGTGAGTCATGACATACACAATTTTCCAGACAGTTTCCCCAGACTTCTTTTGAAATAAACAGAATTTTAATTGATTTACATAAAACATAAAACTGATTATCATTATTTCCAGATCACTTCAAAATTTCTTATTGTATTCATATTTCAGTTTCAGAAAGAACAGAAATTTTATATGTGAAACAAAAAGAGCTACCTTTTATCAGGGGAGTTCAAATATTTATTGACCTAAGTCACTGTACTAATAGTTCCAATTTATGTTCTAATAGATTAATTTCCTTGTTACTAATTTTTTAATAAACACTGATTTCAACTTTTATCTTTGATTACCACGAGTCAGAGAGCAACGCTATTTGTCTAATAAACATTATATTCCTAATTACTTTTGTCTCATGAAGACTTTCTGTGGAAAACATACACTAGTTACTCCTCATTATGCATCAGCACTGAAGGGTAAGTTCTGGATACAAGCTACAAATAACTATAGCCTTCACATGAGCACAATTTCCACCTAGGCCAGAAGAGCTTTGCTTACAGAATGAAGGTCAAAGCCTTATAGGCAGCAGAAGGAAAAATTTCTGTCTGCTTGGATCTTGGAGGTAATAATTTTATCTGCCAACAATTCTTGGAGTTTTTGCAAAATAAGTGTGAGTGTGTACTGGAAGCAATGAGACACCCGCGTCTCATATTGTGAGGGCTGAACTGGAGGCATAGATGAAGTGAGACAAACTTAACTTTAAAATTTTTTTTCAAATATAAATATTTCTGTGAAAAAGTAACAGAAAAAATAGTTTTTCAGAGTAGCCAGTTTTACATGAAACACACTGGGGCAACTTTCTTTTGAACTAATTTTTATGCTTAGCAAGAAGTACTTGAACACATAGAGGTCTATCCTGTGACATCTGTTTTCCTGGTGTCTTGTTACACTAACTAGTTCAGACTCTTTCTAGAATTTAAATAACTGAGCAACAGAGTGACTAATAATCGATGGCTTGATAACAATAAACTGAGTGGTGGTGTGAGCATGTCAGAAGGGAGACACAACTTGCAGAGAAGTCTGGACAGGCTGGAGGACTGGGCTATCAAAAGCTCTGTGAATTTTAACATGTGAAGTTAGATGCAAATTCCTGGGATGACATAAACAAAGAACTCAGCACAGAGTAGGAAATGTGTGGCTTGGGAAAACCCTTGCTGAAAGGAAGCTGGCAGTCCTGGTGGACAACAAGTTGAGCAGTAGTCTGCAGTGAACTGCAGCAAAGGCAAATTGGACCCTGGACTGGTTCTCCAGGGGCATTACTATCTGAGACAGAGGGACGTGATCATCTCACTCTACTCAGCACTTGTTAGGTTGTGTGCCTCGAGTACTGTGTCCTATTCTGGTCCTCACTGTTCAAGAAGGACACAGACAGACTGGAGGGGGTCCAAAAGAGGGTGACAAAAATGGTCAAAAGTATGTAGAATCTGCCCTGTGAGGAAAGACTGAAGGATGTAGGTCTTTCCTCTCTGGAGTATTCCAGTACAGTACAGTATTCCAGTACTTAAAGGCAGCTACAAAAGGGAGAGAGGCTCTTTCTTCATGAGGAGTTAAATGGAAAGGGGAACAGATACAAGTTGCACAGGGAAAAGGTTCATCAAAACCAAATTTTTTACAATGAGAACAATCAGCCACTGGAACAGCCTCTCTAGGGATGTGGTAGAGTCCCCAGCAGTGGTGTTTTTCAAGATGTGATTGAATAGGATGCTAGATAATGATAGATAACTGTGTCCAGTTCTGGGCCCCCCGGTTCAAGAAAGACAGGGAACTACTGGAAAGAGTCCAGTGGAGGGATACGAATTTGATCAAGGGAAGGGAAAACCTCTCTTATAAGGAAAGGCTGAGAGACCTGAGTCTGTTTAGCCTGGAGAAGACTGAGAGGGGATCATATCAATGCTTATAAATACCTAAAGGGCCAGTGTTAAGAGAATGGGGTCAAGCTCTTCTCCTGATGACAGTACAAAGGATAAGAGACACAAGCTGGAACACAGGAAGTCCCGTCTGAACATGTGGAAAAACTTCTTTGCTTTGACAGTGCCATATCACTGGGACAGGCTGCACGGAGAGATAGTGGTGTCTCCTTCTCTGGAGATATTCAAAACTCACCTGGGTGCGTTCCTGTCCAGACTGGTCAAGGTGAACCTGCTTTGGCAGGGAGTCTCCAAACGTGATATCCAAAGGTCCCTTCCAACCCCTACAATTCTGTGATTCTGTGTTAATTTCTTTTTCCCACAAAAGGTTGGGTCAGACATTCTTTTGATGTCCCTTCTAGCCTGGGCATTTCTGTGACTTTGTGAATTTCTTAAAAATTGGAATTATGTAAAGTTTAACATCTATTAGATAATGATGAGATTTATCACTTGTTAGGGAAAAAAAAAAACAACAAACCAAACCAAACCAAAACAAAGATATTTATTCTCCAGTTTAAGTTACCATTTGCAAATCAGTTTGCTGTGTAACATATGGTATACTCTAGCCTAAGTGGAATGTAAAATAAAAGAGGGTGGTTTAATTCTCAGTTAGCTGTAGAGAAGTTATATATGTTGCAGACTAGCTGTGCTGTGTAACTAACTCAGTGCATTACAACTTTTGGTCTAATAAAAGCTATTAGTGTTAAGCAAACATGCAGAGCATGCACATCCCAACACGGACTCCAAGTTAATAATTCATCTAGGACTCAGAATCCTGCGGACAAAAACACACCTAAATGGATTGGAAAGGGTGGAAGAATATGACAGACCTATCACCGAACTGAGCTGATCATTCCTGAGCTGGCTCTTGTACTATACTGCACATATTTGTCGTAATAACAAAATTCTCTTCTCCCTCCACCCCCCCCCCCTTTTTTTTTTTCCCCCATTATTCAGGGAATGATATCCTGCTTGACTTTAGTCAATGGAGTTTACAATATTTCAAACTAAACCAGAAACAAATAAATCCATTGAGAGAAAATCTGACTTCTATGATAGGGTAAATGTCCCAAGATACAGACACCTTAATCTAATTTTCAATTTCAGATATTAGTCATTCTTGTCATATTATAAAAGATACCTATAATCATGTTTGATTTATATAAAACAAGAGTTTGCATAGCTGATTTATCAACAGGAACTGCAGTAAGAAATTAAAATAATGGGCCTTGCAGTAGCAGACTGCTGCAATGACAGTAAGCTAATTTCCAAGACTCGAGAATTTAAAAAATGTTTTGACATCCAGCAGTGAAAGCTTTCAAGCCAGTTCTACTTCCATAAAAAGCATCACAATTTTTTATTATGTATTCATAATCATAGACTTCTTCACATGAAGGGGAATTAGAAATCCTGATTTATTTTTCATTACAATGAACTGTCAGGTTTTCAAAAGGCTGTGCTTTAGTTTTATATTCACTTCTATGCTAAACACAGTGAAGAGTTTATTTCATGTTCTTCCATACTAAGTAACTGGAAGGACTAGTAACATTTCAGAGCAAATTGCTACGTAGTTTATTTAGTGTGTACCCAGGCATCCACAGCCCATATACAATCTGCGATACTCTAATTCTCATCAGAAAAGTAGTCCAATTGATTTCAAGTTCTACCCCAAAAAGTTAAGGCTGATCTTAAGTTTAGACCTGCTGATGATCCCTGCTATTAAGTTCTGCAGCTCATGTCCTTGCAGCAATCTAGAACATCACTGAGTAGTCAGTCCACATTTCAGGCACTAAATCAACCTCATACCTGCAGTACCTGCTCCTGTGACCACCGTTACCTGCATATATTTGGAACTCTGGTCACATAAAATGCTTATTTATGGGAAAACAGCTTGCATTTCCAATTTCCTGACTTTCAACTCATTTGTTCCCCCACCTAGTGGTAGCTGAAGGAAATTCCTTAAAATTGGCTGCCTAGTTAGAAATATCTGATATTAACCCTAAGTTTCAGCATATTGCTCAGCTTACATTGCTTTGAGGATTTGGTTTTAGCAACTGCTTGCATTTATAAATACATTTGGTATTAAAATGTGTCAAGCCAGATCTTCTGTATATTGTGAGTTTGGGACCTTTTCTTACATTTCCCTAATGTGGAGAAATACTATGTTCTGTTATGCTTCAGCAGAGTGATGTCTGAAGTAATGATTCACCCCACACTTCTTAATGCCACAAAAAGTTTACTCCTTCAACTATGAAACTACTTATGAAACTCCTTCAACTATTAAAACCCCGCAGAAATGTGCTGACGTCTTAAATCAACTCCTCAAGCTGAGAATAAAAAATTTTGTCTGTCTTCTGTTACCAATAATCATCCCAATTTTTTTGGTTTTTACTTTAATAAAATTGATTAGAGGTTTCTCATTCTTATTTATATACTGAAATCAAAGCACACCTCAAACAAACCTGTAACTCATATATAAATAAGGGATGTAGATGACAACAGACTAGATTGTTTTCAAATATTGGGCTACAGATGTTATGCAATTTGACTACTAAGAAGCATATTTTAATGAAACTTATTTTCAAACAGGGTGTGCATTAATTCATTGGTGACAAACACAATGATGGCACTCAATCTAAGACTTATGATTTAGTTCTATCTGTCTACGGCTACAGTAATGGGAACAGAATCAACAGAATCTGTCTAGTACAAGATCATGTTTCCCCACTAATAGATGTCTAAGTAAGTACTTACATACAAAAGTGAAAATTGTGAGAATGATTAATCTGAAATTCTTATTGGCATCTTTTCCAGTCATTTATGACAAATTATGTGCCCGTCTAAATTACACCTTCATATCAAATAATGCAAATCTGTAGAGCAATATAAGCCATTTTTAAATATGCCCCCTTGAAGTCTTTACGTACCTCACAGCTACTAATTGTAAGAATATTTCCAGAGGATTTAAAAAAATATGTTATCTTCCCCAATTTTTATGACTAGTTTGCTCTAAGAAGAAGAACATTTGGGTATTCATCTGAAAACTTGCAATAATCTGTGCAAGTTTTGCTGCAGTCTGGGGTTAAATTTGATGAGGTTTTCTTTGTGATAGGAAAATAAAAACAAACTATTAACATAAATAAAACTCAGAAAGCATTTGTACTGTTAGGTGAAGAAGGGGTCAATGTATAAAACTTAAAGAATTAGTAATAAGTACCATGAAAATCATATCAGTTTTATTATTAACAGTATTAAAGTTGAATTTGAAAAAAAAAAAAAGGAAAAGGGGAAGACAATATTCTAGTAGGTCTTGCTGAAAAGTTGATTGAGGTAGAATATATATGAACTGAGGAATATAGCTCTTACTGACTGTGATTGCTAACATCAAAATTAATTGGACATTATGGAACAGTACCAAAACCAAATGGAGAAATAAATTAGGACAAAAAATATGAACTGGAACAAAACAGCTTAGACCTGCAATGGATCTTTGGGTCATAGAGTCAGTCCCCTAGAATTAAAAGCAACTATAATATATAATAAGATAGAAAATTATTGTAATCTTTAAACAAAGCTGTTTAAAATTCTCTTCCAGAATTTTACCAAGCTTCTTTTTATTTCTAGGCAATATCTATTAATTGGCAATATTTTTATTCTTATACTAACAGTGTCCTGGTGTTTAAATTGCTTTTTTCTCCATTTAATATTTACATGCACTTCACCCTTTCTCTCTAGTCCTCCACTCTCTCTTTCCCATACCTAGAAAGAAATTATGTCTCCTTTCTGTTTTTGTTTGGAATTCTATTTTCATTCTTAATTTTTAGCATCATGTACATTTAATTTTCATAGAAGTTTTTCTCACATGTATTGTGTTTCCCTAGGGAGGGATATTGCAGATTCCTAGTCATCATAGAATCACCTAGGTTGGAAGGGACCTTCAAGATCATCTTGTCCAACCATCAA
>JAOXJM010015364.1:0-11654 GCA_026413425.1 Tringa solitaria
CAGTAATGCAGAGATAAAGTATAGATGACTGAGTGCTTTGAAAGGGAGCTTTGTGTCCACTTATCAGCTTTTCTTATCTTCATTAAAATGACAAAGAATCAAATAATTTAAAACATATAAAAAAGGTTAATTGAAAACTACTTTTTCCTACACGTTGCAGTCATTGCTTATGGGTAAACATATGCATAAAATGTTGTAACTGCACCCACAACATTCATTCTTATTAGATGAATACCCTTTTTTATACTAACTCTGCATGGTAAGTGAATAATTTCTATCTTAAATTCTACATTTTTCGTCTGTGGTTACAACCAAAATTATACAGGTTCCCTGTGTGGAATTATATCCTGAACTATGTTCCCCAAAGGTATTTTTAAACTTTTCGCCTAAATGATGTGCATTATTTTAATTACAGCACATAACAATTATCTGGAAGCTATTGGTTATGATGTCAGTCTGAGGTGCCACTTAAGTCCTTTTCTTCTCACAATTAACAAAATAATAATTGTTTCAAAGACAGGCAGGGGTACGAACCCCAATCAAATCCTAGCAGGCATGTCATTATCGTAGCAGGGGAAAGCAAAGGAGCAGGTCCCTCCCTGGTGAAAGCATCAGGAAGAAACGGGTGGTTGTATTTGTTTTGGCAGCCTGAAGCTGTCGTGAGCCCGCAGTCCCAGCCAAAACCAAGTGAGCTTTGAGTTGACTTGAGCCATTTCTCAAATGTTTTTGTGAACTCTCGCTTTTTTTTTTTTTATTCCCCATATTGTTTTAATTATAATTCTCAGTGCTGGGAACATCACACTAGATCTTCCATGTTTCAGGATTATTTATGAAAGGGTTTCTCATCAGCTAATAGCCATTATTTCAAAAAATCTTCATTGGTTGGGTTAAAATCTGAGCTCAGATGTGTGATCACATAAGGGAAAATTCCATGGAGACTTGGAGTGGAATGAAGCCCCCTCCTTAATACTTTTGTCTAACATATGTCACTGTGTTAAAAATAATTACTTTGGTTCCTTAGAGGGGAAGAGGAAGGGTTTTTTTAAAACTTGAAATTCTATATTGAGTAGGCAAATAAACTCCTGAGATTGCTTTCATTTGAAAAAGATATTTTAAATGGTACCTTTTACTTGAATGTTGGCCAGATTAATTTAGATTATTGCTTCTGACAATTAACCTCGTGTTGGGCTGCACTTGTCTCATTAGCAATGTGGCGAGTGATGAACTTGGATTCGTGAGGGCTGAGCTCTCACCTGGGAAACTCACCCACCAGGACTGCACCACTGCCCTGGCAATTGACAAATCCACATAAAACCTGTCCATGGGGGGCAGGGGCTGGAGGATTAAACAAATATATTAGTAGTCTTATCAAATTCATGGAATAGTTTTGCTGGGAGAGAAAGTTAAACAGCAGAGGAGGCATGGGCATTAGATTTAAAAATATGTTGTTTCAAGGTGATCTAGTTTTGTAATTTTCCTGTTTCAACTTTTTCTAATTGGAGACAGAATTTGTCCTTCAAAATATATCTGCTTTAAAAACAAGTTTTTAAATAAAAAGGGAATAGAGTGATAGAGAGTAAGGGCTAAATAATTAAAGAATAAAATTCTTAAATTCTGTTTTAATGTAATGCTTCATCTGCCAGGAAATGATCAGTTGATTTGTTTTTCATTTAAGCAAAACCAGTTATGCAAGTTGTGGTTTCATGAACTGATTTCTCCTTCTTTTTCTCCCCTTATTTCATCCACTGAAACAAAATATCTGTTACTTCCACAGTCTACTGATCTGTGTTACACAGGGAGTATTTGGGAAAAAATGTCATCGTTTGGTGGTGATCTGCTGAACTTTTGTTGAAGATAATTTTCTGCAATAGAAATAATAAATTTACCAACTTTGTATAGTTGAAGGCATTTTGTAAAAATATCATCAGAGAATGACTACTAATTTTCAAACCCCAAGATGAAATACAGAGAGATTTCTGGCTTTAGTAGGGGAAAGAACTGAAAAAAAATTTTTTTTTTCTTCTTACATTTTTATTTTCTTAGTTATACCAACATGCTACGTACCTGTGTCTAAATTTACATACATACATATGTATATATCAACTGTATAATGTCCAGAATTAATACAGATAGACATACCTTTATATGCAAGAAGGGGGGAAAGTGTTAGTCCCTTAAAGTTAAGTTGTTTGTTTTTTCTTTTTAATTTAGATTCACTTTGCATTTTATTGTGTGAGCTCCCTACAAATACTTTACTATTTTTGCTGTGAAAATCAGTAAGGGGAGCATGATTCAAACTGATGGATCTGTTCTCTCCCATTATGTGGCTATGCATATAATATTTGCAGCCACTTAAAGGGTATTATACATGCTATTTAGAAATAGTTATTCCATTGAATATTTAATAATGGATACATGAAAACTGATCCAGGAGAGACTATATGAGAAAAGATTTGCTTTGGCAGCAAAGTGTGTTATTTTAGTGAAAAAAATGAAATCTTTTTTTCTCCTTGACTGCAGGGAGAGATGGGTCTGTGCAGCCGGCCAGTTAAATGTGTAGCCCATATGTGCACAGTGAAGAAAGCTAACGCTGAGGTGCGAATGTGACTGGCAGAGATCGCCGTGCCTGCCTGCCGCGTTCCTTTCTCATCTGCCCTGCGAGCTGGCACCTTGGTGTTTTCTGCGCTGCTCTGCGCCATACAGGCTGAGTCAGCATGCCTGGGGGGGAGTACCCGTGAGCATGGGTCTCGTGGAGCAGGCACCCCTCGCTCATCCCAGTAGACTAGACCCATGGCAGTCTCTAGGGATCTCCTCTTCCTCTTGTTTATAAATTTGGGTAACATACACGGTAAGGAAATGGGAAGAAAAGTCATGACTCAAGCTAAATAGAGTGTAAGTCATTGCCTTGGGGGTGGGAAGAGGGGATATTAGAGGTTTGTGGTCTGGAGATTTATTCCTGTAGAGCTAGGAGGAGGTTGGCTGTCATTCAGAGATGGAAGCAGCATGGTGTGGGCAGGAGGAGGAAGGTGACGGTGATGTGGCACCGGGTGGGTGGGTGAGCAGGCACTGACCAGCAGAGCTGCTTGTCAGGAGGGATTCTCAGCCAGGGTCGAAGCATCTTATGGACTGTGATGAGTCTGAGCTCTGTTTTAGTAGCAAAGGAAACTTACTCATTTATTTATAAAAATTAAAACAATTTTTTTTTTTTTTGTACAGAAGGAGACCTAAAGGGCTGGCAACAAGGTTGAGACCATTTTCTGGCTGGGGCAGTTGTTTGTTGGAGGGTTCTGCTGTCTCACTGAGGTAGAGGGAGACTGTGCATTGTTCTTGCCTGTCAGCCCAGGTGTCAAGTCTACCTGTCTCTCATGAGATAGGGCACTGCAAATTGCCTTTCTCCTACTGGCAAAAAACACCCCAGCCATGATAATAGCATAATTTTGCAGTTCTACCAAGATTGCTCTAAAGTTTTAGTTGTGACTATTAAATTTGCTATGTAAAAAATATTCAAAAGACGCTTCAAATAGGACATTCCTCTTATTTAAACAGGGCCTATCCAGGCACGTGACATAGCTAATGGAATATGAAGCCTTTTGTACGCTATGTACCTGCGTAAAAGCTGGCTTAAGTCCTTAATGTCTTGAAATTGGTACCTGCATTTCATTGCTGTTTGTAAAGAGCTTATGTTAGCACAGCCTAAAGACAGAGTAGTTCATTACAAACTGTTACCTTAGTTTCTGTAAGTCAACAGTGTTCTTTAGACATTTTTGGATGAGGGTCCTCCAGATTTTCAGTTCCCTTCTTTGGGCATGCAATGAAAAGCATTTCACCTCAGCATGGCTAAAAGGAGTAACAGAGGTGCCAATATTTTGGGTCACCAGCAGTAAAATTACTCCTTATTGAGTAGAACTTCCTTTTCAGCACAACTTGATTGAATGACTTCTCATATTTCATGAGAGCAACATGCTTGGTGTAGAACAGTGTATCTAAAGGAAGCCGTGTCTCACAAAATCTTATAGATTAATTCATAATTTATCCATTTCATTTAATATTTAAGATTATTCTCCTAAATTACAATTTTAATGTTGTTGCTTTGTCCTTGTACATCCACACTACACCACAGTGGTGCCTGGTCACACTGACTGGGACGCTTATTGCATGAGCTCATTGATTTAGTTATTCTGTGATAAACTGTAAACCAGGGCCGTCACCTGGGGAACATGAAAGCTGTTTTAGTGCTGATAGGCTCCTCTGATTGGATTTTCATCCACCATAAACTCAAATATGAAATGGAGAACGGAGGTTATTTCTGAGGCAGTGGATTTTTCCAGGTGAGGTAGACAGGCATTATGATGGGTGCTTGGTCCTCACCTAGAGTGCTGCCCATCAAAAAGCTGAACTGCCTCTACTCAGAGAACTTACAGACTTGAAGAAGTGGTGGGTGTGCAGCTTCGTCTCTTTTCTCCATATACTCTTTTTATTTTCTTCCTTTTTTTAACTGGTTAGGAAAAGAAGAAATTTCAAATGGTTTTGAAGTCTGAAAAAGGCATCTTAGACTTCTGGGATAATTCTTTAGTAATAAAGTTTCTATTTAGAAAGTCTTTATTTCTTTGCAGCTTATACCTGTCTTAAGACCTGCAGTACGAAACAGCCAATAATGCTCCACATCTCCAAATGAACAGCAGACTTTGGGGGAGTAAAATAGACTTTCATTAAGATGCAGATACCCACAGTGCAACCCACGTCCCACCACCTGAGTGACTGCCAAGAGCAGGGAATAGTTATTGGCTGTGGGAAATGACTGTGTCGGCAGAAACCAGATTGAGGCTTTTCCTCCAGGGTGACCTTTGAAATCAATCAGATTGTGAAAACGATAAACCTCCCAAAGCTGCCTCTTTGTGTCGTGCTTGCTGTGCTGGTTGTGCTCCCTCAGTGCGGAGGTTTGCTCTGGTTCCCTGTGCAAGTAAGGAGAGGAGAATACATCTGGATTACTGGAGGGCCGTTCTGCCTGTTCTTTCGGGAATGCATGTGCATGCAGTGTCTTCATCTTCCTACATAAGACTTTGGGAACTACTGTTATTTATATCTTATTGTCTCCTTTGCTGTTATATTATTAGTTGAAATCCCCAGTCAATTACCATGTATTTGTGGTACAGAGAACGCTGGCAGCAGCATAGGTTGTAATTTATGGTGAAATGCATCTTTGGTAGATTCCAGCATTGGTACCATGTTCTGCATAAGGCATCATCCCAGTGTATCTTTATTTAACAATATTCCTCAGAACTGTGATCAGGCCTCTGGATTCCCTTTCTGCTTACACTCATGTAGAAGTTGTGCATATGTGGGCCCAAGACACCTGGGGCTTTGGGAGATTATTAGAAATGACAGTCTTTCCTACCTTTTTTCTTGAAATATCAACATGGGGGATTTTTTAGCTCCTTGCGTTTGAACATGAGACGTAGTTCAGGAAAGAGAAAGAAGTGGTGAGAGCACTGAGTTCTGGAGGAATGGAGTTCTGGTACAAAAATTGGTTTAGTACAGGAGTGTTGGTATTAAACAATAGTTTCTTTCACCAGAAGAGCCATGGTCAAGGCTGTTGTGATGACCTATCTCTTAAGGTGTCTGCTATGCTACAAAGAGGCCTGAGAGTGCTGGTGTGTTGCCTTCCAGCTTGGTGGGTTGTGAAGCACTGTGGGCTACTTACTGGGGGATGGATCTCAGAGGTACTAGAGCTCCCCACCATCTCATGAGGGTGTTTGCAGTGCCACCAATGCTTGAGGCTTTATTGAGTCTTGCAGTGTCTGATGGTGTCTGCCAATACTGGTTTTGGCTGGCATAGAGTTAATTTTCTTCATAGCAGCTCCACAGCTTCTCTATCCTGTGATTACATGAGGATCTTAGCTGCTACATAAAGAAGCAGTAAACTTCTGGAAATGCTTCAAAGCATGACGTGTGTGTGCTGCAAACCTCCAGATCCAGAAGGTGAATAACTCTTTCCTGTCTTTGCCATGTGCACAGAAAATTATCATTCAAATTAAAAAAAAAAAAAGTTCTTTCTGTCTTTCAGTCTTTTCATTCACAAACGCACTAACATGAAGATGAAAATGCTAAAGGGATCCATAAGGATCTGGTGGTTTTGTGAGGAAATAGGTTCAGTTCTAGGAAGATGTGGGCTAAGAAAACAAATCTGGGTTCATCTCAGCATAATGTGGGCTCATCAACGGTACAAGGGAAAACTGTTTTTTCTGAGTCTGGTAACAGTTCCTGCTTGCTCTGAGTCATCTCCTTTAGTGGTGAACTACAGTCTTTTTTTTATTCCTTTGTTTTCTGTTGATAGGAAATGTAGCATAGTTCAGTAACCAGCAAAGCTTTATTTAGACTTGTCAGAAATGCAGAATTGTTTTGCTCTTCCTTGGAAGAAAAGAGGGAGATGAGGAACCTGAGAATCAGGTTATCAACTGAAATAAGTGTCAGTGAAGGAAAAAATTATATTTAATTTAATGGCATATATCTGAATTTACAGTGCTGCCCAAATTAGAGACTAGGATTATTAAAATTTATTTTGAAAAGAAATACTGCAACCTTAAAGATACTATGCTCTGTCTCTAGTAGAACAATTTGTATGGGAAGGGTGAGGCTTGATCCTTTGCCTTTTACCCATTTGTGAGCTATGAGGGAGACCTGAGCCTGAAGATCAACACACCCTCAGTCTTTGGTCTATGGCATATTCTTAAATCTGTGTATGCATTCATATTTACATATGGAAAATTTTGCTTCCTTATAATTTTTTAATATAAAACTGCTAGAATACAAGTCCTACCTCCTTTGTTAACTGCTTCATGGTGGATCTAGTTCTTAACTGAATGTCATTAAAGATACTGGGATCAAGCCTGTGAACGTCGTTTGGTCTTGTGTGGATCTGAATATGGTCTTACAATAATGCAGCTACGGAGAGCAAAGGACCCCTGAGTCAAATTGCAGAGGTAACAGCAACCATATATATTCACATATTGCATTCCTGTTGAATTAGTGGAAGCAGTCATTGTTTGGGGTTTTCAGCAAATCCCTCTTTTTCCTCAGCAATACACGCTTTTCTATCCTGCTAGTTAGCTGCTGTCCTACTAGTTCTTCAGTTGTTCATGTTGGTTTTTTTCATGGAAGTGGGAGGAAAGAAAAGACAGAAGGCAAGCCAAAAGTAGTAATTTAGTGAAAAAATGTTCTGCTAGTCTTTGTTCAGCGTAAGGAAAACCCCAAAAGACACAAATCTTAAACTAAAGAGATTAAGCTGTTAAACTACATAGGCCAAAATATGAATCTGCATTCAGTTTAGGGGTTTGTTTGTGCAGCGCAGCGTGCTGTGTGTCCTTATTTTTCTTTGGACTTGAGACCCATGAATTTTCAAATCTACTTGGAGTGGACTCGACACAAAGATCGTTGGCTACTGTATGTCTGCAGCCTGAGCCAGGCTTCCTGTGCTCTCTGTAGCTGAGTTACTGTGAGTCGGCAGGATATTTAGATTCATACAAGGCCAAACAATGTCCGTAGGCTTAATTCTAAGCCTATTAGCCTCTACAATGTCCTATTAGCAATGCTCTTTTATAACCTTTAAAATGTGTTTTATGTATTGAGTTGCAATGCCATGTTATTGTGCTTTTTTTCTGCTCAGTGGGCTCTTTCCATGTGGAGCTTATAGCCGAGCATTGAAGCTGGGTGAACCGAAGGATTTTGGGGCACTGGCATATTTTTTATAACATACAGGTTTTTCCCCAAAGAAGGAAAACATCTTCTGCCTCTCCCTCTCTTCTCCATTCAAAAATATCATAATATAAAAGCCAAGAAAGGCTTCTGGAGGGTGGGGACCAAAGGCTGTCTGCTCAGATGCCACCTTCTCCTTGCTGGAGGTGTCATGAGGCAGGTTGTGTCGATGGCGTTGGGCTGGCAGGAAGCTGACAAAGGAGGTTGGAAAGCAAATGTTTGTGTGAAGTTCTGGTCCTTTTACTCATGTGCAGCCCCTTGTAGGTCATGAGTTGGCAATACAGTCAAGTCCAGAATTTGGGGCGAGACAAGCGAGGCATCATTTGTGGCTGTTAAAGCAACATGTGCAGTGGAGAAAAGCACCACCTGTTGAGTACACTTGCATTCATGTTTCTTAGCAACTGAGGTAAATACACTAAAGCCCCAATTTTCAGCCTGTGAGGCTGAGGTGGAAGCACATTACAGGTCCCCACTAGCAGTATCTGCCTATGCTGGCTTTCTGGAGGCACTAAATTATAGACAGGAGCTGTGGTCCTGGTGCCAGGGTTGGAGGGATGGCAGAGAAGCAGCCAGCATTTTGCCAGGGAGCCAGGGATGCAGAGAGACTCATCCGCTGTCCAAAGCAAAAGCAACCAGGGATGGTTTTAAGGTGGCAAAGCAAACCTCCAGGCATGAGAGCTCTCTGACCAGGGAATAGACTGAGTTGTGACACTCCTTGTCTGGATTTCAAAGGAGTTCAGCAGCCACTGCTCCCTGGGAGGAGGCACAGCCTTTGTTGCTGTGTGGCTGAGCAAGCTCAGGCATTCCCAGGATTGAGCTGGGAAGGGACTTAGCAAGATGTTGCCCAAAAGACAGTAATTTCAAGCAAAAGTGGGGAAGAGTGCCATGCTTTGGGCTTTATGTGGGGATGATGTTAGTGAAAGAGTGGGTGCTGCAACCCTATGGGCATTGGGCTACTGAATAATGCTGCTGAGAAAAGTGGTCCCAGCGTGGTGGTGCCTCTCAGGAGAGGGCATCCTGGTGGAGGGTAAAGCTGAGCTGCGGGGTGTCAGGGTTATGAAGGATAACTGCTAAGAGATACTAATATCCTGAATACAGCAGCTTTTCTGTCATGAGTTTTCATGACTGAAAAGACTGCATCATGGAAATGATGCTTACTGAGTGGTTCTCTGTCTCAGACGAAAGAGAGAAAAAGAGGGTTTCTCTCTCTTTAGTCATGTATTACTTCTTGCTGTCCGAGATAAGTGCAGACTTATACCATCCCAGAAATGCCAAACAAGAGATGTTATGCAGGGCTAGATGTGGTTTTTCTCAATGGAGTTAATTTTTTTTAAAGTAATATAGAAAAATGTAAAAAATACCTTTTTTTTTGCTAATATTTTATATCTCCTTTGCTTCCTCACCCTTCTATTTATTTGGGGTATTCATGTTCTGTCATATAACAGTTTTAAAAACAATCCCCTGAAGTAAATAACATCAAGCTTTTTTTTTTTTTTTGGTTCCTTTCTAATTATTGGCTGTTTTTTTCGAACGGAATAGGGGGTTGGAAAATTAAATAAAGACTTCCAAAATAACAAGCTTCAGAAAATTTTATTTAATTTGTGGGTTCATTCTGTTCTCTCTCTTCCCCCCCCTCCCCATTTTTTTTTTAAGAAGATCTTTATTAATTTAGTCTAGTAACTTAGTACTTATATTAAATTAATCTAATAAAAGTCAGGGTCCTCACATAACATTTCCCAAATGTGAAGCAGCATCTATTACATGAAGCACAATCTTTTTACAGTAAAATGTAAACCCGATATGTAGAATTACAAGGCATCAAACTGTTTGGTGTATGTTATTTAAGTCAAATACTTGAGTATAGTCATGCTGGAGGAAAGGAATGGGCAACACTAGCATTCAAAAATTAAAAACTCAACCAAGCTTCGTATATCAAAGCGAATTTCATCTGTGAAAGTACTCTGAAGTTCAGCAATTAAACCTTGTTACAGTCTTTCTATTGACAGTTACTCACATCCATGTTTCTATAAACATTTTAGTACATAATCATATAAGTATCACATATAATCATGTAAATGCATAGTCTGTATAAGAGTCTGTGTGTTGATACAGATCCGAAAGCCAGAAAGGCTAGATATGAGTGTTTAAATTGATCAGCTCATACACGCATTATTGCACCTCAAGGCTTCATTCTGTAAACCACTGTTGGTCCACATAGTTTATAAGGACATTTTAAAGGCGGCAATAGCAAAGGCTTTGCGCTGCCCAAGCTTGGGGTAGCTCGGCTGTGCCTCCCCCCTGGGTGAAGGTCACCCTTTTGTGCAAAGCCCTGACGTTGCCCAAGTCCCACGAGCTGGGGTGGAGTGTTCGTCATTCAGGGAGTGTGGGTGTTCCTGTTGATTTGTGGATGTGTACATCATAGTGTAATCACATAGTTTATTCCTGTTCTCTCACTGAATTATTTACTATGGACTGAAATGAGAAAGGAGGAGAATTCTTTTGTATTGACATAAACATAGGATTATCTTCATTGTATGCTCTCAGTCACTAAATCACCGATATGTTGATTGGCATAATACAGTGTAACTCACAGGGATATTACGAAGCTTAATTAATTAATGTTTTTAAAGCACATCTGATGAAAGATGCTTTAGAAGTGCAGGGGAGGATTATGCTGATTATTTTTTCCATCTATTACCCCAATATGTCACTGATTGAAATTCAATAGAATGATATGGGCACCCTTATAGTGATGGGCAAAGGCAGTATAATATTTTTTAAATTGCCATAAGAGCTAGAAAAGACAGCTCAATAGTATAATACAAAAATTAATATAATCAGGGGTTTTTTTAGTTGTTAACATTGGTTTTTTTCTCTTTTTTTTTGCTTGAAAAGTCATTCCCTTTGCTGGATTAACAATAATAACTGCAAATTATGCCTTTATGTTGTTACAGTTTGATGATAAACTACAGCCAGAGCACAGGTTAGAAACACAGTCTGAGTTATTATGTACTGCAGGGTAGTGATTTCCTGCAAACTGATTTATGGATAAATAATTCTATGTACTTATTACATGGGACAGGCAGTTTTTAATTTGTGTAACAAAGCACAGCTGAACAAAGGAAAATTACATGCTATAGCATAGGGACAAGATGACTCTGAAGAGGATAAACAGATGCAATCAATGTCACAAGAGCCTGCCCATCTTGTAGGGAGGCTCTGTCAGTAGTGGCTGATAGATAAATGGCTTGATGGTCCCAGAAGTGGGGGTTTTATTGAGTGTTTCACTGAGGCCTTTCGTTTGGAGTTGTAAAATCAAATCGAAAGTGTTTGGGTGCTAATGCTAATCTGCAGTTTCTCCTGAGTTTCTGTTGTGTTGATAAGAGCTGCTGTTAAAAAGTAAGATGTTAAAACAAAACTATGCGATTGAACTCGTAGCACGGCAGCAAATGTTCCTTGCGTTCTTCACCCAGCCTCGTGTGTGCAGGGGGATGCTCTCAGGCTGTCATCCTGTGGCACAGGGAAGCCAACACTAGGACACCTAGCACAGCTCTGGATGGCCACAGCCAGGTGAGGCAGGGCTCTGGTCAGTATAACTCTGCAGAATCAAATTTGCTCAAAACATTTTGAAGGAGTAAATATAGCCCAGGGGATCTTATGCTAGTGTTTGGTAAGGAATCAGTATTCTTTGCTATCCTTCTTTTCCCCTTTAGCCAAAGAACACAAAATTCCTCCTCTTTGTGCATATTTGGGCAAGTATTACTCATGATTCATTTTGTAGCTGTTTCCAGAAAAATGTTGAGGTGGGGGTGGTGATGCTAATTGGAACTTCCAAAATGTCCTTCATTTGATCCAGTGACGTAATTTTAACCCAGCAGATTAGCATTTTAAATAAATTGCAT
>JAOXJM010015365.1:0-11598 GCA_026413425.1 Tringa solitaria
GTGGACGCCCCATCCCTGGAAGTGTTCAAGGCCAGGCTGGTTGGGGCTTTGAGCAACGTGCTCCAGTGAGAGGTGTCCCTGCCCATGGCAAGGGGGTTGGAACTAGATGATCTTCAAGGTCCCTTCCAACTCTAACCATTCTATGCTTCTATGATTCTTTATGTACTTATTGGACTTAAATCCAGGGAGTCACTCCCTGAGCTATATAATGTATTTTGAAGAGCACAAAATAGCTCTTTTAGCTAATTCCATAGAAGAGCCAAATACCTGTTTTACATCCCAGGACCTTCAGTTCTCAGGAGCAGGTCAGATCTTTACATTGGCATTGTTGGATCTTTGTACCATTCAGGGAAGCACTGGGACAAGCATAGTTGGAAAGCCAAAAAATCATTTGGGGATTTACCTGAAGAAGATAGAGCAAGTATCTTCTTCTGAGCTAGCCACCCTCAAAATCCTTTATTGTCATAGATAGAAATAATTAATAACTAATCTGAAGAGGTGTACTTTATGATGTGATGAACCACTTTCTAGGAGAGCCTTCTCTTTCTCCACGGAGCATAAACAAATCCCATGCAGACTAACTCAGTTTTTAGCCAAGAAAATACTAACTTACGTAGTGAAAACAGAATAGACTCAGGCACTGGTTTAGTGTTCAACAGGAAAATAGATATTTTTTTTCCTACATTAAGGGTTTTTTTTTGTCTTTGTGCTTGAATAATTCTCTTTACTTCATCACTTTCCTAAGGTTAAAGAAGTTGTAGTCACAACAGTGTCTTCAGGCTGAGTCTAGTAATTTTTGTTCATTACATTATGAGGTCAATAAGTGTGCTTAATTAACATTTTGGGTATTTTGTCCTATTCTTTTCAGTATTTTTAAAATACGCATTTTATTAAGACAAGATGTGTTTGTGCTCTTTTGTTTCATATTTCAGGCCCAGTTTAATATATTGCATTTTACTATTAATAGTGAATATTCTACTTTGCAGGACATTTCTTAATCTCAAGTATCTTTTGAACAGGAGAATATCTTTTTTTGGGAGGAACTATTATAACTCTCAATATGTGGAGATGGCAGTGCTTTTATTATTATTAAAGTTAACCAGAATATCTGTTTTCAGTTATTTTTAATTTTGCTGACCTTAATTGTTTTTACTGAAATTTTCCACGCCAAGTATTTGCCTTTGGCTGGAATTTTTTTTGAACATTTGTACCAAAAGGGATCAGAGAGAATGGAGAAAATATATTTATTCAAAAATCTTTCCCAACCATTTCATTAAGAAGCTCTCAGCCAAGAAACAGATGCAAAGAAGACCATGGGATGATACACAGAGCTCATAAGGAGAAATTAGGACTGAATAGGCTGCCACATGAGTACCAGGTCTACTTTACTGGGAGTCCAGGGAATAAGAAAACTGTTGCTTGATTTTTATGACTCCCTGAAATATGCTTTTGGATGTATTTAGTGTTTATGGGTTTTTTTGCTTGCTTGCTTTGTTTGGATTTGTTTGTTTGTTTGTGAATTAATTTTCTGACTTGTAATTATAGGAGTATGAAATTGAGAGAATAGAATTGGTTATTTTAAGTAGTTATACTTCTGATAAAATGCTCTGCTTTGTCAGAAAGACATGAGTGAGCACTAATTTAACATTTTATATTCCTAAATCAATAAATATACATAACTCAGAACAGCTGAACCTGGAATGTAAATGATTGTTATAGGCAGTGTGACCTGCAGTTGGTTCAAACGCTTTAGCTACAAAAATGTAGCTAAACACATTATATTTTGCCATGTTAATGCTACCAATGTTAGGTACTGATGTTATATTAGTATACTGGAGTTTATTGTTATTTAAAACATCTCTGATGCAATCCTGACAATATTTAAATTCAGTAAATGTGGAAGCAACAGTGAATTATAATTATAATTTTAATTTACCAAGATACTGTTCCAGGATAATTTTCCAAGGGTCGTGTACATATGTTATGTTTTCGGAGGCAGTGAAATCTATTTACACTAATTACTAGACCACAGTAAGCTCAAGTAACACAAAATAATCCTTATCTGATAAAAGAAAGTGGTTAATGTGGTTTCACAAAACCACAATTCCGAGCACACTATCAAAATTGCATAGTAGAAACAGGATTTCAGCAAATGAAGTTATAATATCTCCTCAGCTTAGCGTTAAGATTCAAAGATATCTTCAGAGGATTTTTCACTGCTTGTGACAATGTCTCAATATGGGAAACTGATTATATTGCAGTATTTAGGTTTCTCATATGAGAAACAGCAACTAAACACAAAAATCAAATCTTTCTTATCAGATTTAGTACTAAAGTTACAATCTTTCATATTTTTATTACAGCTCATTGTTACAGCTGAAAGCATTCTCTACCCATTTGGTATTAGAACTACATGTGCTTCAAAACTAATGAGCCAGAATGAAGCTCAGACCTTACAAGGTTAATTTAAGCTTGTCTTACCCCGTGTTTTCCCGGAGTTTTACATTATGTAAATTGCAGGTGATGATGTGAAGCTGACGGAAAACCCACAAGTCATGAAGCCAGGTCATGGTTATGGAACAGAAATTAGAATAGCTGACGATCAGAGGAAATGACCCTACCTAGTGTTTCTCAGCAATTCACACAACTTTTCTTCCATCTAATGCAGGCTTTTGCAGAGCTTCTGCTTTTATCTCTTCAATGAGATTATTTGAGACATAAGCTCCTTTAGAGCTAAAAAGGAAAGAAAAATATATCTCAGGGTTAAGATTTCCCCAGAAAGAGGGGAAAATGAAAAAAAAAAAGGAGAGAGAAAAAGAGAAAAGAGGAAGCGTTATGGAGATTTAAACTCTCAATTGGATTCCTACTGACTGAAGTGCCTTAACGTACTTTATTTTCTGTATAGATGATTTAATACATAATCACGTTTCATTTGAAAAAAGATATTTTAACAGTAATTATTCTGTCATTCTGTATTTCTACTGACTTCGCGCACAAAAGACCCATGGGAAAAAAAAAAGCACACCACCACAGATCTCAAGGCCTAAGAGTTCAGGTAGAAACCTTTCATTTCACTAGAACTGTTCCTACTTCTACCAGTAAAGAACTGACCCTCACTTTCCACTGCATTTCTCATACATTACAAAACACTGAAGATATATTTAGTTTACCATGCACACGTTTGATAGCTGTGACACAGTATTACAGTAATGTGATTTTGGAAGAGTCTTTCTCACATTTTAATTACCTTATGTAATGCATAAAATGCATAGATGTAGCTATAAATTCAGCGTATTTGATAAAACGTTATATCTTAAATATTATTATGAATTAATATTATATATTATTGGATTAGTATAATATTAAAATATTATTATAAATTATTCCTGAATTTTGTCATGTCTGGAAATTTGATCTCTGAGCATTTAAAAATTTGATCTCTGGAGAAAATTTAATATAACTTGAACTAATAAACCACACAGAGCATAACAACAGTTGTTTGGCGATATCTGTCATCATTAAACATTACTTTTAAATCCTACGCATTTCTATGAAAAGTGCTATAGAGACTAGGACCTGTTGATGAACCTTTTTCATTCTTCATGCCAATACTTCTCTACTCCCATCTGGTCTTTATTTAACTTTATGTCTTTCTGCTCCTTAGAGCCCCTGAGCTACATGCTTATCTTTTAGCTGATGGTTTGAACTCTTCCTGTAGCCAGACACTGCTTGCTGGACACTGTGTATAGCAGAAGTTCCACAGCAGCCAAAAGAAAGCGGATCTCTCAAGCCCTACTTGCACACCATTTCCAGTAGCAATACATGCCACGGGTTCACCATCCCTGTCAGATGATCAGTTCTAGAAAATCTCTCCCACTGCAGGCCTAAAATCCCTATGGCCCTTCCTTCTGTTTTACAGACACATAATCCCTTTCCTTCATCAGCATGGAACAAATGGTTACCCCTGCTGTGCTACTTCAGTTCCCCAGGCCAGCACAGGGGATGAGAGATGGTTTCAAAGTCTTCACAGTGTGCCGCTGCTGGATGTAGAAATGCGTACTTTTGGTCAAATGCTATGCTTCTCTGTGTGAAAGACAAAAGCTTCTTGTTTATGTTTGCCTTCCTATAAGCATATTTAAACAACAGTTTTATAAGCGAGGCTCATGCACTTAAAGCATGCATAGGTAGGAATGACTCAGGTGAAAATGTGGTGTGCAAGCCGTATACTATACATTGCTTACAGCTCTTACAGACATACACTGCAAGTGCCCCTTACTCTTGGGACTGCCTATTTCAAACTCCCAAACTAGGTATTTCATTACCTGTTTTCATGGGTTTTTTGTTTGCAGTGTGTTATTCAGTTCACTGCATGCCAGTGTTGTCTAACACATCCCACAACAGGTCCATGTAGCAGGAGAGGCCAGCTTTCTGTTCAACATAGATAAAATAATTTCCCAGTACAAACCAGGGTGCACTCATCAGACATGCTCTAAAAGCTAAATTTCTTTCTTCCTCTCTGGCTTTTCCGCTCATATTGGAAAGTCTCATCATCAGAATGATACAAGGAACCAGAATCTTGTTATTTGTTATTAATTATTGAAGAATAGGCTAGAAGCAATATTGTCTCACTTTCTTTCTTTCTTTCTCCCCTGAGAGTTTCTTGGCTGAGCTGTGTTATTTGCAGTAGGCCTGCAAAAGTTTCTTTAGCTGCTCTGCCACAGGAGAGAGAAGAGAGGCCCACAGATTTGCAGAGAGGGGAGAACAGATGTGCCACACGGCCTCTTTGCCCAGCCACTGTGGATGTACCATGAGTGGATCTTTGTGTCGTGCCATGCAGGGGGCTCACCTGTAAGAACCAGTCACTGGATATCACATAGCTACATCTCAGAAGGCTCTATGTCATGTAGTCAGTCCTTAGGCACTATTTGGAGTTAAATTTATTTTCTATTCTATGAACTCACAAAATATCTTTTCCTGCCAAGATTGGAGGAGCTCTTGAAAATGATCTCCCAAATGCCCAGCAGCTCTGCAACTCTTGTCCATGAGCAAATGTACTTTTGTGTGATCTTTCTATTTTAAAAACTGTTTTGCCTTGTTGTTGTTATTCCCAGGATTGTACAGACATCCCTTTTCACTGGTCATCTCACTTCATAATGAAAACACAGGGCTTCTATGTCCCTAAAGATCTCCTGTAGTTGAGATATGGTTTTTTTTCAGTGCACCAATTTGTGGTTTGACATTGTACTTGATATTCCTTGTGCACACAAAAGATTTTCTTACACAGCCCTCTGTGCAAAAGATTTAAGTGCTTTTGTTGCTGCTGTTCTGGTTTTCATGCAGGGAACTGTTTTTCATTTCAAAAACATCACACCAAGTTCAAATTTATATACTTACACCAAAAGACATTGTATTTCCTGTGAGCAATTATGGAAGCAATAAAATCTAAGACAAAGAGCTGTGAGAGTTTGGGAAAACTCACAAGGCAGCAAGACTGACTTTTAAAGCAGAAAAATAAAGTGCTAAGTATTTTGCTAGTATGTGATAGTGGAGTTTAATTAAAGTCAAAAGGGAAAAAAGTCTTTATATAAGAAGTAATGCATTTGAATTAGACCAATTGCAGTCTATGGAGAGGTAAAGAACAGATTCAGGCATGAAGCAAGAGTGATTGTATCACTAGGAACATCACCCTCATGAAAAAAGTTAGTCTTAATTCAACATAGAACTCTACCTAATTATAAGGAAACTCTTCTATGATAAAGAACAGATTTCCCATGTGCAAGTGATAATGTAAAAAGCATTGCACAGAAAATGGCATATCAGGAGAATATGCTGTAGAGTGGTCTATACTAGTGTATAAAAGTCCTGGAATGACTCTCAATTTGCAGAAATCAATAAACACTTGCCCAATTTCTAGCCTCACAAATATCTTCTGTCATTTAAGGAGAAATAAAGGCCAAATGATATTTTACAGCAAAAATTTTCAGAGTTATAAATGAAAAATTACTGTCTTGTTATGCTTATTGACTTAATCTTATCTTATATCTGTTTCTGTACTGTTCTGCACTTCATACAATTATTTCTCCTTAGTAGTATTATACCCCACTTTTCACAGATGTAGATGATGTGCTTTTATGTCTTCAAGGTCAGATCCCACTGCTTTTCACTTTTCTAAAATCCCCTAGAAATGTTGCATCCTCACACATCCATTTAGAGTAAAAAAAGTAGTCTACTCCCCCTTTTAGGTCCCAGACACATTTATCACCTTTATCATTGAATCTAGCTACAGAATGACTCTGGATCTGGGTTTGCTCACCTGTCTTCAATGTGTGTGAATCTATCTTTCGATGTACCTTGAGAAGCAAAGGACAAAATACTGTAGTATGCAAAGTTCTTCAATACAAGTTCTTCAATACAAGATACGGTATCAAACTGATAATAAACATATTTACCTTGTTACTTAAAATCATTTGTCTTGCCCTCAAACTCTCTCTTTCATTGAGATCAGCATGGACAAAATGAAATAAAATTGGAACTCATAATCAGAGAATATTTTAACGTGTTTATTTCCCTCCACCCCCCCAGCACTATGTCTGAAGAAGTACATTTCACTGAAATCTATTTGTGAAAAAAAATAATCCTCTTCTTTTTAATACCCATCCCTAAATTTGTCATAATAAATAGCCATCATCGTCTGTTAACTTTTATTCTTCACTTTTTACAGTAATTGAACTGCATTGATCAATAATTCACAATATTCAATCAATTTTATGAGGTTGTACTCTTCTCCACCATCAGGTTCCACTAAGCAGAAAAATCATCACTTTATTTCATATTCCTTGTTCCATCTAAACTATTAGCTCAGTCTTGTAGATGGGAAAAATAAATAAATAGTTACATATATATACACACACCAAAACAAAACAAAACAAAAATAAAAGAGTAATTTGGAGGATCTTACTGATTTGGCAAAATGGCTTGGTGTCATAACTAAACACTTGACAAGTAGAATTAAATAAAAGAGCGAAATACTATGTATGTCTGCACCAGTAAACATTAAGAGTAAAATCTTAGTATTTTCCCTCATTTCTAAGGCTTAAATGTGTTGGCACTGGCCATATGAGGTTTTGGTCAAAATTATTTGGTATCATTTATGTACAAAACCAGCTGGAAGTAAATTCATCATCAGGTGACTGCAGCATCATGTCTGCACTCCCATAGGAAAGAAGGAGAGGAAAAGTATCAAAGAACACATTGTATGCTTTCTAACCCTTCTTTAAGAACATGCCAGGTTTAAACACTGTGGGACATACTGTCTTCAGAGAACAAAGGAATAATAACTAGCTTTACTATTAACTCTCCCTTCTCCACATTGAGTTTGCAAGTGACACAGTATTCTAAAATAATTCTGTTTTTAGACACAAGCTTTCTGAGTTAGTAACAATTTTTTTGTGACTTACATAGGTGTAAATTATGATACTACAAGGTATAATATACAGGAGAATGGGACTGCTAACTTCATTAAGTACAGATATGCATGGCTGCAAGTGAATTAATTTTTTTTTGTCCTTTCATTCCTGCTTTCAGCAACTAAAGCAGAATTGGCTTTAAACTGATATAACCTCATGGACTTCAATATAAGGGATGGAAATAAGCATCTGCAAAAGACAACAAATTCACATCCCAGAAGACAAGCAGAAATTAATTTCTCTGTGCTGATGAACTCTGGTAAATAGGGTGAAAAAAGTCCTGAGAACTCATAAGCTGCTTGGAGCTTGCCCCACAAACTCTCTTCACATTAAAAGTTTGATTGTGTTCATTAAGGCTTGCACGAAAACATCATCTAAATAAATTTGGAAACAGTGCACCAGAAACTGATGGAAAATTAAAACTTAATGTCACCATGGGAGCTTTAAGAACTGCTGAAATGAAAGGAAGTGTTAGTTTTAGAGCTCCATGTCATTATCCCTTCTTGAACTGGTTTATACAGGATGGCAGTGTCTGTGAGGTGTATCTTCAAGGAGGTCTAGAAGGCCACATGAGGGGGTGAGATGTATGAAGTGTTGGCAGGGAGAATTCATTGAATACAGAACTGAACACTTTATATAGTGGTCTGAGAAAACTTCTTTGGAAGAAAGTTGGATAGGGATAAAATGTATATTCTATATTGTTCCCTGGAAATATAGACAATCTTTCCTCCTTTTAACATGCTGTTGTTTTAGCAGGGGTATAGAGAGTCACAAAAGGAAAGAATCAAATAAAGACAAATCCTGTTTTGTGATTCATCGGATAATACCATGTGGAAAGGAAGGTTTGTTTCTTTATAGAAAAAAGAAGCAGAAGCACCCCTTGCTCTTCTCCAGAGAACTTGCTCAGATTGAGGCTCTGGACATTTAGACAAGCACAGCATGACAAGTACTGGAACAAAAAAGCCCAAAACTTTTGGCCTCCTGAAAGGAAAAACCATTCTAAATCCAAGAAAGAAGTAAAATGTCTTGTCAGCACAGACTGGAGGGGGAAAAATTACATTCTGTTGAAGGAAAGTCTGGTTTCTTCTTTTTATTGCCTGGCAGCAGTATAGTAGAAAAGGCTTTTCATAAACCACAAACTTCCTGAAGGTTCCTGTGTTTATCCGGAAATTGGCAGAGGTGATTCCTATAGCCTTAGAGCTACATCATCATAACCTGAAGCTGAAGCCGGTAAGAATGAATGTTACAGTTTTAATCTCTCAGCAGCTCATCCTAAAGTTTTGGAGAGCGATGGCAAACAACTTTCCACTTACATGCTACAACTTGAGAATTTCTAAGCTATGTGGAGGCTTCTGTTGGATTATACACAAGGCAGAGAATAGACACATCCTTCTCGATGGTCAGTTGGAGACTGGGAGAGATACCCTTGAGCCTTTCAATATGCATTTGATGTTTATGTGTAAACACTGATTCACCCCTTGTATTTTCATTAGGGACCCTATTCCATTAAACAGCTCACTGACATGTGGCTGTCTATATTGTAGTTACCTGAAGTTAGATGTCTGCATTTAGACAGAATCCCACCTCATACTACGACACTTGTGACAAATCACAGGAGCTGACAACCTAAACCCAGGTGCTACTCTAAACTTTTATTTTCGGTGATGTCTTCTGCCTATGCATGAGCTTCAGCAGACATAATACTGCTATACCTAGCCATACTAGGTGGTCCAAATTACAAAGTCCTAATTACTGATGTAGCTCTGGTGAAGAATATGTCTGTGTGGAGTAAGGTCTACAAAACTATCAGAGGACATTTGGATGCTTCATCTGAAGTGAGACTCATTAATACTAGACATTTTCTTGAAAGGAGTTAAAAGGACAAGCAAGACCTTTTATGGTGATTCAGTGCAGGTGATTTGAATTACTAGTGAGATACCCTGAAAATCACGCCATATCATAAGCTCTTACACAGACTATGTAGTCTAGATGTTGACTCAAATGATTTGCATAAGACTTATATCATTTTTCAAGTAGCTTAATACTCTACCAAAGGAAAGAATAAATAACATGAGAGTTAATAAACAACACAAGAGTTAGAAATACGAAAGTAATATTATTGCCACTTATTTTGATATCAGGGAAAGAAGGTATTTGTTTTACAAATGAAGAGATTTCTAAAAATAATTATAGGAAAAGCTAAGGGCAAGCTCTGTAGTTCCACTAATCAAACAAAACTCTGACAGCATTTGTCTATACTATTCAGGGGTAAATTGTCTCAAAGACCATTCTGAAACTACACTGGGTTTCCACTAGTGATCATCCACTACCTAAATCGAAATGTCTGCATGTGAGCAAAGGGTGGAACTGAGATGCCTCAACACAGGCATCAGCTGCAATTTTAAATATCTGCTCTAAGGTATCTGGTATTACCAGAAAGTCACAGGAGCTTAGACAGCATTTCAGCTCGTAAGTAATACTCATCAGGTATAGCATTTATGCCTAAATATAGATATCTAGTACTATTTGAGATCTCCTTGGGTGTCTAAGACACTCATTTCAGCTGTAAGATACAACACAGATTCTACAGGGTTCCCATGGTTTTCTGAAGCAGCACCTGGATATTGGGCAAGATATACTATGGCATCTCAAATATCCACAGAATCCCATCCATCACAGATGTCAGCCTAATCACTCTATGCTCCACTGAGGGTATTGACTCCATTAACTGCAACGACAGCTTTTACTTTTAGCTACCATAAACAACAACTTTCAAAAAAAAATATTCTGATGCCCTTGGTTAACTTCAGCAATCTTAAAACAATAAACTAGTGTCATTTTATCTACTGCAGTGGTGTTCTAGGCTAGCTGCAGATCCTAAAAGATGCAGATTTTCCGTACATCCTTTGTTATATCTCCTAGCCCAATGAAGGGCAACAAAATGGCACTAGGCACCTATGCTTAGATAACTGAATGAAACATTCAATCTCAGAATTAATCTAATATTTTTCTTTTTTTTTTTTCTTTCCTGTGGCTAAAAGCCATACCCAAACATCATGTCCAGATGTCTCTTGCAAGTAGTTTGCAAGCTCTCTGGTGAGGAGTAAAACAAATGTGAGGCAGACAGGTATTCATGGCTGCTCTGAGATCAGTCTTTTACAGAAGTGTAGAGTAATACACTGACTTCATAATAGTTTGCCTGAACATCTTAAGGTCAGTTCCCGTATTTGCAAAAGAATTATCAGGTCTGATGTGTGTCACAGAGAGCATAATATCATGAGAGTCTTATACAGAGCAGTCAACTTTAAAGTTCAATGTTAAAACTTTACTATCAAAATTTATAGGACATTCTAACTTTAAAAGGATTACTTGTTTTTTTCTTGGTTGTGGTTTTGTTGTGGGTTTTTTTTTCTTTGCCGTGCTAAGTTTAAAATTGGGCAAAAAGTAGAAACTCTTCTTGTCAGACTAAAGGGCTTGATTTTTATCTGTGCAGAAGAAAGCTGTCATTAATAGAGAGCTTTCGTTGTTTATTCTTTTCCATGGTATTGATTTCTATTATCCTCTGTACTGTGAATCCAACTCAGCGACTGAGTCATAACTACAGAATATGTAATGAAACAAGTCATAAACCACTAGGCTGGGCAAAAAGCCACCAATCTCCCAAATGCCCTATCCCAACTTTTTTTTCAATCTTCATAGATTATTTTGGTTCATGAAGCTAACCTTAGTTAAAGGAGCATAAAAACCATCTCAAATCGGCCTCTGCTCTCTGCTGTAATTCCTGTTCTTACCAGGGACAGTACTTTCCAGAGAAGAAGAGATAAAATAAAACTTATAGGAACAAAAGCCTATGCAGCCTCAAGTTCTGCTCAAGTTGTTTTAAGAGAGTGGTGAGCCCATATCAAGCCCATCCGGAAAGCAGCAAAACGTTCTCGGGCCTTTTGAAGATTCAATACTAAGAAAAACTTTTAAAACAGCAGAAGTGGAGCCTTTTCTTTTTAAATTTAATATTTTGTATTTTCATAGAATCATAGAATGGTTAGAGTTGGAAATGACGTTAGAGATCATTGAGTTCCAAAACCCCTGCCATGGGCAGGGACACCTCCCACTAGAGCAGGTTGCTCAAAGCCCC
>JAOXJM010015366.1:0-11451 GCA_026413425.1 Tringa solitaria
GTGTCGGGCCCCGGGGAGGCGGCGGGGACAGCGCACGTGGTGCCGCCGCGGGGCCGGGGGCGGCCGGTGCCACCGGCTGGGACGGGGGTCGGGGGGGGGCAGGGTCCCGTCCCGCCGGTGGAACTCACTCCTCCTGCTCGGTCCCGGCAGGCAGCGGCCAGAGCGAGTCCCGGGCCGTGGTGGGGCGAGTCGGGGAGAGCACGGTGCTGGGCTGCGACCTCCTGGACGCCCACGAGGCCCGTCCCCCCCTCTACGTGATCGAGTGGGTCCGCTTCGGCTTCGTCCTCCCCATCTTCATCAAGTTTGGGCTCTACTCACCGCGCGTCGACCCAGAGTACATCGGTGAGTCCCGGGGGGGGGGGCCGGGGGGGTCCTAGGGGGACACGCGAGGTTGGCTCTGGTGTCCCACGTCCCCGCTCTCCTCGAACGGGCCCCAGCCCGGGGCCGCCGCTGTCAGACCACATTAATCATGCTCCCGGGGCGGTGGGGAAGCACAGGGCTCCCTCTGGCTCCGGGCAGCAGGAGGGGACGTTGTGGGGCCGGGGAGGGCCCCCCCAGCACCGCCTGCTCGGCAATGGGGATGGCCGAGCGCCCACCTGCCGGCACCGGGGCTGCGGTGGCCCGGCACTGCCCGGGCTCTCCCGTGCCGTCCCATGCACTGGGCCAGTGACAGTGGGGTGCCCTGTGCCAGAGCCTGCAGACCCCCGGGTGCTGCCACACCACCCCCTCGGTCCACGGGGGTCGCTTGAAGGTTGAGCCCGAGGAGGGGATTCTGGCGAAGCCGCTAATTGGCGGGGCTGGGCTGGCTGGGATTTGGAGCAAAGCTGTGCTGGGGAAGGTCTGCGGCGTGGGAGGGGGATATTCTCCTCTTTACGGGATATTTAAAGTGAAGCAGTGGCCGGACCTCGAGGGATCCCTGCGAGAGGGATCCTGGTGAGCACGGAGGGGAAGACAAACGGGAGCATCCCTCGGGGAGGAGGGGAGGGCTGGCGGCTGGACGGCGCTTTGGGCTGAGCCCGGCAGCGACTGAAATCCTCCCGCGGGACAGGGAGGGCTGCAGAGCCAGATGGTGCTGGGCCAGGAGTCCGCACCCGCTGCCCACACCGGCCCTTGCCAAAAAAAAAAAATGTGCAGCGGGAGGAGGTTTGAGCCAAGCCCTCTCCTGCCTGGCCGCGGGCAGAGCGGTGCCCGGGAGACCGACTTTTTTGGGGCAAACCTCAGCTTTCCCCACCGCTCGCCTGTGCCCAGGAAAGCTTCACCCCGCAGGCAGCCCCGAGCCAGCTCCGTGGGGCCGGTGGTGACAACAAACCCTGGGTGAGGACAAGGCACCTGCTCTGCCGGGAGGCCGGGGCCGGGCTCCTGTTACCTGAGCCCGGCACCACGGGGCCCCTCGGCCGCGGGGGGCTCCGGTTACCGGGAGAGGGGCTGGAGCCTCCTGCCCTCTCCTGCCTGCGCTGCCCCGCTGGTGGGAGCAGGTTGAGCTGCCGGGGACCGGCGACTGGGGGGGGGATGCGCTGGGGGAAGGGGTCTGGTGGCCGTAATGAGGGCGAGGTGGGTGGGCAGGGGGGCTGGCGGCTGTCACCATGGCAGCGGGCGGCTTGTTTTCAATCCTCTGGGGGCTGGGAAGGGATGGAGGGACGGGAAGGGGCCGCAGGATAAGGGCAGCCCCTGCTTCCAGCCCTTCCCAGGCAGAGCAGATCAGGTGTTACTCAGGGGACAGGCAGCCCCTGCTGTCACCCGCATCACACCGCGTCCCCCGTGGGGCAACTTGGGGCATCCTGAGGACGGGATGGCTGCAGCGACCTCCGTGAGAGCCCTTGGGTCACTTGGGGGAACGGGGTCAGCTCTCCCCCAGGGGCCACCGTCCCCCATGGCGTCTGGGCCACTGTCCCCTGCTGTCAGCTGGCCTGGAGTGGGCTGGGGGTCCCTGGGCCAGCCGCCTGCTCAGGCACCCCATCCCCAGCGGCAAGCGCGGCGGCTGGGGCTGCAGCCCCCTTTGTGTCCCTCTGAATGCCGGTTGCCAGGCACGGGGGATGCTGGTCTGGGGAGCGGCGGAGGTTTTGTTATCGGCGGAGGTTTTGTTATGGGCAGGGTGGTGGAAGAGGAGGAGGGGGCTGGGGCCGGCACCGGGGATTAGGCGGAGGCTGGGGGCTGTCCCCAGGGCACTCTGATCCCTTCCAAAGGGACCTTTGTTCAGGAGCCTGCTGCTCCCGCCTGGCTTCTGGGGCTGGGCTGGCAGCTGCCAGCAGGGATGGGGTTTCCCAGAGCTTCCCCCCCTTCCCGGGGCTCGGCATGGGAGCTGGCTCTGGGATGAGCAGTGGGAGCACCCCTTGTCCCACAGTCTCTTGCCGTGGCTCCCGTCCCTCCAGCTACTCCTGCCACCCACCTCCTGTCTGAGCTTTGCCCGGGGTGTTGCTTGATGCTGGAGGGAGGGGTGTTGCCAGAGGCACCGCGATGCATCCCATACGTCCGTCTGTCCCCAGCATCTGGGAGGTGCGGTGGGGGCTGGAAGAAGCTGCGGGCGCTGTTGGGAAGGGGTTGCAGGTGTTTGTGTGCTGGGTTTGCACAGGAACGTGTGGCCCCAGCACTCGGTATGTGAGCTTGTCCCTCTACCACCCTGTGCCCAAACCAGCCTGCCCGGGCCCCACCGCTCCTCCTCCTCCTCCTCCTCCTCGCCCGGCTCGTCTGGCAGGGTGCAGCTTCCCGCTGCCGGTGCCACCCGTGCGGTGCCCAGCCTGGGCTCTGTGGCTCCGGCAGCGTGGTGGGACCACCTGTGACACCGAGCCCCTGGGCAGAGCTGGTGGGCGAGGGGGGAAGGTCGGCAAAACTTGCTTTTTTTTGGAAACACCTCGGGAAGATGCTGCTCCCGGGGAGCTCTGAGATGTCGGCGGGAGCATCGTGGGCGGCTCCGGTGCGTGCGGTGCTGCCACCGTCGTGTCCCTGCTGTGAGCGAGGCCACCCCGGGCAATGGCACCCCTGGGGGTAAACTCTCCTCCCCAGCCAGGAGCAGCTCCGGGCCGGGGGTGCCGGCAGTGGGGTTGGGGCACGTACCCCAGGGGTGCCGGGCGGTGGGCGTGCTGCCTGTGCCGCCCGGCCAGGGCTGAGCCAATTGCCTGCTGCTCGCCTGAGCCGATTATGGCTCTGATAATAGCCCGGGGGATTAAAGAGCTGCGCTCGCTGTCGCTTTGCGCCCTTATCCTCCTCCTCATCAAAGAGGCCGTGGGGTGCGGGGATGCTGCCTGCTCGGGGCAAGGGCCCCACAGCCCAGGCGAGCCCCCCGCGGCCGTGACCCCGGGGGGTCTGAGGCGGGTGAGGGGTTCAGCCTAAGCCCTCCCGGTGCGGTGGGGCGAGGGGACGGTGCGGGGGTGGCCGGGGCTTAGCAGGGCTCCTAAGGGTGAGACAGCCGGGGGGGCTCCCTCAGGAAAGGGCGGCCGAGGCTGTGGGGGGCCGTCCCTGGAGGGCCAGGGGAAGAGTGCGGGGAGGGGTGTTGCTGGCGGCTCCAAGGGCAGGCAGAGGGGCTGTGGGACCAGCTCTTGCCCGGCAGCGGGGAGCGATGCTCTGGGTGCAGGGACCCACCTTACCCAGGGCTGGGGGGTCCCTGCCAAGGCCCTCCTACGCAGGCACGGGTGGCAGAACCCACCACCACGTCCTCCCCTGTGTCCCTGACAGCAGCAGGACACGTAGTGCTACATGTCGGTGTGACCAACCGCTGCCACGGCGCGGCCGCCCCGGCTTTTGTCCCACGGCCATTCCCAGCCCCCTGCGGCGCGGCTGAGGCAGGAGAAGCCAGACCGTGGCCGACCCTGCTGCTGCCAAGTGGGGCAGTCGGCCCCGCTCCCCGGGGAAGCCGTGAGCCTGCAGCGGGGGCGAGCACGGCGTGGGCAAGCGCCCCGGGGCGGCGGGTGGCCCGGGGACGCGGCCTCCCCTGAGCCGGTGGCACCAGCCGTGACGGCCGTCTCTGGGTGCGCAGGTCGGGTGCGGATCGAGGAAGGTGCCTCGCTGCGCATCGACCTCCTGCGCGCCGAGGACCAGGGCTGGTACGAGTGCCGCGTGCTCTTCCTCGACCGGCACAGCACCGACGCCGACTTTCAGAACGGCACCTGGATCCACCTCACCGTAAACGGTACCGGCGGGTCCCTCCCTCGGTTGCTGCTCTCCCCAGCACCAGCCGAGATCTCTCAGGGCTGGGACTGGATCCACTGGTCTTCTGAGACCAGTTGAACCAGACCCGGGGGTGAGGGACTGGACTTGTCTTTACAGCACCCCCCACCTTCCTGGAGACCCCCCCTGCCTTTGTGGAGGTGCGGGACCGGGACCCCCTGAGCCTCACCTGCACGGCTGTCGGCAACCCCCAGCCTGTTGTCATCTGGAAGAGGAGCGACCTGGCTGTCCAGAGTGGGGACACAGTGCAGGTGAGGGCGGCAAACCACTGGTTCCCCCCACCCCATGATGTGTCCCTCGCTTTGGCTGGGGTCTTGTGGGGGCAGCCAGGCGTGCAGAGCAATGCGACCGCTTGGCTGGAGAGTGGGTGCCCATCCCTACCATGGTGGCACCCACCTCCTGCCACCGGCCATGTTCCTGAGAGTGTCCTGTCCCTTGGTGGCCGTGCTGTGCACCCGGTGCCATTGCAGGTGAGGAACGGGACGCTGAGCATCGCTGTTGTGGAGCGTGCCAACGCAGGCACCTACACCTGCCATGCTTCCAGCAAGGAGGGCACCATCACCCACACCACCCGCGTGCTCGTGCAGGGTAAGAGTGGGTCTTCTCCCAGCCGTGGCCACCCCTGGGTGCTGCCACGAGACACGGAGGGAGCCATGTCATGGGGGGTGGTTTTGGGGCAGGCGCAGGTTTTGGGAGCAGCTGGGGCCACCCCCTATCCCCAGCCTTCACCATCCCATCTGCCCCACACTGCAGGGCCACCCGTCATCGTGGTGCCACCCCAGAACGTCACTGTCAACGTCTCTCAAGATGCCTTTCTGGCGTGCCAGGCTGAGGCATACCCAGGAAACCTCACCTACACCTGGTTCCAGGGCAGCACCAATGTCTTCCACCTCAGGTACAACAGGGACAGGGGAGACACCAAGGTGGCTGTGGGCTCCTGCCAGCGGTGCTGGGGCTAGCAGGCTGCTGTGGCCCTGCAAAGCCTAGATCTGAATGCCACGGGCTGGCCGGGTGCGTGGCCGGGGGGGTTTGCTCATCCCAGGGTGGTGGGGACGGTCCTGGCCGTGCCGCTCACCGCTGTCCCCGTCTTCCCCTTGCAGCCGCCTCCAGCCTCGGGTCCGTGTCCTGGTGGACGGGAGTCTCCTGCTCCAGCGAACAACCCCGGACGACACCGGCAAATACACCTGCGTCCCCAGCAATGGGCTGTGGAAGCCACCGTCCGCCTCGGCCTTCGTCACGGTGCTGTGTAAGAGCCCCACGGCCCCTCGCTGTCACTGGCCCCGCTCACGGAAAGGCCCTGCTGGGCCAGCTCCGGGGACGTTCCCACAGGCCACGGTGGGAAGGGGGTGCCCCTTCAGCTGCCACAGGGACCCCAGCCCCCTGCCACCCTCACGCAGGCCCCAGCACCCTGTCTGTCCTCGCAGATCCAGCGCAGGTGACCACCATGCACCCCGAGACCCACCTGCCCAAGGGGATGCAGGGCGTGATCCGCTGCCCCACCAGGGCCAACCCCCCCCTGCTCTCCGTCAGCTGGACGAGGGACGGGCGCCCGCTGCAGCTGGACAAGGTACCGCCATCCGCGCCCTCCCCTGCCCTCCCACCCCCCGAGCCCCTCGTCCTGACCCCGTGCCCGCTCTCCCAGCTCCCTGGCTGGTCCATGAGACCGGACGGCTCCATCGTCATTGCGACGGGCAACGATGACGCCCTGGGAGTGTACACCTGTACCCCCTACAACAGCTACGGCACTGCCGGCGAGTCCCAGCCCACGCGTGTCCTCCTGAAGGTGAGCCTGTCCGGGTGGGCCCGCTGCCCAGGTGCCCTGCGTGCCCATCAGCCTGCCCTGCTGGGGGTCTGTGCCCCGTCCCACCGGCAGACAAGCCCTGCAGTACGTGTCCCTGCCTTCCAGGACCCTCCTGCCTTCTTGGTGCGCCCCAAGGAGGAATACTTCCAGGAGGTGGGCCGGGAACTGGTGATCCCCTGCGCCGCCCGTGGGGATCCCCCCCCAACTGTCACCTGGCTGAAGGTAGGAGCCACCACTCCAGGGAACCAGCTGAGCCCTCCTGGGGGGCAGACGATGCCTTTGGCTCCTGGGGCATCACTCTGGGGCAGTCCCTGTGTCCCTGCAGATGCTACAGGGTCACATCTCTCCTGGTTTCTGCGGGAGAAGGGGCTCAGGCCACTTTGCTTCTGTTACCATCTTAAGAAACCAGGGCGAAATCCTGCCCCTCGTTCCTAAACCAGCCCCGGGGGGGTGGATCACGTTGGCTTTCCCAACTCTGGGTGGTTGCCCGCTGTCAGCGTGTCTGTGCCCTGCCGTGTAGGTGGGCAGTGTGGGGCAGAGCGGCGCCCAGGTGGACGGGAACAGCAGCCTCATCTTCCGCCCGCTCGTCAAGGAGCAGCACGGGCTCTGGGAGTGCACGGCCACCAACCAGGTGGCCAGTGTCAGCGCCACCACCTCTGTCCACGTGCTGGGTGAGTTGCCGGTCCCTGGTGGGCAGACGCCGTGGGTGGTGGGGTGGCCAACACCAGCCTCCTTGTGCTGGAAGGGATGGAAATGCCCCTGCGCAGCTGTTGTCCGAGCTGCCTGGTGTGACAGGTCGTCTCTCTGCTTCCCTCGCCAGGTACCAGTCCTCATGCTGTCACCAACGTCTCTGTGCTCCCGCTCCTGCTGGCAGCCAACATCTCCTGGGAGCCAGGGTTTGATGGGGGTTATTTCCAGAGGTTCAGCGTCTGGTACACACCACTGTGAGTCCCGGCGGGGAGGCTCTGGTGTCCCACCTGGGGCCCTCAGCTCTCGGCTCACAGGTCCCACCTCCCCTCAGGGTGAAGCATCCTCCCCGAGCCCATCATGACTGGGTGTCACTCTCGGTGCCGGTGGGGGCTCAGCACCTCTTGGTGGAGAACCTGCAGCCAGACATGAGCTACCAGTTCAGCGTCCTGGCCCAGAACAAGCTGGGCAGCGGCCCCTTCAGCCAGATCGTCACCTCCGTGCCCAGGGGTAAGAGGGGGGCCAATGCGCTCCCCAAAGCAGCCCCTGTGCCCCCAGAGCCCCCAGACACACAGGAGGCTCCTGTTTCTGCCCGGCTCTCCCTCTGCAGCAGCTCCTGCAGCAGCGTCCCCTTTCTTCTCAGGCTTCCCAGTGACCACAGTGCCTCCGGAGCCGCCGGCCATGACCGTGCGCGTCTTCCTGTCCCCGCCGCAGGCTCTGACCGCCAATGAGACCGTGCGAGGGGTCCTGCTGCAGTGGGAGCCCCCCGCTCAGTTCTCCGTGGCGCTGAGCGGTTACGCGCTGGAGCTGCGGCAGGACAAGGGGGGCTGGGAGGTGCTGGACCGCTCCATCCCCAGCACCAAGACCCAGGTCCTGGTGCCTGGACTCATCAAGGTGGGAATCGTTACCAAGTACTCCCTGGCTGCAGGGCAGGGGAGGGGGTCAGGTCTCCTGCGTCACCCCTACCCGGGGCTGGGGTATCTGGTGATGCTGTGGAGCTGCTCAGCTCTGCAGCCGCCTGGGCGGAGCCTTGGCTGGCCACTGTGCCAACAAGGCTAATGGCCCTTTGCTCCCCCAGGACGCCTTCTACGAGTTCCGACTGGTGGCCTTTGCTGGCAGCTACATCAGTGACCCCAGCAACACGGTGAACGTCTCCACAGCAGGTGAGGCCTGGGCTGCCACCCACGTGCTCTTCCCACCTGGGGGACAGAACCAGAGGCGTAAAGTGCCCGGTGTGGTCTCAGATCTTCCCAGACTGAAACCTCTTCCTGCTGCTCCCACCCCAAGCGTCCCTGCTGCTGGACTAGGGGATGCAACACCCAGAGCAGGACCCCCAAAGCTAACACCACGGGAACACCCATCTCTGTGTGCGGATCTGGCGTGACTTTAGTGTCACGGACCAGGTAGCAGGAGAGCTCTGCACAGAACATCCCTGCTCCCGGCACGGCGAGGGGCACGGGTCCGCCCGAAGGCAGAGAGCCCTGGGGCAGGGGGCTTTGCCGTTTATCCCTGTGGTTCTGGTGATGTGAGGGAGGCTGTGCTGGTGCGCTCCATGGGTAACCCAGCCTCTGACGGTGTCTCCTGTCCGGCCCAGGCATGGAGGTGTATCCATCCCGCACCCAGCTGCCGGAGCTCCTGCCGCAGCCGGTGCTGGCCGGGGTCATCGGGGGGATCTGCTTCCTCAGCGTGGCTGTCATCTTCAGCACTATGGCCGCCTGCATCATGAACCGCCGGCGCGCCGCTCGCATGCAGAAGCGGAGACAAGGTAGGAGCCGGCCGGGCGGGCACAGGCACCCGGATCCTGGGGCTCTCGGGGAGCTGGAAGCACAGGGCAGCAGGGCCCGGTGCCTGGGGAGGGGACAGGCCAGCCCGGGGTGGGGGGCTCGCCAGGGGCGGTCATAGGGCTGAGCGGGTGCTGCCGTCGCCTCATCATCACTTTGCATTGCTCGCCGTGTGATCCCCTTGTGTTCTCATGACCTTCCAGATCCACCACTCGTCTTCTCCCCCAGCAAGAAGCTTCCACCTCCACAGTAAGTCACGCCATGCCACGCTCCTGCCCCGTCCTGCTCCCTCCCTGTCTCGCTGCGCTCCCCATCGCTCACCCGCTGCTGGCTGGGGACAGAGGGACAGGCTGAGGGGCGGCCCCCCCTCCCCACCGCCGCTGGCTGCAGAGGGGGCATGAGGAGCGGGGTGCTGGGCTCAGGGTGTGCTGTGGGGTAGGGGTTCCCTGGGGAGTTTTGGCTGGAGGATCAGAGAGCGCAGGAGAGGGTCTGCCCAGCCCCTGGCAGCGGTGCAGAGTCACGGGGTCCTGCTGTCAGATGCCCAGTATGATGCCCTGGCACGGGTGGCAGCCAGACGAGCCAGGAGCCAGGACAGGGGTGCTGCAGCAGCTCCCTTCTTCCTTACAGAAATTCTCGTGGCTCTGGTAGCCCAGACAGCACCGTGAAGCTGAAGCTGCAGCCGTCTCCCTACCGCAGCCTGCGCCGGACGCTGCTGTGGGGCGAGAAGGCCGGCACCAGCCTGGGTCTCAGCATCGCCGGCTCCCGGTACGCCGTGTACGAGAGCCACGTCGGGGAGCACGTGCCCCTGGAACGGATCTGCCGTGGCCCCGACGGACGCTTCGTGGTGGAGACCGACGCACGGCCACAGGAGAGCAGCTTTGGGGCGCTGCCCTACACCGAGCCGGAGCGGGACCCCCAGCACGACCCCCCGGGGCCACAGCCCCAGCCCTACCTCCAGCTGCCCAAAGAGGAGGAGGAGGAGGAGGAGCCCATCTGGTGCAAGGGGGTCTCGCTGCGCCCCCGGCCCGCAGGCCAGTCCCGACGTGGAGCTCGAGCTGCCGGCTACCGCCAGGGCCGCTACTTTGGCTACGGCAGCAGCAGCCCCGTGGACGAGGGGGCGGCGACTCTCTGCATCGTCAACATCAGCCCCGTGGCCTCCGCCGCCGCCACCCTGCCTTACAGCACCGTGGAGGAGCTGCGCCACAGCCCTGGCGCCACCGGGCCCTGCCCGAGCACTGCCAGCGCCCTGTGGGACTCGCTGCCCCTCCAGGGCTCCCCCCGCTCCTCCCTTGGACCCCCAGCATCCCCCATCCCCAGCCTGGGGTGCAGTCAGCCACGGGCCACCCCCCCAGTCCAGAGCAGCATCCTCCAGTACCTCAGCCTGCCCTTCTTCAAGGAGATGTGTGTCGACGGCGACTTGCCCCCCCAGGAGGAGACGGCAGAGCCCAGCCATGTCAGGGGCCAGCCAGAGCCCACTGATAGCCCCCCACTCGCCCAGCCGGGGGCTGGGGGCTCCCCGCAGCACATGGGACGGACGCTGTGCCCCGACTGCATTGACACAAGTGCCAACACCACCTCCCCCCCAGCCGCTGCTTTCCTCAAGCCCCCCAGGCTGCCGGTGGGTCCCGCCAAGGCCTCGCTGCCCGGCACCCCCACCTGGCACAGCTCCCCCGGTCCCGGGGCTGGCCTGCAGCCCCCCACCCCCCCAGCTCACCCTCTCCCTGCCGGCAGCAGCAAGACTGAGGCTGTGCCCTCCACGGGCACCGCGGAGCCCCGGTGGGCCCCAGGCCGCTCACCGGACCCCGTGCCCCTGGAGAAGCTGCCCCGGGGCAGTCTGACCAGCCAGAGCAGCGGCCGAGGCAGCGGCTCCTTCCTGCGACCCCCCTCGCTGGCACCTTCCCTGGGGGGCAACTGCCTGGGCACCCGCCTCGGGGACGGGGGCAGCTGGCACAGCGGGGGCTCAGCAGCGGAGGAGGGCAGGGCCAGGACAGATCCAGCGCTCGGCGGCACCGGGAAGAGGTGAGCCACGGGCAGGACATCGGGGACAAGCCGCCTCACGCCGGGGCGGCTCCCGGCCTGTGCCACGGGGCTTGGCTGGGGTGTCCTGGCATGGAGCCTCCTCCTGCCTCCCACCCCTGCGGCACCCCGGCCGCTGCTCCCCAGGGACGCCCCGCTACGGGGTCCCCGCTACCCCAGCCCCTGGGGACCACCCCAGCTCTGCCCGCAGCATCCCTTCCCAACCCCCCGCATCCCTCGGGGGGGGCTGTGGGGACCGTCCTGACGCCCGTCCCTGCAGGAGGAACACCTCCGTGGACGAGAACTACGAGTGGGACGCGGAGTTCGCCCTGGAGTCCCACATCCTGGAGGCCCTGCAGCTCTACCGCGGCGGGGACCCGGCACGGCCCGTCTCCACCATCGCCCTGCGCGACCTGGAGCGGCAGAGTGAGTGCAGACCCCCCCCGCCCCCCCAGACCCTCCAATCCCCCCGGCCTTCCCGGGGCCAAACCAGTGGGAAAAGGGGGCGACGGGGCCCTTTGGCACCCGCGTCCCTGGGGGTGACCCCGTGGGCGGTGACACGGCCGGGCCGGACGCTGCCTGTCTCCCCGCAGAGCCCGGCGGCGGCGGCGGCGGCTCCTCCCCGGTGAGCTCGGTGTCGGCGGAGGCGTTGGCGGCGGCGGGCGGCCCCCCGGAACGCGGCACGGCCCTGCGCCAGGAGCTGGCGGCGTCCCGGCGGCGCAGGGAGGGGGCCCGGCAGCGGTTGGCCCCCCCCGGCCGCTGCGCCGAGCGCTTCGAGCTGGCCACGCTGCTTTAGGGACCCCCCCGGGACCCCCCCCCCGGCACCGAGAGAAGGACCCTGGGGAGGAATAAAGAGCCGTGTGTGGCAGGGGCTCGGGTGCCACCACCCCCGGCCCCGGGGGGCTCACCACCCCCCCCGGCCCCCCAAAAACATCGCGTCCTGGTGCTCCTTGTACCCCTGCGGGGCCCTCCCATCACCCCCCCTCCCCATCACCCCCTCCCTCC
>JAOXJM010015367.1:0-11416 GCA_026413425.1 Tringa solitaria
CAAGGGCCCATTGCTGGCTCATGGTCATCCTGTTGTCCACAAGAACTCCCAGGTCTTTTTCCACAGAGCTGCTCACCAGCAGGTCAGTCCCCAACCTGTACTGGTGCTTTGGGTTATTTCTCCCCAGGTACAGCACCCTACACTTGCTCTTGTTAAATTTAATTAGCTTTCTCTTGGCCCAGCTCTCCAGTCTGTCCAGATCTCGCTGGATGACAGCACAGCCTTCCGGAGTGTCAGCCACCCCTCCTAATCAGATCACATTTGATCACATCAGATCACATCAGATCACATCTGATGAAATCCCAGCAGAAGTGCTACCTGCCAGTAAGCGTCCGTCTCGTTTGAGCTGTTACTGGTCTGAGCTGCAGCTAAAGTTATAGCTGAAGACAGGATGTTAAATGTTCTCTTTCAGGTAATTTATGAGTCCTTGTACTTTCTGTGTGGGTATGTATTTGTGGCAGCAGGTCCTTACATGTGAAGAACAAGATCCATTTCATTTTGGTGGTCTTTCAGGTGTTTGACTATACCTCTTCCATACTCACAGCAGTTCAGTCCCCTTCCAAGTGGCAAAATTGCTAGGTCAGGCTCAACCCATCTTCTCCCACATCTTGGGATATGCACCGTTGCCAAATGCTTCTTTGCAGTTAACAACATTATTATCATAGATGATTATAGATTAGCTTCCAAAAGAGGGAATTATTTTCAAACCTGAGGCTGTTAAAGGATGGATTACCTTCACTAACATCCCAAATAAAGCATTTCTTTTTGTGACAGGGTTGTGAATATAAAAACATATTGTTTTTTTTAAAACCTGCACAATTTGAGAGCAGATATTTAATCTTAGCATAGTTCTTAGGACATCTGCATGATAGTTAACAAGTGCAAATATAAAATTAGAATGATAAAAGGATAACAAGTATCACAGGTTAATGACACAATATGCCTTCTTTTAGAAAACATATTCCAATTAATTTGTTTACTATTGTCTCTTCCGAACACTTAGCTTTGAAAATAAGGTTTTCCTAAAATTCTAACATCTCAAACAAAAACCCCTCATGAACTCAGAAGCACACAAAGTTGTTCATGCTGAAAGACACCTGGATTACATTGTTCAGGAGTGAGGAAATTGAACTGAAATTTGGATGGCATCCTCCATGGAGCTGTAGGCTTCAACACAATCACTTAAGGTTTGTCGTTGCATTCAAACTGAGTTGGCCATTCTTTCTACCAAAACAGCTCCCCCAGGGATCCAGATGGCTACTGCCACTCTCTGTGAGACACTTTCTGTTTTGGTTTCATAACCAGAACAAATGGCGAGAGTGTAATAGAACACAGACGGTGATTCAGAAATTACGAGCAATCTATTAATCTTTGGGGGCTAATATCACAAAGTAAGGAGTGTAACACTACTCCCAATTTAATTGAAAACTCTCTGCATAAAGGACAATTAATGAGAAATGAACAATTTGGTGTTTCAGGAGGAATGAAATGATGGAACCTCAGGGTATATCAAAGATTTAAGCAGTGGATTTGACTCTCTCCTGCAACAGGTGGGAAATTACTTAGTCATACAGACGTGTGTAGCATCTTATACTCTGTGGTGCTGTTCTGCAAAACAGCCCCAACTTTGCCCACTTGTCCTCTCGCCCTCTTATCCCCAGCATACGCTGATGTCAGTGGAAAAACAACAAGGTTGTTAAAACCATTGGAACCCATGCGATGAAGAAATTTGGGGCTTGCAAGCTGATTATGAGAGCTAACAATGTCCTTGCTGTTGTTTTACAACTCACCAGGTTTAATGGGCTCCATCTCATACCGAAAGTGGTGCTTTTGACTTCTTTTATGAAAGCACCTTGGAAGAAACAAGACATAAAAGTGATTGGCTGGGGAAGTTTTTTAGTAATTTGAATGCAGATTTGGATGCAGGAGCTCCTGAGATTTCATCTGTCTCTCTCTTAATTGCTGTATTTGCTCCTAGTCTATGTAACAATAGGATGGAGTAGGTAGGAGATATTTCTCACAGAACAGGGTGGTGTGGGGATCCATTATTTAGTTTTGAGAGCTGCAAAGAGCTTGGCACACCTTGTCATTTTAAATGTCAATATGATGACAAGTTTTGGCCCGAGTTTTGGCCCTTTTTGTTTTTGGGAAAAACACTGCCTTTGATTCTGTGTAATCAGTGACAAAATGCATTGGCCTGGAGACTTTACAGAAACAAACAATTTCATTGAGCATAATGCTTCCTGGCCAGCACTTTGTTCAAGGACAGCATAAGCTTTTATGAAAACTAAAGACAATTTCCATTCATTTCCTCCCAGTGTACTGTTCTAGAGGAGGTCAAGCAATCTGTTTGGACATCATATGCTCTCACTTGAGATTTTTCTGATTCAAGGTGAGGAAAGATGAAAAGCTGTGAGTGCAGGTTATTTTGAGTAACGTCTGTTTGGCAGCAGTTGCTGCTTTTTGTTTTTTACAAAGAGATTTCTCTGCGGAAAAAAAAAAAAAGGCAACCAAATAAAATAGCCCTTAACGTACAATAAAAAGTGTTTAGATTGTTGTAAGGTGGGTTTTATTGATTGTGTTACATGTTTGCTACAAGTGTTGGAGAGGTACTTGTATTTCAGTACTCCATTTTCATTGCACTGGCCTTGGTTTACTATCTCAGACCTATATATTTGTAAGTATGCATGGGAGGAATTTCATTAAAATGTGATAAGCCATAAGATGAGTTTGAAGGAGAGAGTGAGCATTAGCAGAATGAGGGGAATGTAGAAATGGGGGAAATGTTTTTCAGTTTGGGAAAAAATGTGTTGCTCATTATCTTCCTGCAAACCTGCAGTCGCTCAAGCAATCAAGGCAGCACGCAGTTTTTGACTGCCTTGTAATATCCACAGAGGCACCTGTGGTATCACAGTGGGAACGCTGCTTTGGGGAAACATCTCAGGCTTGTTTCATCGTAATACACACATGCATGCAGATGACCTGGGAATTGCCACATTGAAATCAATGAAGGTATTTAAAAATGAAAAGCATTGAGCAGGATTCACCTGCATGTTCAGCCACAGGAATTTTAGTGTCTTGTGAATCGGACTGTGAGTTAAGTGGCGAAGCTGCCTTTAAACTGGATCTATTCAATGTAAGCAACAGAGTCCAGAGAGCTATTTATCTGACCCTGAGGTAGACACCTGCATTTGACCAGCCAAATGGCTTTCTAGACTCCACTGACTGTGCTGATTAGGTCTCCTCTGACTGTAATTGAAGTGTAGACAGACACCTGCCTCTCGTGTAGAAGTCTAATTTCAGATGTCTGAATGTGGACCTTAACCCACCTTTGCTCTACCAGAGCTGAAACAACAAAAGATACACAATTCAGAAGAAAATAAAAGTATTTATACTTGACAATGGCCCCACTAGTTTTTCCTCACTCCACCTGGTGGTCAGTGTACCACCCAAATCATGAAGATTCCAGATTTTTAGCACTATTCTAGTTGCCACTTTTTCTGAAAATTAGCCTTTGATGCTGTTAACCCTTCCTTACTGCCTTCGCTCACATCCAGATTACCTGAGACGTACAAATTTCTCCACAGCATGAGGAGTTTTAGCCAGAGGATTAAAGTACCAGCTGGGACTGGTCCAGCAATTAGCAGCTACAATATACGATCAAACTTTGATCAGCGGCAGTGATTGCCATTGTTAGCTCTCTCAGTGGCAGTTTTACAACAGATCCAGCTATTTTGCTTCATTTCTTTGCGTTTCTGTGGGCATTTGTGCACTTATGTACATGCCTTCATCATTATCCAGGTTTTTGCATGGTGAGGATAGTAAATTGTGAATGATGCTTATAGCCATTAGGCTGTTTCTTAAAACCCCATCTCTTATACTTTTTACTTGTGGTCTCAAACCCTACCTACAACTTCTGTTAAGCGAAAAACCTTACTGTCTGTTGCTTCTGCAGTGCACCTGTTCACTGCATGATTAATCCTAGATTTGCACAGGAGGACAATTGACATTTTTCTTATGGCAGGATAGAGTTACTAAAAGACAAGAAACACAGAAACTATACAGACAACAGGATTTTAGAAAGCTGTTACTTTTAAACCAGTGTAGAGTTGTTATTTGCATTTCTTGCTTGACAGCTGCAGTCAGGAACTTTCGAAAACGTGGCTGTTAAATACAGACTGCATATTGTTTTACAAAGAAAAAAAATCCTATTTGTTCCATACCCTCCCGCAAGTCCATACCCTCCCACAAATCCATTCCCAGATTGGATATTTCCTTATGTTACGTTGGCAAGGAAGTACCAGCCAACAAAAAAGTATCTACTGGGCTGACCTAGGCTCATTCCCATAACGTCTTCCCCAGATTAAGGCTCAAATTCAAGTCACTTTTCTTGAAGCACCTTAAAATGTGACGGCAGCTTTCAGACAGGTGGTTGACTAGTTGATAAAACTTTAGTATTGCCATGTTGGACTTACGATTTATGTATCCACAGGTCCCCATGCTACAACATGGTTAAAAATTAGGTCATCTAATTAACTAAAATTCAGAAGTTCCTCTCTGCCACACCAATTCAGTGCAAAAAAAACACGTAGGGAAATGACACAGAAGACTTTTAAGAAAGGATACTGGGCTCCTTTTACTCTGGCATGGAGGCAGATTGATGTTCATGCAGCCAGTCTCTAAACTCTTCCAAATGCAAAATGGGAGCTTGCATCCCAGAAGCCACAAAGAGATTTCATCTTCTTAACATGATTGCTTGTTTTCAGCTAACTGAGCAGTTAGATGGAGACTGGAAATTTATAAGAGCCAGCTTGGAAAGAAAAGTGAGGAGTCTATTTTAAGAGCTATTCCATAGCGTAGGCCCCCTTCCCCAAGTATTTACAGCTTTTTCTGAATGTTATATATATTAGATAGTGGTCTATTGGATATTAATATCAACATATGTGACTTATCTCCTTAAAAAGGGGATGGAAATTCTCACATGAGCTGTGTGATGCTGTGGGTTGGAGTTTGCTGTAGTCCGTGGATGTCTGTATTGGGTGCTATTGAGTTGTCAGCATAGCTTGCAGCAGGATCCAGGTTATTTGCATGCACTACTTAACGAAGTTGAGCTCCGAGTGAGCTCTCATTACCTCAAATGGATTCTTAGTCATCAAGAACCTTCCCCTTTTAGGCATCTTAACATATAAAAGTTAACCAAATGCTCATGGCTGATGCACTCTTGGCTGTGAATACTGGTGTATAAAGCTTTTAGCTGTAACCTGATTCACATCTGCTCTCAGCACTTAAGCTGATGAAAAGTGACAAGCCTGAACCACTGCCACTGACCCAGCCTCTTTCTCTCTCCCTCTTTTTATTTTTTTTTAAGTAAATGGCAAAAAATCATACTAATTATCGATAACAATCTGTAATTTCCCAACTCTTTTCAGCATTATGCAGACCATTTTCTGTGCGTTTCTAAACACAAAGTACTGGCTCCAAGGGTCACAGTCCAGTTATTTAAGAAAAAGCACTAGGACTCGTTACGGGGATGTATGCCAGTTCAGAGAAAGTAATATTTGTTCTCTCCTGGCAGCCAAAAAAAGCCAAAAATGACCCCTAACCTTCTCCTCAGGCTTGAAATGGTTATCTGTATGATTTACTGTCTGATGTTTGAAAAAGTTTGGGTTACTTGAAGTATGCACACGAACAGCCTTCCAACTGCACGGATAAAAATCTTGCAATGAAATCTGTGCGTCCCACAGCCAACGCACGTGCTCAGAGACGTGCCAGTTGGACGTGCTGCAATGTAGCAGGTCATTTAAGCCCCACAGCAAGTGGATAAACACGAACATATTCACCCGGCTTGGGAATCTGCAAGATCCTCTTTGCTTTTCTCTTAGTTTTTTTCAAAACAATTCTTATTTTCTTTTCCAAAGGGAAAAGTACCAGTCATTGTGAGTTATCGTGTGCCTCCTGGTGTTCTCTGTATGTAGAAGAGATGACAACTCCTTTACTGCCATTTGGGAAGCATGAAGCTTCTATGTGCTCTGGTGCCAGCTCCACTCACAGGTGGAGAAGGCTGTAATACTCTTTGCGTTGTGGTGTGTTGTGGGTTGACGTGTGCTCCCAGGATCTGCATTTCCAGGGCAAGCAGAAGGTGTGTCACCATGTGGCATGTGGCCAAACCCATACTAATAGGTAGTAATGGAATAGATTAGCTCAGAGTGGTAATTTTGCCAGCACAGTCACACTTTTTGACCTGGAGCTGAGCCAAGTCCTGTAGACAGAGAAATGCCGTATCTGCTCGCAGTATATTTCCCAGACCTAAAACACTATGGAAGTTAGTGACTGATGGGTAAAGGAGGATCCCCTTTTTACCTGGATTCTCCCTTTTCCTAATATATACGTATGTGCAAAAATTGAAAAAAAAAAAATGATTGGAGAACACCGAGGACAAATTTCCAAAGTTAAAGGAATTAACAAATTAACTACCCTTACTCTAAAAGTCAAAACCACAAGATGTTTCAAGGGAAACCCAAACCAGTCAGTTGGCATAACTTATACAGCCAAAAATTCATTGTCACTACCAGTTCTAATAGGGACAGATTATGCTACTGGGCCATGAAAATACAGTCTGAGTTCAGATGAAATGATTAAAAATCCAGATTGATGAGCAAGACTTTTAAGCCACTCAGGATATTTGAGGACAAAGAGGCTCAGACTTAGGAAGATGGTGGTTTTTTGTTAGCAACCAGTTACAGGTAGCATCAACAAAAGTTGTCAACAGTTTCAAAATACTCCATTCCAAATCTTCTGAATTCCTGCAGCAGCGAGTTCCACCAAGGATTCAAGGCTCCTGGGTTCAAATGAGATTTGAGATGAGCACTGAAAATTAGTCTGATGCTCTTTGCTTGGCTGCTAGGTCATATCTTTCTAAAATCCCTACTGACCATTAAAGATAACAGAATGGGAAGTGTAGGAATGTTGTTTATGGAGTCTGTGACATATCTTTAGCACTAGCAAGGGAGTGTTTAACTACTGCCATGTGGGTGTGCATCCAGATTTCTGCACTGCTGCTGCAAGCACAGACAGCAAATAAATATAAAGAAGGGGAGGGCGCGAAATGAAAGCTTTGTTAACCCAGTTGGATGCAGTATCTGAATGGCATTCTTTATGATTTAAAGGCAGAAGGACAGGCTTCCCTAAAAAAGACACTAACTGTCTATTTTCTCTCAATTCCCGAGCAGCTGAATCTACTGACAAGGCACCTTTTTTAGATAAAACATTTTATCATCTGTATTTGGATGACTTTCTGCCCTAATAAACCTAGCGTTTCCATTTCTTAAATACATCCCCATGTTGCAAGTATTTTGTACCATTTTAAATAGCTCCCTTGTCTCAAAGATGCTGACACCTCCCAAAGTCTATGTGCTTTTTAGACACTTCCTTTGTCATCATATAACCATATTCTGTATATTTACCTTCGGAAGTCATTCCTCATTAGTGAATCCTTATACATTCCTGTGAATAAAGTGCTACCACAGTGACCACATTTAATGAGCCCCTGCTGTTTTGACATACCTTAGGCTTCATGAGACTTGTGGTTATGAATGCAGCAATAGTCCCAAAAAGCTGTGTTCCTCACAATCTTCTGTGGATCATCAGAGCAAGATTGAAAATGGACAATGAAACTTTGACAAATATAGTCTTGGGAGAAGAGACTTCCTTCTTGCAGGAAATCTGTGGAGTTTTTCATCTCTTACTCATTCAGATGTCAAGGATGAATGAATTCCTACCATAGCTTGAACCAATTATTCACTGATCCAGAAGATAAAGATGCACAATCAGTAAACTATCATACTCATAGTATGTAAAATGATTGCACTTTAATCTTAGATAAGGAGCATTTTCAGGGGAATCCCAAAATATTTATCATTCCAATTAAAAAATAATGGCAACTTTCCTCATGATTAGGATTTTCCAAATAATCCTTTTCTCTTATTGCTATTATTTCTAAAGTCTTTGTTAGTGTTTTCCATTGTGGTCTGCCCTGCATCCTGCAGTTCTCAGATCTCTCTGGCACACAGCCCTCTGCTTGCACAGCCAGCACCGGGAAGGCTGTGACTCAAACAGAATCTTTGCAACAGAAAGGCACGTTGCAGAAAAAGGGAGGGGGAGAGGTGTGTAAGAAAAACACATTTCACAAGAAATAATATTACATCAAACCTAAAAATAATATAAAGAGCTTTATTTACTTACTGCTGTGACTCAGTTAATGCTTCTACATACATCTCTTATACTCGGGCAGCATCTAAGTAAAGAGTCTCAAAGTGCTTTATTTATAAATAAGGAATAGTAGTCCATTTCATATGAGGGGAAGGAGGTGATGGTAAGGTAAAATAACTAGAAAAGTAAGTAAGTGGCAGAGAATGCACAGCTGAGCTCAGCATAGAACCTTGTCCTCCAATACCTGAAATATATTTTTGGACCATGTAAAGGTGGTCCCTTTTCATAGACAATCTGGGGTTGTTTTTTTTTTTTTCAATATCACTGCATTTATGATAGGCAAAAGGTTGAATTTACAATGGTGAATGCCCTCATGAGTTTGCATGATATTTGAGATTGAATTCTTTTCTTAGTGGCTACATTAGCCAGGAAAGAGAAGTTTTCATTTTCCCTGTAAAGGGAGGACAGAATCTATCAGACTCTTTACTTTCTTTAAAATAAAAGCCTTAAAAAATGTGACTTTGATTATGGCTTGTCCATAGGACCTGAAAGTGAGAGACAAAGAAAAAATTGTTAGGTGTGTAAGGCAAGAAAGGATGGTTGTTTTTATCTGCCTTTGGACGAGTTTTTGGACTCAGTCTTTGGAAGAGTCATACCGGATTCTTATACATTTCTTTCTCTAAACAACCATCCTGATTGCTTCCAAGCACTGCAGCCTGCCTGTTAATTGCTTCCTTTTGCTTCTTATCTCTGTAAATTCTTGACATCCTCTGGATGAATGAAGCCCATGACTCTATGGTAAATGTCATTTGCCTGTGGGAGCAGAATATCTTCAGAGTTATTGTACTTTACTGCAAAATTGTCAAACTTACACCACTGTAGGAAAGAAGGACTGAGCCCACAGTAGGTCCCATGACAAGATATTGGTAAGAGCAGCAATGTCTTTGCAATGCAATCCAGCTCTTAGATCTAAGTCAATAATAGAGATCTTTCTCTTCGGGCATAATTGCATGGGGCTGCATCCTCATAAGCATTTTTAACTTAAGCATCCATGTGTAGACCTTGATATTTGATTATGATTCATTCTAACGGTAAAAGCAAATAAAGCCCCATGAGGGGGAAAATCAAGGTGCTTGGGGTATGAAGCAGTGTTGGAGATCTCTCAGGAGACCTCTCCACCTGCGACTCAGGGATCTGCGGGTAGCACTAGAAAACAGAGTAAGAGATAACCCATCTTTGGATGAAAATTAGGACCAAGTCTCTCTAATGTTATTGTTTTTCTATAGGCATTTACATAGTAAGTGTGATACAAGTCAAAGATTGATTATGAAGTACGAGCATTTGAGGGTGGAAATGTGATATCATGCTTTTTTCAGAGGAATGGTTTCAGTGTTGAAAAGCTAGCAATCTTATTGCAAGTTGAACCATATTTGGGATTCTTCATGTCTTGGAGCCAGATAATTAGACAACAATCTTACCCTTGGTTTAAAAAAAAAAAGGTTCTCAATCATACATAACTAGCTTGAAGACATAAACTAATTCTGGAACAAATTATTACGATCCAGGAGGAAAACTTTTGCACTTTTTCTTTGTTATTTTTTTCCCTTTTTAATGAAACTGCTAATGACACATGAAGATGTATGGACTTAGGAGGACAGTGCTGTGTAAGAAGAGACGGCATTTATTTGGCCCGTAGTTCCAATTACAGAATGTGTCAACCCTATTGGATGGCAGCACCACCACAAATGGTCTCTTCATCTCCTCCTTATGTTTTCTCACCCTGTCTTCTCAGCTGTCCTGTCCATTTGTCTGAGAAGAAAATTACAGCAGGTCGTCTTTAATGGATGACAATGAAGAAGTGTTGCCTGCTGGATGTCAAGCTGACATGGCAGCCTGGCCTCTTTGCTGGCTATTTAGCAAGTTACTTCCCTCTCTCTGATTCAGTTTCTTCACCTGTGAAATGGCCTCCTTCCTGAAACAAGTTTGAGTTCCACTGATTGCCGAAAAAGCTGAATATGAAGAGAGGAGCTGACATGTTAGAGAGGGAGGGCAGCCACTTTGATGAGGAAAAAGAGGGGAAGCTGGGAGTTCTTAAATGTAGCATTAGAAAAATTGAGCGAGCAACAAGCTAGGGAAGGAAGGACGTCGAAAGCAAAGAAAATGGATGAACGTGAGAGATCAGTTTAATGTGGGGACATTTAGAAGGTGGTATCTAAGTAACAGAGGAATCTGTATTGATCAGCTCTGAGGCTACAGAGGGCACATCCACACTGGCAGTTAATAATAAAGGAATCATAGGATCATAAGTCTGGAAAGGACTCAAAAGACCCCAAGGCAGGATCAGCTGTATCTCTGTCATTTCTGGCGCATGTTTCCATAATTTGTTTTGAAGACTTCCTTTGATGGAGACTTCACAGCCTCAATGCACCATCTATCTCAGTGTTTTTCTCATCCTTAGAAAATTCCTTTTAATGTTACTTCTGAATCTTCCTTGCTTTATTTTAAAGTTACTTATTCTCCTGGCCTCAGTGGATGTGAAAGAGAAATTATTCTTTTCCTCTCTGTGGCATCCTTGTATGCATTTCACCACAGTTAGAATGCAGTCGCTTCTTCTGGCAGTTTTCTGAGTCCTTCTGCAAAATGTTGTCTTCTGGAATCTTTCCAGGTGGTCTACACCTTTTCTGAAGTAGAGGGTTCAAAAGTGAGCAATGGGTTTTTGAAGCCTGCTCCCACGTTGAGACTTGTCTACTATCCAGTTTACTTATATACCAGAAAATGTTCAGATGGTATTTTTGGGCCAGCTCTTTAGGAGGACATTTTGAATACATCAACATCTTCCTCAGCTGGCCCCAGCTTCTCATACTTACTGCTGTTTGGGTAGAGATCAAGAGCCAACCACAGAGTTCAATCCACCAGCAGGGTCCCAGGATGATCTCTTATGCAAGAATTGGTTGCTCACAAAGCAATGTATAATGTATATCTAGGCTACTGGGCTAGCCATGTAGGCAGAAAATGAATGTCACTTAGGACCGGAGGAATTTAAACCTCCTGGTGCCCTGTCTATTGACATGTGATAGGTCAGGGAGCGGAGTTAACATATATCATGCTCAAAGACGGACTTTTAGAAAGAAAACCCTACCTGGTGTGTTTTGGGGTTCCTTCCTTCCTTCCTTCCTTCCTTCCTTCCTTCCTTCCTTCCTTCCTTCCT
>JAOXJM010015368.1:0-11308 GCA_026413425.1 Tringa solitaria
AACCAAGCGGGTCACCTTGTAACAGAAGGAGATCAGGTTTGTCAAGCAGGACCTGTCTTTCATAAGGTCATGCTGACTGGGCCTGATGGCCTGGTTGTCCTGTACCTGCCATGTGATGGCACTCAGGATGATCTGCTCTGTAACCTTCCCTGGCAGCAAGGTGTGGACTGACAGCCCAGTAGTTCTGGTTACCTTAGGACTGCAGGTCAAAGAAAATCCCATACAACTCCCAGACAGACAGAGAAAAGTACTCAAGACTGGATTTATTACCAGTAATATAAGTCAAAAGTGTTACTGCTTATAACATTTCCCAGATGATTGTGGAATTAAACTCTGTACCTAAGCCTATAAAATTTCACATCTCAAATTACCATTCAGATACTACAAGCATGTAAAAACAGTCAACAGTGTGATACACTTTGTTCTTAATATTGGCAGAAAATAGTAACCAAATTCAGTGGTAAATTTTGGAATATGATAATACTATAGACAGTTGAGTCTAATTCTGTTAGTGCTGTTAAATCAGAAAAAAAAAAAAAATTTTTTTTTGTCGTTCTGGCTGAGTAAGGACTACAGGATTCAGTTCTTTGCCACCTAAAGTGGCATTTTGAAAAATGATGTTAGTTTGGTTTGCAACCTCAGCCGACATGGGGAAAATGCAAAGATGAATGGCTAACATTTCCACACGAGCTCTGGACAGGATGATGCAATGTGCTGAAACAACCATAAGAACGGGTATCGGCACAGGAGCAAGCAAACAGCAAAAGCATCCCCCATAGTCCACAAATGATTAACTGCCTGCTCTGGTAAAGCAGGCAAACCCTTTCAGTGCCAGGTAGGTAGTTACTTTAGAAACAACACCCAAAACTTAATACTCTTGAGCAGTGTGCCTAATCTCATTACTGCAGGCTATGAGAATAGCTGTGTCTCCAAGCCACAATGCAGGATAAATGGGGACCTGCAGCATGATCATTTAAGACAAACTATGTGAAAGATTTCAACATGTTTTCCAATGCTGCCAGCTGGATCAAGCAAACAATTCACAGCAGCAAATAGGTAGATTTCTCCTTGAAATACCTTGTTTAGGGAAGTAAGCCGCGAAAAAGAATTTGTTTCCTTTCATCTTTTCACGATGCAGATTTTAAATGTCATAAGTAGACACTGGGATGAAGAACCCTCCTGCCCGATCACAAACAAGAGAATGGTCTTGAAAGAGCCAAAGGGCGTTCAACAGGGAATGAAAAAGTGAATCAAGGCAAAAATACCAGTAAACACAATTTAACATTTAGGGTCAGAAGAAAAACAACAGCTCTGGCACAGAACAACTCAGTATATCTAGAAGACTAACAATAATTTAGATTTACAGAGAACTTGGACTGGCAGGAAGCTAAAAAGCAATGTCATTGCTTACACAAGATCCACTTTCAGTGTTCAGATTTAGTGGCCTTCACCTAACCATGGTAAGGGAAAAAAAAATTTCTCTAAGTTTTTCAAACAGGACTGGAAATCTTAGTTCTAAGTCATGATGCATCCTTCCAAGAAATATTCCAAAGTTCAGTTTTGTTCTTTTGTCCAGTGGAAGCAGTATCATCTGTGTTTTCCCAGCATTTTAACTAACCTTCAGTGAACAAAGGACTTACCCTTTCCTCACTTGTTTCATTTCATCAAACAATTCAGAGTTCAATTTGCTGTTGCGTGTTAAACAAAATTAAAACAAACAAAAGGAAAACAAAATGAGGCATTATTAATTATGTGAAATATGAGCTGCAGCTCTTGGATTTATATTTCAACTATAAAAACAAATTGCTGTAGTATTATTATAGTAAAAATTCTTCTGTCACCATATAGGAATTTACTTATCTGCTCATGTATTGAAATAGGACTGCATTGTTCCTCCAGTGGTTTCACCAAAAAAAAAAAGAATGAAAATTCCAAATTATCGACAGCAATCCAGTTCGGCAAAGAGACCCTCATTATTCAGGGTGTCTATTCAGGGTCTCAGATAACCCTTCCTGTAATACATCTTACACAATCCCAAAGCGAGACGCTGTGACAACATAAGCAGTTTTTTCCTGTCATCACAGGAAAGAAGGTTATCAAGCAAGCAAACAGATGAAAAGGGATGAGTGGAAAATAGCTTTCTGGCCTTTCCCTTGTGTTTCAGGACCTCAGACATTACATGCAATTTTTTTAATGCCACATTTAGAGCTGGCAATAGCAAATAAAAGAAATGAGGCCACATCTCCACATCAGACATCAGCTAGATTCAAGCAGAGCAGTAGATAGGTACATCATGTCCTCATAAAATGCTTCAGTTGAATGAACTGGTAAATGGGTACAGAGTGAAGCAGCTCCACTAACTGATGAACTAAAGGCTCAAACAGTTTGAGACCCGGTCGGTTTTGTATCAGTCTAAGTGCAACACACCACTATTGCTACGAGCCAACTCTAAATCAATACGAATAGGGAGCTACGCTCCACGGCACAAGCATCCTACTTCCGCCATCATTCCGGATCTCACTAGAAAGGCTTCGCAGTTTCCTTGCTGGGAAAGTATGCCACAGCCACAAGTTTCAGATGCATCCTCTAATAAGGTATTGATCCCCTACCCAGCAAACAAAGAAGCTCTAACAGAGCTATGTTTGCAACCTTGCCATACGCCCTTATATTTTCCACCATGCACCACTGCCACTTCACTACTACTCTCCCTTACCTTACCCTTATTTCCATTGCCTTAACACATCTGTATTAAGGGCCAATCGTTAGAGATTACTCCTCCCCCTGCCTCTTGATACTACACTGTCCCATACAGTCAAGGGTCTCCCAGCTTCCTTAGTTCTGCTCTTTTCCTGCCCACTTCACTTCCCTAAAAGTGAACAAAAGCACACTAAAGCCACTTTGTTAACTGAAAACACAATCCTTTTACAAATGCCATAAGGCTGTCTTGCCCTATCATCTCTCAGGTATTTTCAGGACACGGCTTTATAAAGCAAGCAATACTCAAGTGTTGTGTGTACCCTGGGGAGAGAATAGGCTGGCTGGGCACGCTGTTCCAGGTTTTGCCCAGTCTGTACTGTACTGGGAGACTCAATAGCCAAGGACTGTTTTTTTCCCAATCCCTCGATCCACCTGGTCCTAGATTAACAACTCAGCTGGGCCTCTGGTATCTGGCTAACATTTTGCAGTGCTTTACTCATCCTGAGAGCCCAGGGCATAGACAGGTGAGAGAATTGCAGTGGTAAATGGAGGGAACCAAGGGTAAAAAACAGAACAGCATCAGTTGCCAGTGACACAGTCAATGCACATTATTTATCTTCATCATCTACAAACTCTCAGAGCCCATCTGCTGGAAACGTAGCAGTGGGCCCAAGTAGAAAACTGGATCCAGATCCAAAATTCCCAGTACGATGTGTCTACCCTAAAGACTCCAGTCTTCAGACTGTGCCTTAAAAAGATAAGGAGCGTTTCTGAAGCCCTTTCCTTCTACAGAGCCCACCCACATCAATCAAAATAAAGCAGTGCATCTCTCATGGTCTGAATGAAACTCGAAACATACCACTCAGAGCATCAATCACTAATATAGCTCCACAGCTGCACTTCTAACACTTTCATCAGAAACATCTGGTTTTAATTGGCTGTAGTTTTAAAGAGCTAGTCATGAGTGGATTCGCTGTTCTGATTAACAGGTTTACACAGCTAATCCTAAATTTGCTCATGACCTGGAAGAATGTATTAAAACTCAATGATATCCAGAAAGCCTTTCTTGCCAGCAAAGGCGGCTCTGGGACAGGGTGAATATATTGTGGTTTTACACCAACAAGCTACAGGGTGAGCGGAGGTCCACCTCCTTGGGAAGCACATCCCCTAAGTACCATTTTTATCCGTTTATTACAATGCAACTTAACCCACCAAAAGAACAGACCAGGAGAGAGATGCTCATAACCAGGTCAACGAGCAGAACTGAAGTGTCAGAAGCACAAGGGTGAAATCCTCTCTGATAAAGGAGGTACGGGGAATATCTGCATGAAGAACCTTCAGTATTAATTCTAGAAAGATACCCCCAAGGACCAAGATTGTCCAGGAGATGTTGTTTCAGCTCTGGAGAGCCACGGGAGACAGCCTGGAAGCAGCTTGGTTTGGCAGCCTGCTAGCTGAAACAAATGAAAGGAACACTTTAGAGCTAATCCTGAGTCACAGGTAGCTTCTAGACACAGTATTTTTTAGTGCTGTGACTCCATCCCAACACAGAGTGACTGAGAAGAGCTCTGCAAAGCACTGAAGAGTGGCACACAAGTTCCCAGCATCCCAGTGTGGAGGAAGGGCAAATCTCATATGGGTGCCACATTTGCAGGGAAGGCGGTCGCCATTCAGTGGTAACCTGGCACTGCAAAGATCAGGGAGAGGCATCTCTCAGCGTCAGGAACAAACCTGTTCTCTTTAGCTCTGAGCTGCAGAGTGGGAAAGGGCATTAAGGAAGAAGGTTAAATTGCAATATCAATATTTAAAATAAAGCATGCCTCCATTTCCTCTGGACATCATGTCTCTCAATTAACAAGCTCTGAATGAGACATGAGTTGGAAGTGAACTATCCTATGGCAGCAAAGATACAGGGCCAAAAATGCAAATTCACAGAAGTCATCAAAAATTAAGGATTAACCATTTAATGAGTTCTCTGCTACCGCTTCTTTACTTGAGAGGACTGATGAGGTGAACGTGCATTCCTCAGAGGTTTTGAGCACCTCAGCGATCAAAAGGGGCTGAGGACAACACAGGTTGCAATTAACTTCAGATGTTACTGTCTTTGTAGAAGAAGCTTTAGTTTATGCCAATATTGAAAATGGCTACATTGTTGTGGTATAGGACTACAATTCTTAATCTTTTCAGTGTTGGAGGCTTTTTATAAATAAAAAAAGAACAGTATCTCTGTAACATAATTTCTAAGTATCAGAATGACGTTTGCCATTTCTCAAAGCTGCATGATAACAAAAGGTCACACGCTGAGTCCAGTTCCCTTGTATTTAGCAAAATAATGTGGTTCAGAACAGAAAAGCTCAACTCAAAGGTCACAACAAAATCTATTTTTCTCCACTGTATTATACAGAGTATTTCCTTAGAGCCACATTCCATCTTACAGCATAGTAAGCAGGTTTCAAAATGAACCCAGGTAACACCTTATAAGTGACTTTTCCTAAACACTATCACTTTTTTCTTTTTTGAAGGGGGGAATCAAAACTTATTAACTAAGAAAAAAAAAAATTTGATGGAAAAGTACCAGAACACTTAAGGATGCTAAATGCTACAGCAATCTGAATTAACACTTACTCATCTGAAACTCAGCTGTCATGACTTTAAAAACTTTAGGAAGCAATTCTAATATTCCTGCTTGGACTATTCTTAATAAGAAGCATTCAAGGGTGATAAAAGGGATTATTGCATCATCTGGTCCCAGGCCTAAATGAGTTTTCCAGATGCAAATGCTATGCCAGATGAAATTAGACTTTTTTGTCTTTTTGCTTCTCTTCTCATTTAGGAGAACACTGGAGCGCGAGGTTCAGCCTTTTCCTTTTGTTCTCTTTTTGTTTCTTTGGAGTAACAAAGTCAAGAGGAAAATTACTAGAACAGTGGTATTTTAAAGTTTTCCACTGAGTGAGAATTAGCATAGATTTTTCTTACCTGGAGGAAGCTTAGAGAGCAGTGATACTATCTATGGCTACTGACCAGGGAGACATGGAATAAATTCTATTCCCATGTTTTTTCCCTAGGGCTTTTGAAAAGGTTGCCACCCTCAGAGTGCTGTAACAATGCAACCTGGTGAATAAAAGGGGTGCAGCTGGATTTTAGACAAGGTAACGGATGGAGAAGCTCTTCAAAACCTTCCAGTTAACAGACATCCTATGAAGTTTACCTCTTTGATTCTGTTTACTTCCCCAAGTTTCAGATACATTATAAAACACTAAATAAAGCTAAAAAGCTGATATATAGGATGTATTAAAGATCTTTCATCATCTTCATTTCTGTAGGGGCTTCTTCCTCCTCTCATCCTTTAAAACAGATGTTTGACACAGATTGTGATTCAGCACCTTCTCTAGTGGGGGCAGAGGAAGTTTCAGACCACAACCACCTTGGTACCAGGTACTCTATGAAAAACAGCACATATATAACACAATTACATGCACATGTGTCACCAGAAAGATCCATATCACACCAGAGTGATAAAAAGAGCAAAAAAGAGGCACACTAAGAAGATTCTGGTAAAGTAGTGCAAAGGTGGGTGTTTTTCATGTCTTGCAAAGGAAAAAACACCTCTTATTACGAAGCGATGACCTTTACAAGAAGTGACCTTGTGTACAAAATATTTCAGGGCAAATTTAATCAGCAGCATAACTGAACGTTGATACTGCAAAAAGCCTGTTAGTCTAGGATGTAATTTTACGTAGAAGAATCAAAGCGTGTATCTAAAATTTCACCTTTCTTATCCAAATTAAAAAAATCCACAACTGTAGCTCTTGCTCTGAACATGTAACATTATAAACTCAGCCCAAAGAGTGAGAGCACTGATGCATAGTACAACTTACACATCGCATGTAGAAGCCTGCAAAGTAAAAGCTACATGACCATCCTGTAATTGGTCAAGGCAGCAGGTTTGATTTTTATTTTGTATGCTTAATATACACAGAAGCCAGAATCTAACCTGGAGTTATCTTGGAATAAGTGTAAGTGGTATAAAAGAAATCAAGCTTAGCTCCACAGAAGACATTTTAGCTAGCCTTGGTTTTTGTTTCCAAACAAAACACATAGCTTCCTTCTGAAGGAAGCTATTACTGATGAAAACAGCAAAAGCACCTGCTATCCCCACTGTAAAGGTGAAAAATAAGTAACATTAAAGCTTTTCTTCCTTGAATCACTTGCAAGTTTCATTTTATGGGCATCAACAGTTCTTATTCAAAAACGTATTGACGTGCGGAAACCAAACTCCATAAACAAACTCCACAACCTGTAAGGTTGCAAAGTAGGCATGTTTATTCAGCGCTGGGCAGCACGGGGGGTCGTCCCACCACAATCGTGCGTGCCGCCTGCGGCATTTTCTTTGAACTTATGGTATAAGTCTTGCCTATTCATAAAACGCCTATACATATTCATAAACTATCCCTGAGGGAGGCAGTCTTTTATTATAATGAGTGCCAAGAAGTCATTTCCACTGTCTCCGCCTTTAGCTCCTCGCAGCTGGGCACTCGCAGTACCTCCTGGTGGTCGTGGGCCAGGGTCTGAGAGATGAAGGCCGTATGTCTTCCTCACCGTGCACTTTTCACCTTCACCACAAAACTTGCTCAAGCTGGTTCTTCATTGGCAAAGTGCACATCCCCCTGTTCCTTTTGATAAGTTCTTACCTTTGTGATTACTTGTGCACATCCCATCCTAATTTATTACATCCTTATCTTGTGGTTAGTTACAAAGATGCAAGCAAAGCCAAGGTCATCATAACCATTCCTTCTGTATAGATATACAGCTTAAGCTAAGCAATGGCTTTGCTATTAAACCTTGAGTGTTAGTTCTCTCCAGGCTATCAGTATCTTCTAGTAATATCCTAATTAGAGATATGTATGACTACAAATTTGAACATATTTGTCCCTTTCTAGCTGAATTAGTAGCAACCTACTCAAAAGTACGTAAAAACTTTTTGCTCGCTTGAAAACTTTAACAAATCAAGAGCAATTACTGTCTTGTGACCAACTTATCTTTCTTCCCATTTTTAGAGGGCTGGTCTTTGTTTACCTACCGAATTAGGCTTCCAGATAACAGTCAGTTTTAAAACATGATGGAGACAAGAAATCTGAGAACGACAGAACTGCAATTCTAAAAGCAGTGAGATGTTTTTGTCATGCATAGAGTGACAGAAGAATTGTCTGAACAGCAATAAATTGTTGTGGGTTCCTCAAACCATAACAAACACATACACAGTTTGGGTCTCTTTAAGTAAGAAAAACATTTGCTTTTCAGTTCATCTTTCTCCTCACACTTATAAAAGGATCAGCAAAAACCGATTGGCTTTGTTTCACATGCACACTTCGTACTCAGCTCCGTTTAGCATCAAGCCATCTGGGCCTAATTTTTTTTTTTCTGACATCAGCAAGCTTCATAATGTAAAGCAAATTTCTTTTAAGGCTAATGCTAGAACAGGAAGAACAAGCAGGCCAGCATGTTTTTCCACATTTAGACAGCCAGATGAACTCCTACTCACCCTCACCACGTGCTACTAAAGAGTCAAGATTTTCCTTCAGAGGCTTAATGTCTTACAAGAACAATAGATGCAATATTTAAGTATTGTTACATACTTTTAGCAGGCAGTAACTTTCAAACTCAGCAAGTGGATTGTCCCAGCTCCTTGGATATTTACAGAGTAAGCTATTCCCTTCACAGATTTCTGTCTAAGTAAACAGAGACAAAGTTTAGATCCCAGCAACATCTATACACCATTACACACAACTTCTTCCATCCTGTCTCCTAATCAGTACCGCTTATCAGCATTTGTGTGAGCATCTCGTAAGAGAAAGGTGACAGCAACGCACATTCATATTGCTAAGCCATCAGCTTCTGGTAAAGCTCTGTCAGCATCCAAGGTAATCGTGTCCTTGACTATAGCTTGAAGCTTGTTTTCACACACAGAACAGACTTACAAAGGCGATATTTAAGATCTTCCTTTCCCCTCATCATAAGATTTTTTTTTTTTCAGTTGCTTACAAATTTGCGCATTCTTTCACTCAGGTTGAAGTCTGCAATCTTATCTGAATGGGTAAAAGTTTGTGGAGTTTTTCCCAACCGAAACAATGCAATCACTTCAGAAGCTAAGATACCTTCCCCATGTGAAAAAACTGACACCTCAATACTTAAAATCTCAAGCATGCACATGATCTGCAGCCAAGACTTACTATAACACAGCAACAGGCCACTAAGACAAATATACAGCTTTTGTGTCCATTGGTTGTGCACTTTGAGGATAAAAATTTGGCAGAGATTCAGTGCCAAAACTTTGACAGACACCACTTGCACCAACCTAGCTTGGCATACAGCTGATCAGGAACTCCTTGACAGCTGTGCGCAGCAGTGAAGCCAAGAACCAGCAAGGAGAACTTTAACATCACATTCAAAGGAACTGACTGAACCAGCACTTAGAGAAACACCTTTGTGCATACTCCTGCTGTGGAATAAATGTGTGAGCTGAGGCTCGGCTGTCTGAAAAACAGTAACAAAACACCCCACACACTTTAGCAGCATGTCTGATAGGTCAAAGTTTTACACCAGGGAAGGCAGGCAGAGAATCCCATAACGCTGAGAATCCCCTGCCTGTTATCTCTTCCTGTTTTTTATTGAAAGTAATCTATCTCCAACAATCCCACTCATAAGATGTCAAGAGAAAGGCAATCGCTCACAAAGGTCAGGCCCAACCCTGCCTGTTTAAACTACTGCAGACAGAGCTGCAAACCACATCTTTGGGAGTCAGCAGTGTGGAGCTCAAACAAAGACTGCATACTGTAAGAGAAACACATTCCCAATGGCACCCTGTCTGTTTGATATGGTCGGGATAACCAGAACTGGCATATTTCTAGACACCATTCTAGTCATTATGAAGCTGTTTACTCTGGAAAGGACTTTCTCATCAAATTTCTCACTGTATGTAAAGCTTGAGTAGCAAGAAAAAACACAGCCTCCTTGTTCCATTAAATAATTCCCTCAACACAAGCTACAAAGAGTTCTTCCCAACACTAAACAAAGGTACTGTGATACTTTAACAATTTCCAGTGTTAGTGAATTAGTGCTACTAATAATGTAGAGGCACTATGGCTTTTCTTTGAGTATTTTATCTTTTCTTAGTAGTATGCTATCTTTGCTATTATGCACATGATTGATGAGATTTCTGAAAAGGAATAGCTTTCCCTCCTGAAAGCAAGGTCTGCAGAAAGACTTGCATTTTATGCCAACAGTAATTAAGATTATGCACCTCTTCCTTGACCAAATAAACATTCTCTGCTCCCTACTTTTCAGTAGAGATTTTGACCTGTTCAAACCAGAAACAAGTTCTCAAAGATTCACTCTTTGCCCCTAATGTTTTAATTTCACTTCTTGCCCTCGTTAAAAAATGGGGACTAGTGAAAAACATATCAAAACACCTAGAGAGGTAAAAATTACTATCAACACAAGTCTTTGCGCACTGCAAAGTATTATCGAAGAAAACTGTTAAATATTTAAAATTATATATTATTGCTTGAGCATTAAAAGTGAAAAGCAGTGTGCAAAGAGGAGAATGTGTCTTAACTGACTCATTTCATGACTGATGGAGCTGCTGTGGATATGGCCTGGAGTTCTTCTATCCATCGCAATGTCAAAGTTAGAAGCGCAAACGATCAGCTGCAAAACACGCACTAAGCAAATTGACAGTGCATTTCAAATGGAGTCACTCTTTACTTGCCCTGGAATGTTACTCAAGCAGGAATGAATTTAAGATTTATGTCTGCAAATACCAGTATTTGTACTAATCCAAAAGTGAGAATGACACAAGGACAGTTGTATCAGCATAATGCCATGTAAAATTATCACAGCCACAACAGTTCTGAACACCTGGCATACATTAAAATTGCTAGTGAAGCGGCTGCCATCTTTGGCATACAACTAATCGAGAAATAGCAAAAACCAGATGGCTTATTTCTTCATGTTTTCAGATACGTATTGATAAAAATAGGGCCATTACAGAATCCAAATTTGAGAACATTTTAATATTGAGCTTTTAAGAAGGAAAATGATCCATTTAAAACAAAGAGAAGAAACAGAGTTAAAGGCAGTGCACTGAAAGCCTAAGTGATTTTTCTTCTAAGCCACACCAATTCACTACTATAATAAAACCAATAAAAAATAATAGAGTACTTCTCATTCATAAGCTGCAAAATCCACAGGAAAACTTTCCCAGCTGATAACAATAGCATTCTCTGTTGAAACTACATATGGAATACTGTGATTTGGGAGTATTTAATGCCGTGAGCAAGAGAGGATGGCCATGGGAATGCCATGGGAACCAAGAGAGGATGAGGGGGAGTGGATACAGGTACCTGCCCGGGGCAGCAAGAGAGTCCCTTCCACATCTCCCCTGCCTTCCCAGGTGCCTGTACAGAACAGGTACCAACCTTTGGAGATAGAGGATAAGGGAATCAAAAGTACTGGTAACGGCTTATCTAGGGAGTTGCTGAAGCAGCCAGCTCCACTTATTAAGACTGCCTCTGTGAAAAAGAGGAGGAGGGCAATAGTTATAGGTGGTTCC
>JAOXJM010015369.1:0-11305 GCA_026413425.1 Tringa solitaria
GGCTCAGCCCTGCGCCGGCGGCGGGGCCGGGCCGGGTGTCGCTCTGCCCTCGGACACGGCACCCCGAAACGGCAGCGTCCCCGCCCCGGGGCCCCTCGGGCTGGTGCTGCCCTTACAGCCGATGTCGCCGGCCCAGTGGCCCCTGAAAGGCCGGCAGAGGCCCCGGGCAGAGCGGCGGGGAGCGCGGAGCCAGCGGGAAGGCGGCGCCGCGGCAGAGACCGGCCGGAGCGGGGCTGCCCGCAGCGACCCTGGGGGTGCGGGAGGGCGGGCACAGGCTGTCCCCGGCACGGGCACCTCGGCCGCGGGGACGCCGTTGCCCTGGAAGGAGCCAAGGGGAGGGGGAACGGCACAGCAACAGGGCATGGCAGGAAGGTGTGGAAGTGCTTGCCCTTTTTCCAGAAAATTTCTTATTTTCTCGATATATCTCATTGGAAAACGGGACTTTTAAAACTAGTTGTGAAAGGGAAGGGCATAGGCTTCTGCTGGATGCTCTAAGGTATTAATAAAAAAGGAAAAGAAGTCTATCAAGTGAAGTCTGCAGGGCATGCTGTGCAGGTGTCAACTGCCAGGCAAAAATGCAAGAAGAACCAAGTGCTGCAGGGCAGTTCTTGGGACAAGGAGGGTGAGCAGGGGAGGAGGTTTTGGGAGCAGGGGAGGTGGAACAAGTAAAAGGGGAGAAGCTGGACATATGAAAAGAAATGAGTGCTGCTGTGAGAGACATGGTCTGGGAGAGAAACAGCACCTTCTGGAGCCCGATGGATCCTTCCTCCATCCCAAACAAAACAGCAAACTCAGCCCTCCTTTCCAGCACTTTCTCAGGCAGCTTCTCTCCCCAGCTGGCACCATGACTCACAAGTCCATGATCCTTCCTCCTCTTCCTCAGTCCTCAAGTGTCTCATGGAGAGGGTTCTAGGTCCTCTGAACAGGAGTTGTGTCCCAGTTACTGTCTGTTCCCTTCTCTGGGTGTTTTCCATAGACAAGCTGGGACTTCCCAATTTCCCACTGTTCATGGCATTCATGGAAACACCAGCCAGCACCGGTCCTACTACTGATCCCTACTCCTAGAGCCCCCTAAGAAGTGTCAGTCAGCTGGGCTTTGCACCAAGATCACAACTCTCTGAGCTTGGCAGTCCAGCCCATTTTCCACCCACCTTATCACTGAACCTGTTAGTCACTAATTTGGCCATAAAGGAAGTCCAAGAGAGGCTGCCAAAGGTCTTGGAAAATTCAGGTCCACAGCTCCTGCTTTTCCCTTCTCCATAGTGCCTGGTACCTCCGGATAAAGCAATGAGGTTGTCCCTTGGCTACACTGGAGCCTCAGCTCAGAAACAGTAGCTCCAGGAGAGGGGACTCTGTCCTGGCTGAGCTCTCCCAGCAGAGCTCCCTGGCACTGCCCTCACTCAGATCTCTCAAGGGAAGGGGGAAAGCCCTCGGCCGTACTGCCTCCAAGCTGGACGTGAGCTCAGGCCGACTGATATTCTGGAGGGGAGATGAGGTTAGAAAATACTCCCACTGTGCACAGCCCTTGTCAGAAAGAGGGTCAATACTGGACACCACTGAGGGACAGCAGCTGGCTTTGGGGAATGTGGTCTTGAATCCATTGTCCCTTTCCTCCTAGGGCCAGTTGCTGGGCACTTGGACTGATACTCCAATGTGGAGTATGGAATCATAGAGTAGTCTAGGTTGGAAGAGACCTTTTAGATCATTTAGTCCAACCATCAATGTAACTGATAAAAGCTGTCACTAAACCATGTCTCTAAGCACTATATCATCCCATCTTTTAAATACCTCCAGGTATGGTGCCTCAACGACTTTCCTGGGCAGCCCATTTGAATGCTTAATAACCCTTTCAGTGAAGAAACTTTTCCTAATATCAAATCTGAACCTCCCCTGGTACAACTTCAGGCCTTTTCCTCTTGTCCTATCGCCTGTGACCTCGGAGAAGAGACTGACCCCTGCCTCTCTACAACCTCCTTCCAGGAAGTTGTAGAGAGCGATAAGGTCTACCCTCAGCCTTCTTTTCTCTAGACTGAACAACCCCAGCTCCCTCAGCCTTTTCTGAGGGTCTGAAGATGTTTGTGGGCTGAAGGCCAAAGCAATCATGAGTTCTTTGGCTTTCCCTGTGCAAGCCACAGGTTCTTTCCTTGCACTCACAGCACAGCAACATCAGGCTTTGTATTTCTTTCCTTCAGTACCTGTTTGGGACAAGGTCTCAGTCCCTGCCTGGTGCAGGATCAGGTCAATGAGCTGCACAACTGCTTTTGGATTGGCATGGACATGAAAGAGGGTGTGTCCCACCCCAGACACCACCAGCATTGCATTGGAACCAAGCACTCGAGGATGGGCAGCATGAGGTGGGCAGGATTCCTCAGCCTTTCTCCTTGCCCAGAAAGCATTGCCCATTCTTTTAACTCTATAGTGCTGGGGAAAGCAGCTGCATCCTGGCCTGAAAAGGCAGGGAGCGGGGACTGCCAGCCATGCTGAGGAGCTCCCAATAGTGTTACGCTGAACTCAACTAAGGATCCAAGTTGGAGTGAATCCATCCTTGCTGTGGCCTGAAATGAACAGCAGCAGAGTGTGAGCTCTGCAGGGGCAGGAGAGGGAGGTCTCAGGAAGCAGGGTCTGCAATTCAGTGCCTCCTCCCTTGACAGATCTCAGAATCACAGAACGACAGAATCTTCATGGTTGGAAGGGACCTTTGAGATCATCGACTCCAACCATTAGAAACCAATACCAAAACCAAACACAAACAAACAAAAAAACCCACCACAACACCAAAGCAACAAAAAAACCGCAACACCCCATCACCACAACAATCACCACACCCAACAATCTCAGGCACTAGGGGGCGGGTGCCATCACCACTCAGCTGCACTTGGGCTCCTGCTGACCCTGGGAACTTGGTGCTCTGAGGTGCTCATGGAAAGAGAGATGGCCAGTATCCCTGCCATAACTGGCACATTCCCTCCTGATGAGGGACACACAAGGACACACAGACAGAGGCTCAGGCACATGGGCATTGAATCATGCACAAATTTGTGATCCCATGTGCATTCACAAAAACCTGGCTGCTTATAATACACAAAAGACAAGAAGACACATAAGAACATCATGAACCACGGACTCTCTGACTCTCCCACTGCCCTAGGAACCGGGCAGTCTTAGGCAGGATGGGGTCAAAACATGGCAGGACACCACATATATGAGGGGAAGCAACAACATATGACCATTGGGGTGAGCTGAAGAGAGAAGTAAAGATAAAGACATGGCTAGAGTGTCTTTCTGAGAATGACACTTCAAACAAGCTCAATAGAGTGACCCAGACTATTGTCATCTGAACCCACCCAGCACTTGAGCTGACTGTTCTGCCTGCACTGCTGCATTCCTGCCCTGAAAATCCTGGGGCCTTTCATCCCTGTGCTCACAGGAAACTTTAATTGTGGAAGGGGCATGGCACAAAGCTGGAAATGAAAAGGCAGCAATGTCGGAAACCAAAGCATAGCCCATATCATTAGCTGCAATGGTTTGCATTCAAGATGAGCTTGTCAGAAAATTGTTACCTCTGCAAAGGGCACCTCTGCTCCTGCAGCAATGAAGGGCAGGTATAAAAGCCAGCCTGAATCCCTGCTCTCTCATTGACTTCTCTGGCCTCCTTCTCCTTGGGAACCAGGTGAGTCTGAAGCTCTATTTTCCTCTCTTCCAAAGTGAGATCTCTTCTTGATGTACCTCTCATCTGATATTGTCTCTCTCCTGTTCTTTGGTTTGCATCTTCTGATCACAATAGAGGGAAGCAAGAAGAAGGTCTGCTTAGGGAGAATCTGAGATGTGGCTGATGGGGCTTTTGGTTTCTGCTCTAGGAGAAACCCTCAGTGGGCCAGGCTGCTCTTTGTAGGGTGCTGAAGGCTGTGAGTCTCCTGCCTGACCTTCCAGCTCCTCACCCAGAACTGGCCTTGGCTCCTTTGTGACAGGGTAAACAGGCTGCTCCTCACCCACCCTTCTGCTCTGCTTCCTCCCTTCTTCTTTCCCAGGCGCACCTCCAGCCTCAAGACATGTCCTGCTACAACCAGTGCCTGCCCTGCCGGCCCTGCGGCCCAACCCCACTGGCCAACAGCTGCAATGAGCCCTGTGTCAGGCAGTGCCAGAACTCCACTGTCGTCATTGAGCCTCCTGCTGTGGTGGTGACCCTGCCCGGACCCATCCTCAGCTCCTTCCCGCAGAACACCCTGGTGGGATCCTCCACCTCTGCTGCTGTTGGCAGCATCCTCAGCTGTGATGGAGTGCCCATCACCTCTGGCTGCTGTGACCTCTCTGGCATTTCCAGCCGCTACTATGGCAGAAGGTCTCTCCTCTGATAAAGATGCTGGGACAGACTCAGGGAGACACCTTGAGGAACTCAGAACATGGTGATGGGAAAAGGATCGAGATTTGGGATGTGTTTGCAGTACAGCTTAATGGCTTTGCCTTTCTCTGTCTTTTCTTTGTTTGCTTTGGTTCCCCTTGGCAGAAAGGTCCCACCAAGGCACACCTGTTTGGGACCATCTGTCTCCTATCCCTCTATGGGGCAGGCAGACAGACATTATGCAAGAACTTCTCCCCTTCTCCACAGCCAAGGACCACAGAATCTCTGTGGTCATCAGGGCTCCATGGACTTGTAACCCCTACCTGGAGTGACTTTGTTTCCCTCTTTTGACTCATTAAAGTTCTGCTGCATTCAAGCCTGGACTCTCTGTGATCCTTCCCTCTGTAGACATTCCTCAAGTTTCCAAAGGAGAGAGGTGTTGCTCTGGGGTGGAAGGGGCTGAAGATAAATGGAGACCCTTCTCCATTCACAGAGGCATGGGAGGATGGGACGCACTGCAGCAGTTCTTTTGAGCACCATTCCTTGGAGCTCAGAGAGACATCCCAGGTTGCTCTGCTGCCAGTTGTCATCAAACCTTGCCCTGCTGTGTCTGTGCCTACAAATGCCCAGAAAGGGAGGATGCCCTTAGGGGGCAGGAGCTCCTTGATCTCTTGAGGAAAGACATTCCTCTTCTTTTGCTGGAGCTGCTCTGGGTTGGCAGGGAGTGAGTGTGGGGCTCCAGAAGATGATTTGCTCTGTAGAATGGCAGGAGTGGTAAAGCAGACAACAGCTCTTCAGGTGGCCCAGAGCTGCTACTCCATCTTCCTCTTCCCTCCACCACCCAATCCAGGGGCCATGGCCAGCACGTGTGGGCAGGAGTAGCTGGGAAAAGTCCCCCGTGTTACTGAATGTGCCAAGGGTGGAAATAGGAGCTAAGGGTGTGAGAGCTGAGGGCAGTCAGCACAGAAATGGGGATGGTGAAATGGTGTATTTCTGAGGGAGATCATATTGCTCTGATACAGACCATGAAGGATAAAGTGAAGATCAACAAGGATGGGGGTACTCTTCCCAAGAGAGTAACATGTAGTCTCAGTGCTCTTGACTCTTTGGTTGGTCCCTCCAGAGAGTTTGTGTTCAGGAACTGTCTGTCATTCTTTGGGGGAACAGATTCTTTTGCACTGAACCTTGTAATAAGCAGAAGGTACATCACATCCTTGCAATGGCAATACCATCTGCAATTGGCATTGTAGAAGAGGGAGAGATGGAGTTTCTTCTGACAGATGAGTAAGCCCTTTGGCCAAAGCACCACCAGAGCCCTGCTACTGGCTCTTGGCATGACCTCTAGTTTGGCCATGCAAGTGAGGAGATCTTGGAAAGGTAGGAAAAGGGCACAAGATCCAGGCAGGTTTTACACTTCAAACTAAGGGCACTGTTGCCAAAGGAGGTTCTTTCTTTTTTTTTTTTTGTGGTGATTTAAATCACACTGGGGCTCTGCTGTGCAGAAGGCAAGCACTGAGCTATCTCAGTCATGCTTCCCATTTCACTGCTGTGGCCTCTTTCTATGGCCCATGTGTCTTCCCCTTCACGGGACACCCCTCCAAAGGGTCACTGGGTAGAGCAGTGGCTCTTTTTCACATTGTTCTTATTCCCCTGCTTAACCCCTTGCTTTACACCCCAAGGAAGAAGGATGGGAAATCTGGTCTGAGCAGGTTCAAGAGCTGGTATATCTTCACATGAAGTAAACAACTGGCAGGGTATTGTCACCCTAACCCAAAGATCATCATACATCAAGGAGTTAGTGATCCATGTAACCTGAGGAGGCCTTGGCCTTTGCTCTGATGTGGTCCATGCAGAGCTTGGCCTTCAGAGCTGTGTCGTACTGCCCAAATCCCTTGGCCAGAGGACAAACTCGGCAAATTGGTTGTAACTGATAATCTTTAGGTGGCTCCTGCTCGGTGCCAGCAATTGCACTACCTGGCTGTCCTTCCCTGTGTCTAAATATACAGCACGAAGTTCAGATGGGAACATCGCTTCTGTTTGACAGCAGAAATGATGAATAGAGCTGTTTTATTTTATGAAAATCCTCTAAAAGCTTGACAGACCAAAATGGGTAAACCATTTCCTGGACAAGACCTCTGTGATTGGAGAAAGACGGCACATAGCTTAGGGCTCCTAGCATCTGAAGGACATAGGATCATCTCTACTGCTTTGTCTTTCTTCAGAGTCTTAGTCTAAGGAATAGCATTTTAAGCCATACTTGACAGAGTCTGAGTGACTTTAATCCACAAATCAAAACAAACCAACAGGTCCTGGTGCAAAACATTTCTTGGAGTCCTGGTGGGAAATGCCTTTGCAGAGAAAGGACAGTGCAGAAGAGACAGACTGAATGCCTGGCTGGCCCCACACACAGCTGTGAGGGACAGTGACAAGACACTTGGACTAGGTGTTTTTCCGGTGAATTGAGAAAGTGAGACAGAATTTGCTGGATGTCCCACCCCCCCTGAAGTTTTTTCAAGGAACATGGGGTAGAAAAAGGAAAAGGCAAGGAAAACTCATGCTATGTTTGGTTGTTACTACCATGCTGGAAGTGGACATGGGGATGTTTGGAACTGAAGCAGTGGCCCCACGTGAGATGCAGGCATAGCAGCTTAAAGGGGTCTGGGCAGCAAATGGAAAGGTGGGGGGGGGGCAGGGGGTGCACGTGGCGGCATCCCCCCTTCCTTGCAAACAAGCCCAGAGAAAGGGCACCACTCTTCAGTGTGGGGATAGGGGTGGGGACAGGGACAGGCATAGGTGGGAATGAACCCTTATGTTCTGCTTGTAACACTGTGGGGCCAGTGCAACTAGCAATGGGTTATGGCTCTGCTGGATAACAGGGCAGAAGTAACCTTAATTCATGGAAAACTGACCCAGTAACCCAGCAATAAAGTGATGAATGTGAACAAAATCGGGGCAACCAAATACACTCTCCTTCATCCTGTATTAATATGTGCAACATGGGTTTTCCATTAGGAACCTTGGCTGCAATAGAGAAACTCAGCCAGCTCATGGTGACAGAGGAGGCTGCAGGCAAGTCCTGGGTCTGGCAGGGATAGGGTTAATTTTCCCCAGGACCTAGCAGGGACACAGGTATTCCATCCCTTGTGAACCATGCCCAGGGGGTAGCCGGAGCTAGCCGGGGAAAAGGAGGGACAGGAAGTCGGGGGGGAAGAGGAAGTCACCTCCCAGGGGAGCAGGGCGGTCGGGGGTGTCCCGCATGCGGTCGGCAAGTGGTGGTATCGTAATCGTGGTTGTTTGTATATTCTTCTCTCAGTGTTGTTGTTTCTTGCTCCCTTTGCTGTTCTGTTAAATTGCCTTTGTCTCAACCCACGAGTTTTGGCTTTTTCTTCCGGTTCTCCCCTCACGGCCGCGCTGGCGATGGGGGCTCGGGTCAGCAGGAGCGGCTGCCAGTAGGTCCTTTGTTGCCGCCTGAGGCCAAACCACGACAGTCCATTTTGGCGCCCAACGTGGGGCACTCGGAGGGTTGAGATCTGACAGATTGGACCAGAGCGTGATAAAAGGAATTTGTTATGTGTATTTATTGTGTTAGTTGCTGGGCACAATGTTTCTTTGTTTTCATGGCTGTGTTATGTGAACTCTTACATGCTCTGTGTACTCTCTGTGATGATGTTTATCACCTCTGGGAGAGGGATTAGGATTATAATTTTGCTGTCCTGTGTGATATGAATTTATGATATGATAGCATCACTGTTCAGATGGTTTTGTTGGGGCGTTTATTCAGCACTGTTTTCCTGCCCATATCTTGGGGAATTTATTAATAAACACACTGAGTCTATGAGGGAAGCAGGGGGCGATACTTTCTCCAGCTCTTTCACCTCCCTTTTCTTTTTTTGTGCTGGGTATGCCTATTTTTGAGAATTTTGAATACTCTTGGGACATGCAAACCAGTTTTGTCCTATTGCTAGGTCTCCTGAATGTGTTTCCATTTTTGGTTAGGGTTAAGCAACTATTTAAGAATACCACCCAGAGATCTGCCCCAAGACATGGCATGTGGGAGAACATGGACAGGTACCTAGAGAGTTTTTCACCTCCAGTGGTCTGGGATTTCACCACTGAACAGTTACAGGGCCCTGATACAGTGATAGAATATTTGAAAGTAAAATTCTGTGGCTATTCCAGAGAGGCACAACTCACTGCATTGTGCTGGGCCTTGGCCAGTATCTGCCAAGCATTGCTCAATGGTGCGCAGCATCCTTAGGAGAAAGAGATGGAAACCAGGCCAACAGGCACTGCGGCTACTCCAACCCCTGCAGCAGGTGCTGTGGTTACTCCAGCCCCAGTGACAGGCACTGCAACTGAACCAGAAAACCAACTTGTGCCCATATCAGTTGCCCCTATCCAGAAGAAGAGATACACCAAGAAATCAGTTCGCTCAGTGAAGGATGACAATGATCCAGGGTCATCATCAGAACAAGAGAAAGAGGCAGAACCAGAGGTAATCACTTGATCCCTTTCCATGAGTAAGCTGTGGGACATGTGAAAAGATTTCAACCAACTTCCAGGCGAGCACATGATCACCTGGCTGCTCCGGTGCTGGGATAATGGAGCCAGTAGCTTGGAATTGGAGTGTAGGGAAGCCAGGCAGATGGGATCTCTGTCTAGAGAGGGGGGTATTGACAAGGCAATTGGGAAAAAAACACAAGTCCTCAGCCTCTGGAGGCGACTCCTGTCAGGCATGAGAGAAAGGTACACCTTCAGTGAAGATGTTGTATGTCATCCGAGCAAGTGGACCACCATGGAAAGAGGTATCCAGTACCTGAGAGAATTAGCTGTGCGGGAGATGATTTATTATGACCTGGACAATGCACAGTTACCCACAGAGCCTGTTGAGATCCAATGCACAAGGTCCATGTTGCAGAAGTTTGTACAGAGCACCCTGTCATCATATGCCAACTCATTGGCAGTGATGGAATGGAAAGGCGAAGAGGGACCAATGGTGGATGAGGTGGCTGCCCAACTGGCAATATAAAGAAAATCTCTCTTCTCCCCTTGTCTCAGCTGTGGAGAAACTGTCCTGGAAGGTCCAGCAACTTGAAGAGAATATGTCCTCCCCACCTGTAGGAGCCAGTGTCTTAGCTGTTAGGAGCAGATGTCTCTCCACTCAAGATAGAGAATACAGGGGGTACACACCACGATTACAATACCACAACTTGCCGAGACGGCACCCAGGACACCCCCGACCACTCTGCTCCCCTGGGGGGTGACTTCCTCTTCCCCCCCACCAACTTCATGTCCCTCCCCTTCCCTGGTTAGCTCTGGCTACCCCCTGAGCATGTCACAGATGGGATGGAATGACTGTATCCCTGCTAGGTCCTGGGGACAATTAAGCCTAACCTCACCAGACCAACGACATGGCAGCCTCCTCTTGCTCCAGGCAGTGACAGCACTGGCAGCTGCCTGGAAAACACAAGAAGAGAAAAAAGCCAGCATGTCCCTTAAAACTGGGGAAAATACCAAAGAATGCATGAGCATTGCCAGGGCAGCAAGACCACTTGTTCAGCTCCTCTGTAAATTAATGTTGCTCCTGCAGTTCTCTGCCTTTTGAAGAGTGAGTCTAGAGACACAGAAAGTGACTCTAGACATGAAGTGAATCTAGAGACAGGTTCACTCCTCCATCTCTTCTGATGTCCCAGCCTCAGTGTCTGTAGCCTGAGGGGAGGCTGGTTTGTCCCAGACACACACCCTTCTGCTGCCACATGAGTGTGTCACTGTGGCACCGCTCCCTCTGCAAGGGCAGGGGCTGGTTCCAGACCCTTGAGGACATCAACAGGGTCAGGTGGGAGTTTCCAGTGTTGCAGGATTTTCTTTTCCTTCTAATACGGTTATTCTTTGGGGGGCTGCAGCAATGGGGGTGTTCTCTAGTTTTCATATTATTCTTCACAGACAGACCTGAGACGTGGAGAGGCTCTGTGTCTGGGAAGGTCATGACAGCTTTGACTCCACTGTCTGTGTCTTTGTCTTACAGTGAGACAGCAGCTGACTGAACCACTGCCAAACCCTTGAGCTCACTAAAGCTGACGGGACTGGCCAGTGACTGATTCCTTCCTTACTTGTAGGGTCTGAAGGACTTGCCTAGAGCTCTCTAAAGGGGCTGAGAGCTGGTGTCAGGAGTCCGTGTTCTCAGTGGGGTGTGTGCGTGATTGTGCTTGTGTACATCTTCCTCTGGCTGTGCTCATGTCTGTGGGGAGGCTCAGGGATGTGGTAGGCCTGAGGAGAAGCCATACCAATAAAACTGAGGAGCAATAGGCTTCAAGTATGTCAACCTTTTTCATGTCATTTGTCACCAGGACTCCATCCTCATCTAGCAGTAAGTCTACCTATACTTGGCCTTCCAAGCATCCCCATCCCATGTTTAAACCCCATCTCCATGTTCAAGGAACTTGAGTACAGAGTGATGTCAGGGAGCAAGCTTTTGCGTGGATGATGGAGCTGAAGTTGGGCACATAAGTCTCATCAGCTGCATCTCCCCTCACACCAGCAGAGATCAGTCTTTGCTGAACAACACTGAAGCCTTGGACACAGGGCTTGCAGGTCTTCTGCATCTTGCCTGTCAAGTCCAACACTGTGTTGTAGTCCTGGACAGTGTAGATGGCTGTGGTCATCAGTGGAGACAAAAGTCAAAGGGAAGAAGAAGACAAGCTGATGTGTTGTTTTTTTTTTTTTTTTTTTTGTCCTGAGTTCTCAGGCTGGGGTACCAGCTATTTCAAGCTGAGGGCATTTACAAGCCTGGTTTGGCTTCTGTATGGTGTAGCCTCCAACGGGGCTGCCTGCCCCAAGTAAGGTTTATTGGACTCTTTTCATCATCGAAGACCCTGGGTCTGGGCACAGCTGTAAAAGTCACGCTGGCACATGCTTCACAGCAGCACAGGCTGGGGAGGCAGAGGCCCAGCCTCACCACAGCCCCAC
>JAOXJM010015370.1:0-11184 GCA_026413425.1 Tringa solitaria
CATAGTGCTTAGAGACATGGTTTAGTGATGGGTTTTATCAGAGTTAGGTTGATGGATGGACTAGGTGATCTGAAAGGTCCCTTCCAACCCAGATGATTCTATGATTGCGTTGAAATAGTTCCCCAAGTTAATACCTGATTAACAGTTCACAGAATCGTCAGAGTTGGAAGGGACCTCTAGAGATCATCTGGTCCAACTCCCCTGCTCCTCCCTTATTCTGTAGGTCAAGCATCAGCACAGACCACTGCAGTCAAAGGCAAATCAGAGGGGGCTGTTTATTGCCTAAATTAAAGCTCTTCTGCTGGGGATGAGACATGCAGAAATTTGACCAGTATCATTTATCATTTATTAACTTCACTCAGTCTCATGATCTATTTCTGTCATTCCAGACAGAACATACAGCCAGATGTAGCCTTCCCATCAATCAGTGCCAAACAAGTGGTAAAAATACTAGTCCTCTGTATCTACACCTTTTTTTTTTTTAATCATAGATCTATTGAGCTAGAGGAAGAAAAACACATTACAAATACACAGCATGTTCATCAAAATTCCCATCTTTATCATGGATTTTATCAGTGCTGTTAAGGAAAAAGAAAATCCTTGTTGAAAAATTTACACTGGAAGAATTTAGCATTGGAGGAAAGCAACCATGTCAGCTCACAACAGAAAGCCTATTCAGAATGGGAGAATTTCTTGCATTGTACCCTCTCTTCACTCCAGAACTACCTGATTTAACAGCTTCCGAAAGCAGCAGGGAATTTGCTGCTTTAAATTGCTTTCCATGTGCTCCTGTGGATCACTCCTACACATGCTCAACTGAGCAAAGGTGAAACCTGTCCCAAGGGAAGGTAACTCTAGCCTTGAAATAGGGCAATTATGCTGCAGAGTGAATGAACAGTCGCCTTTAGCAGAAGATTGAGTGAAGCTTCCCAAGAGCACCAGGGTCATTGCGTTACATCAGGCCTGCCAGTTAAAGAGGAGACAGTTTGGTTTTTAGAACATGACTTGCTCTGGTGAAGCAGTTCACGGGCTTCTGTATGAATTTGCCATGTTCTGAACATTCACCAGGCTAGAAATGTCCTCCGATGACAGAGTAGGCTGGATCCTCACATCACAAATCAGACACATTGACTCTCAAGAAGTTACAGCAGTTTAGGATATGGTCCTTGTAAAATGCCTGAGGCCACTTTAATCCTGCATGAAGACCAGAGTCCTGCTGTAAGCATTCAGCAGAGGTGGGAATAGGATTTCAGCCCTTCTGCTTTAAACCAATAGCTGCTAGAACCCAAATTCACAAGAGAACCCCCTCAACAGGTGGGATGTGCAGAACAAGGGAAGCCCAGCCAAGCATCTACCTCACACACTGAACATCCTCATTCCACAGAGCTGCCTTTCAGCAGTCATAAGGGGACCACCCTTTCAAAGAACAGAGAGGGAAAGTGGGGATGAAGAGCTTAACACATCTCAAGAAACTTATTCCTTTCCTAAGCAAGCTGTCAGGAATCAATCAGCAGACAGCAACAGCTCTAACTGTCTAATTTAATCTCAGGGCTCCTTCACAGCTCCCATGACAATAGAACTCTGTCCTGTGTTCTGCTGGGGACTACATATTGTTCAGTGCATTGTGGAAAAAAAAAATAAATCAGGAGCATAGTAAAAATGGATTAGACAAAGTGTATTCTGAGTGGGAAAAATATTTTTTATATGCTGCCTAAACAAAGCCTTAGAAATAAATTTGTTTTCTACACGCCAAAGTCCATATATAACAACTATATTTAAGATCCTCTGTCCCACTGCTATCTCGTTTTGATCTATAGGCACTCGCCTCACTTTCCAGGAGACTGGTTTGGTAGCATTCTTCCCTTTGTATGGAATGAGGGAACATCCCTTTGTTTAGTGAAAGATAGGGAATTCATAACTCAGAAACTAGACTGGCTGTATATCCATGCATGGGAGGTTCTGCAAGGGGGTATCCACACCAAAAGAAAGGGGGGGCCTTGGGGCAGACTGCTAACTGAAAGCAAGGCTTGCGTACAGCCTCTGTGGGTGACTGCAGCTACATCAGGAAAGTGCCACCAGCATTTTCTTCACCTAACCTAAACAATCTTTAAGACCTCAAATACTGATGAAACACTGAGCAAATCAGGAACTAGCAATCCAGGTATGGACCAACCTGAAATAAACAAACATCTCATAAGACCTAAAGGACTTAAACTGGACTAGTTAAATTCCCTCAACACCTATATTTTTGTGCCGTGTTTAACAAAGGCTTATTAAATTTAAAAATGGATTTTTTTTCTGCCCTCTGTCTTTCAAGGAAAATGTTTAAATCAGTGATCGTAACATCTCTGTCAAGAAACCGGGTATTTCATTTCTCATGAGCATCATCCTAGTTTATTTAAAAAAATTAGAGCAGAAGGGCAGGTAAAAAAATGTACAATAAATGGAAGCCACCCAGCAGGTCACTAAGGCTGAGATTTTCAAAGATGCCTATGAAGAGAGATTTAAGTTCTACTAGAATTTGGCACTTTTACCTAGAGCAATATGAGGGCTGTGATATTGCTAAGAGCTGTATTAGATTATGCTTTAGTCTGATAGAGAGCCTGACATTTCAGAGCAGAGACGTCCAGGCTCCATTCTTCCACTAACATGACTTTTCAAGTGAGCAACCTGCACAGCAAAGAAACCTAGGAAACGAGGAGAAATGAGTGGCCAATGCTTGTTACAGCTTCTTTAAATGTTTTGCCCATTCCAGTTTGAAACCATGTTAATTCTATAAAACAGCAGCTCCAGGCAATGAAAAGGAAAGTGAGGAGCCCGGAAAGCTGGTTGGAAAACCGTCAAATGGCAGCACAACATTACAAGAGGGAAGAGAGGCACTTCCAACTCCAAAAATTCAGTGAAATTCAGTGAAAGCCTTCGTATGATAGAGTCAACATAGCAGTGCAATCAGTAAGTCAGCAAGGGGGCCAGACCTCAGCCCTCCTGCTCTGATCAAGCAGTGTCCCTGGCTTGCAGTTGGCAGGGTAGGAAAAACAGGGCAGCACAAATGTTTGATTATCCTTCTTAAAACACTCAGTTCAAGCTCCAGGTTTGTTCCATACAGACAGATTGCAGGGGCACACCCTCCCATTACCAGGAGCAAAGGAAACAGGGCTTTGAAGGTGACCAAAAATAAACTGCCTGTTAGAGAGGGAGAGATCATTATGTTTTTTTGAGAAAACAAGACATTAGGGGCTTTGTTTCACTTCATTTGATGTCTGGTGTTTGATGTCAACACTTCAGGAAAAAGAAAAGCAACTAAAGTTCGGGTTTGGTTTTTTTTTTCCTTTCTCTATATAATTCATTATTTTCCTTGCAGCTACACTAGCATTATAAGGGTTTCATCATTTACAGGAAACAAAGTATGTTTCTGTCTCCATAAATACTTTGCAATGACAGGAAGGGTAGGGTCCTTTGTAGAAGCTGTATGTATTTGGTGAAAAAAAGACCTAGGGGTCTGTATACCAAAGACTGCCCAAAACAGCATCTGTGTTTCACGTGCATTGTCCAATCCTTTAAATGTCAAAAATCCCACACCGTTTTGTTAAAAAGAGAAACATGCCCTGCACCATTAATTGAGTAAATCAATACACAGACGCAGCCATGAAGGGAATGAAATGTTTTTCACACATACAAGCAGTTGTTTTCAAGAGGAATAAAAACACTGCTTGCCCTTTATGCTTTAATTAAGACAACCTCAGGAGCACAGGGTGAAAGACCTTTCCTCTGCACCCTCCTCACCATTCTGCTCTTAGCTCCCTGCTGTCTGACCATTAGTAGTGGTCAAAAGCCTGTGAACACAAAACAAGTCACTGCAGTCTCTCAGAAGGGATTCAACCACCAGATGGGTTCCCACCAAGCTCCACAGACAGCCTCAGAAATTCGTGAAGTATGTGATGAATTATTGCCATAACAGGGGCTTGTTATTAAGTGTATTTATAGGGTCCAATCACATGAGCTCTCTCAAGTCTTCAATAATTTTTTCACTTACAAAATTCTATGTCTTCTTGGATATTTTAAAGCCTCCTAAAGCCTTCCAAGGAGATTCTTGCAATACTTTTGCAGTCAAAGGACTAACAAAAGCAGAAATTTAGGCAGAAATCTTTCTCCAGAAACCTTTCTCCGGGCTGATGAGCACCCATGAAATAGCCTAAGACAATTTGCTTTGAAAACACCATAAGGAGTTCCATGGAAGCATTGCTTTTGAAGCCACTGAGACTTGCTCTTTCCCAGAGCTTTTCTTGTAATGCAAATCTCATTCTGCTGCAATGCAAAGATGAACAATTCCTCTGGCAGCTGGAGGTTTGGGCCTCTGTTGAGTAGCTCTTGGTGCAGTGCTTTTCAGTCCTGTTTGTGCCTCTCTGGAGGTCAGGCAGTGAAGGTCCATCCCTGTGAACTGCTGTGTTAGCAAACAACAGAAATCGTGTATGATGCATTACATGATCTGCAACTAGTTTCTCAGTCCCCAGTAGAACCATTTGCAGAGATTCATATTCCCTAAATGCAGCACTGGCTTAGATTAATATAATACTCCGGAGGTCTCAGCCGGCTTTCCTCACACAACCAAGTTTTTAAAGTCAGCCTAGTGTGGACTGACAGGAAGCCATTTCAGTCTTCCAAGGACTTCTGCCCTCACCTGTGATCTTTTGCTTACTGCCAGCTCTGAGATCTCCAGGCTGGGACTGAAAAGGGAAAGTAGTCTTAAGGCAAATTATAGCAACCTGAGCTTAACTATGGTTTGCCTGACTATCCCTGCAGCTAGACAGACAAGGGAAGGAGGAACAAAATAATAATATGGAATTTTCTTCCAGTCAGAAAATGAGATTAAGAGACCTAAAGCCTATGAAGTGGTGTATGACCAAAACAACCAGATACACTATGGAAACCAGGAGAGCTAGCTGTGGCACAAAGCTAGAGTGAGATAAGTTCAAGATGAAATCTTTTTCCCCCGCTTTTCATAATTTGGGGTCTACAGGAGGTTTGACATTTAAAGCCCAGTCTTGCTATCACTGCTGATTTAAGTATTGCTTGACCTACAAAAACCTGTAGAGCATTACCTACAAAAGAAGGGACCACCCTCATCGACTTCTGGAGTCCTGTTGGCATCTTTGCACACATAATACTCATTAGTGCCCTGACACTTGTCTATAAGCTGTTTGCACTCCCATTCATAGTGTCTGTGGCTGCCAAGAATTCTTGAATCTGTTCAGGAGGCACATCATCCCTCTTGCAATTATTTACACCTTCTCCTAAGTCAAACTCTGAAGTGCTTCCTTTAAAGTACAGAGACAATACATTACTCAATAAGCACAGGTAACAGCAAAAGTCCCACAACCTTCTCTTTGTGGCCCAGACAATCCTATTGCTTGCTACAGTTCAGCTAGAGTGTGACTCTCTGAAGGTGAAGGCAACAAAGTTCATTGTTGTCCTGAATCAAATTTGACCCTGAAGAGACCAGAACTGACAGAGCGTGTTTTCTGTTAATTTTCTGTCCACCTTTTTGAAGGAGGGAGTTAATCTACTAACAGATGAAACCTCTTCGCTTCAAGAGAATTACATAGGAAGCAGTATGGAACATTCATGAATATGAGTCAAAATCTAAACCCAAACCTCTGTTTTGTAGCCAAAGAGCTGAGACACAAAGGGCGATTTCTATTCTCCACATGCTAGGAGATTACAGAAAGCTTGCATGGCTAGTCCAGCATCACAAATAAAACAGTGGCAAAACCATTTGTACTAATTCTCACTTCTGCACAACACCAAAGAAGAAGCAATCATGTTGACCTGATGCAGCTCACAGTATCCAACAGGCACTCAGTTGTCCTGACACTTCATTTATGCAATGATTTGGTGTCAAATTAGAGCGAAATCCTCAGAGTGATCTCAGAATGAAATCCTGAAAGGCCTGTTAAGCTTTTCATTCTTAAGACTTTGGAGAATAATACAGTCCTGACTTCACTTTTAACTTCCTAATTTTTTGGGACTATGAGTAGTGTCAGAAAATCTCACACATTGTATGATCTTAGGAGCCTTGGGTGGCTGGCCTTTAAGTCCTCACGGCAAGGGCAAACCAAACTGCAGGATTTTCTTATACTTCTCTAGGCATGAAGCCTTCCCCCTCTCTATGTATTTCAGAACTGTGCAAAGCTCTTCAATAAGAAAAGACTCAGGAAGTGAATCAACAATGGTTTTCCAGTATAGACAAAAGCTACTAGGAAGACACTACTAGCTGACAGAAAAGATCAAGCTGCTGTGAAAAGTATGATGAGTTAATCCAGCTATTCTTTAAATACTTAAGAACTTTCATTTCTGCTTATGTAATTAAAAATTAGCATTTAATGTCTCTCTAGACAGCTCTAAAATTAGGACATAATAAATCAGTCAAATTAAAACTTAGGCATAACTTCAACAGTGTAATGGGAGTAACATGTATTGTGTCTTCTGTAGAGGTCGGCTGATTAACATCTCAATGTAACATGTTCCAGCAGTCTGCCTCTTAGTACTAACCTTGCCATACACCAAGTGAGCAAAACATCACTGAGGAGAAGATCCAAATGTTCCCATACTTTCACATCCCGGGATACAGTATTAAGTGAGAGGTAATCAAAGAATTACAGAAGATACAGCCAGCAAAAGACCTTGTCTAATCGATTTCTGTACCCTCAGGAATGACCACTTTGATCTAAACCCATCCAAAAAGATCTTAACTTTTTCTTAACTGTGTTAAAAATCGCATGCTTCAAATTGTTTAAAAACAGGTCTTCTTCCAAAACTTTTGGAATGAAAAGTTAGATCAGAGCCCTCTGAAGAACTGTCCATCCTGTAAGACTTCCAACATTTTATAGAATCATAGAACTGTCTAGGTTGGAAGGGACCTTTAAGATCATCTACTCCAACCATCAACCTAACTGATAAAAACCCATCACTAAACCATGTCACTAAGCACTATGTCAACCCATCTTTTGAATACCTCCAGGGATGGTGTCTCAACCACTTCCAGTGAAGACTGTCATCTGGAAATAATGGCTTTCTTCACAGCTAAGTGTCAGAATGTAGTGCATTCAGTTCATGACCTCCATGGCCTCCCCTTACTCCACCCTCTTTTTCTCTCATAGAATATTTCCAGGGGTTCATAAAGACTCAGAGGTTCAACCAATATTGGAAACTTCAAGAGTGAATGATTCCTCTGTTCATGAGAAACATTTCTCCTGTTTTTTCGGTGAGGTTCATTAGAAACTTCCCTTGTACCATCCCTAACTTCCCCACGTAAACACAAACATTTGGCACTGAGCACAAATGCCGGAGAAGAGTAACAGACAGCAGAGTAAAAGACAGCAAATTCTCACTGCAGCACTGTGAATACAAAATGCACAATGCCATTTTGTACCACCCGAGAACACAATCCTTAATTTGTAAAATTATTCAGCATACTACAGTTTTATTTCTTTCTCTCTGGGAACCAAATGGCTTCTTCCATACTGAATCATAAGGAAGAGGAAAAATTAATTCAGCTACTTTTGAGTAAGATTAAGTATTCTCCATCCTAATTGGGCACAGTTCAAGAAGTTGCAAAAACCTTCACAGCGGAGCTTTCTCCTATTACCTCCTCTCTGGTCCCAGCAAATTCAGTGCTTGGATCTCCCCCTTTACTTTTATTTTACTTCATAATAGAAATGAGAAGTAGGAGGAGCCCAAGCTAAAATTTTAAGGAGCTGTCTCTTATCAAACACTGCTGTGCGGTGTCTCTGAAGGCCTCCAGAATTTAGGAGCTGGCACCCTGAGGATGAGAAATGACTATGAACAATGTTGTATTTTACATACTAAAGCGTTCCAGGAAGCCTACTGAGAGGAAAATGAATTTCATTTCCCTTTCTCTTGTACACTTTAAGGTTTGCCGCAGAGTATATTGTGCTTGCAGCCATGTCGATCTGTACTTTGATCAAATGGGATCTCACAAGCTAAGCAGGGTTAAAACTAGACTAAGGCAGGAATTTTTGATTGAAAACCTCTATTTCATAAGAAATTGTCAATTCAAACTTTTTCTCTTTTCAGAAGAAACTTATCTTGACAAGACTAGGATTTCCAGTCAGTATTTAGACATGGATGCACACACAACCCTACACACCTCATAACCTACCAGTGGGGGAACGCATGGGAAATCTGCGCTGGTTTCTGTGTTTCAGACCTGGACCTTTGTCATCTTTGTTGCAGGTAAATACCTCAACTACTGGCCTGTAGAATCAGCATAAGGATTGCCACAGTCTTCATACAGAGACAAGAGAAGCAGAGACATGGAAACTATGTCCTCATGACATTGAGTCTGCATTCCTTGTGCCAGATGACACCTTTGACCTAAAGCCTCGCGGGCTCTGGTCACACACTCTGCAATAGTTTGCAGGGGGGATCTTTCTCAGCTACCTGTAACACACACCTCCTTCCACCAGGTTATATTGGTGACAGGGTTACCAGTGTATCTGAAAGTTCTCAAAGCAGAAAGCTTTTGGATTTTCTAAAAATGTAGCAGGATGAGGAAACTATCTACCAACTTCAATCATAGCTCCTTCTAGCAACACTGGAGATTCTGAAGGTAATTTAATGGCTTCTAAACCAACTATTCAGTAGGAGAAATGAATTGTACTGGAAACATTGCCCTTTGATTGATAGCTAAAAGTCAAGATCATTAATCCTGATAACCAAGACGGCAGTGCACAGACTGAAAGAAGCAGGGTATAACCCTTCCTCTCCCAAACAGCTTTTAACGCTCCAAACCACAGCTCTAATTTTCCTCCAATTTTGACTTGTTATTTCATAGACTTGGTTTCCAGAATTAAATCTGTGTGATGGAGTCACTCACAGTTCAGCTGCTGCCATATTCAACACTATCAGATTTACATTAGCTTATATTGTATGCATTTTGGGGGGGAAGGAGGGAGGAATAAAATTCAAACACAACAGATTCTCAAAAAAATTTTGTAGAAAAAAATAATCTATCTTTAGTGGGAATAGTTTTATGCAAACTAGAGACAGGAAAATAAAAGCCACTTCATTTAAAAACAACTGCTGGACCAATCCTTCAATTTTTTTCAAAACATGCAGTTTTCTGAAACTTAACATTTCTCAGGTTGCATTTTAACATTTGATATTTCACTGGCTCTAGTTAGGACATCGTCTGCAAAACGCTGTGGGATTATTTGATAGGGAAAGTCTGCATATGAAATCATTTTTATGTACATAGTTATTAAAGAGGCATATTCTAGAATAACTTCCAGCATGTCAATGCTATTTCTTCTAGAGCATAAATTAATCTAAAGTTAAAAAAAAAAATCTTTGCTATTCTGTGATCATGAATCATTTTCTCTGTGTTCAAACTTTAGAAATACATACATACTTTACTTGAAGTGTTATATTAAGACTTAATTGCAAGCTTCAAAATGCAAAAAAAAACTGCTTTAAGAAGAAATGGGTGAATTGATTTGGAAACTATAAGCATCACTACCCACCCTTGTTAGCTGCCATGGTATATGGAATTAGAGATTTTCTCAGAAAGCATTTAAAGCCACCCATTAAAGGTAACAGAAAGAGGCTTCATCAAAACTCAACTCTACTTTCTTTTTCTTGTTAACCATGTAGTGCCCTTTCCAAATTGTTTTCAGCAGCAGGAGACATCTAAAGGCCGAGTAACACACTGCAAGCAAATACATAATTCCATTTAACAGCCCACTCCCTGAGCACAAAGCAATAAGTACACTTCAGGTTATTAGGCGCAGACTTACATTACTAAACCTGTTGAGGTTTGGAAGCATTCAGGACAATCAATACCTTTGTATCTATATTATTTGATTTGAAAATTCCGGAACCGGGGAGTTAGTTGGAAGCAAATCTGATTTCAGTTCCTTGTGCTTGATGCTATTTGTTTCATTCCCACTTTTGCCAAATCTAGAAACATTGACGTGTCTAGAGGGAAACTATTTTTAGAGATCGAGTCTAATTGATGACATACCTAAGGTACTGTAAACGTCCATGAAAACACTCTTACATCACAGAAAGGGTAAGATTACCTAGCACAGTTTAGACTGCAACAAAAGGAGATTAAAATGAATGGCACTATTTTTCTTTTGACGTTGCAGTCAGGGACAGTTACCACAGCTCAGCTGACGTGTTGTAACTGAGCACAGTAACCCGAGTGAGGACCCACACCTCACAGCCACCTCACAGGGGGTGTAAATCAGCCTGTTGGGGCAATCCTCACATCATCAACGCCGCACCAGCACGAGGCAGCTGAAAATCCAACCTCCATCCTGCACATCCAGACCTGATCTCCAGTCCTGCAAACATCCCCAGGGCAGAGTGACCGCCTGGCAGCTCAGCAGCAGCTTCTGGTTTAGGTCCCTCGGGCTGTCTGTGTGCAAACACAGCCCACGTGGAAGAACCCAAGTTACAACCACCACCTCCAAGCTACATAAATCTCACCAGCAGCTGGTAAAACAGCAAATCCTGGGGCCAGCTGTGAAATGCTGTCACCCAGTTCAGGTAGTCATTGTTCCATTTAAAATAACCAACTTCTTACTAAAATAAGCAATTTACATAGCACTCTTCCCTGCAAGAAGAGAGAGAAGGTAAACAGCATCCCTCCACCCCTCTGTTTTTTGCTGCTGGGTAATTATTCATTTGCAGTTTATCAGCTAATTATACATGTGCCTTGGCATTTGAAGACATAGGAGCATACTTTATTTAATGGCTAGTAATTACACAGGCCTTCTCTGATCCCTCTGCTCTTACAGGAAGGCTTTTCTGTTTTCATCCTCACGCTGTCAACTCTGAAGGTTAGAGGTCCCTGGGTGGCTGGTTGTTATCTTGTTGCACACAGAAGGCAGGTCTATACTTCATGCCATGACACAGGCCTCCCCAATAATTCTCTATTAATGCTACAAATTATTTCCTCCAGAGACAAATGCTGACCTCAGTTTGTTCAGAGCATGTGAAAGCAGCTTTTGTTTTCTAAACACTATCAGCTGTGCAAAAGGCAATATGAAGACTAATTCACTGTTAATTTTTCCCTGGGAACAGGCCAATAGAATCATAGAATTACCCAGGTTGGAAGGGACCTTTCAGATCATCTAGTCCAACCATCAACCTAACTCT
>JAOXJM010015371.1:0-11167 GCA_026413425.1 Tringa solitaria
AAGACGGCTTTGTCGAATAGCCATTTTATATTCTTTTGGTTACACAATCTTATACATATTCAACAAATATTGCTACATTATCTTATACATATGCATTAGAGATTACTTCATCCTATTGCAACATCAGCCTCCTTCTTTACGCATGCTCGTCTCCCCTCTAGTGGTCGTCGGTGGTCTTCATGATGAAGTAAGACGTCTTCCTCAGATGAAGTAAGAGGTCTTCCTCACTGTGTACTTTTCACCTCACGCAGTTCTGGTAATTCTCCAAGCACTATTTCAGTTGCCAGTTTCCTCCTTATTCTTCTTATCTTCTGGTGCATATCCTTGCCATGCCGGTATGTTGCTCTTTTAGTTCTACTTAGATACTCTGTTAGTTACAGAACGTTAGTTACAGCACACACTCTTCTATGGTTATATGTTCCTACGCATTCTTTGATTACAATATTTAATCACAAATGCTATAGTAACTTAATTTCATAGCTCTGTTTTAACTCCCGTGTTCCAACATTTCCCCCCTTTGAAAATACTTCACTCTCGTTGCAAGTATTTTCACTAAAATCTAGACTGATTCTTTATATGATGGGGGAGGTGTTATTTCTTGAAGGTGTATATTTGTCGGATGTTCCCTAGCTATCGCTCCTATTAGGCGATGAGTCCATGCTCTGTTTCTTCCTATTTCCCCTTTTATACATCGAAACACTAGATACAATACGAGAAATATTACGACTATTACAATTACTGTCTGCAATAGCGAATAAATCCAACTCGAGAGGTGAAGGTCCAGGCTATTGAATAAGGCTCCAACCCAGTTTTGTGCGATTTCTTCTTTTTCTCTTTCTGCTTCTTGTTCTACTTTGGTTAGCTGAGAGATATCATGCTCTATATCGGCTGTGACATTGGGAATGTGTACGCAGCAATGGTCGACTCTATCTTTCAAATAAGCAGACACACCATGTTCTTTAAGCAACAAAATATCTAATGCCATTCTATTCTGCAAGGTCATCTTAGTGGTTGCTTGTAATTGAATGTTAAAATCCCTGAACCCTTCTTTAGTTGCTTTAGCCAATCTCTCTGTCTGTCCAATTAGTTTATAAATCATCTCCCGATTTCGGTAACTGGCTACTTGTGCAAAGATTGATTCCAATGCCCAGCTTACCTTCACTCCTGATGATGGCTCTTGCCATTCATCATTCTCGATACTTTCCCGCTTTGTCCTTATTTGCAAATTTTTGAGTTTACCTTTAAAAGGTGTTCTCTTCCAAATTGGACATAAGGTAGGTATTCCTAGAGTGATTTCCTTCACTAGTCCCGTTAGAGATAAATGAGTAGTCCATGTTCCATCATTAGCAGCCCACACTAGGTTTCCCATACTATGTACCGTGGAATATTTGCAATCCATTCGATTGTAAGGAACTTGTATTATTTGTCCATGGACTTTAACCCACGACATGCACAACCTGCCTTTAAGGCAATTTTTACCGGCAGTATTGTGATTTCCTCTGGGTCAGTATCACAGTCAAATACTTTAGCACAATGCCACCAGGGTACACTTTTAATGGTACTAAGATTAACTTTGTTCATTGTCAGCGTTTCTGGGGAGACCCACACACTTTGTGTACCTGTCCACCGGAAGCACCAAGAAGTATTGCCACCGTATTGAAACTTCTGGAGAATACTCATTGACGAAACAGAATCCCAATTTTGTTTGGCTAAATTTTCCTTTTGGCATTCCCATTCCATTATTTGCTTGGGCACTAATTCTTCACGCTTCTTATCGTAAATGCATCTCCCTGGCCCTCTCTTATCATTGGGGACAATAGGCTCCCAGCCACCATAGTTTGGTTTCTGTCGGCATTGGAGCCATGTCATTGGTTCTGGATCCTGCCATGTTTTATATATAACTAGCTGCTTTTCTTGTATTGTTTTAGCAATCATTTTACAGACGGTTTCGTTTTCTCCCTTTTCTAGATAAGGGAGAGTAATTATTCCCCAACTAATCGGTTCTCCTGCTGTTTTTGGTAAAGGTAAACAAGCAGTTATTTTGCTAGTGTTTTGCATTTTAGCAAAATCCTTGATCAAGCCAATCATTAAATTTTCTTCTGGGTCTGAATTATAAGCTTGTATTACCTGGGTTGGATTCACTGACCTCTTTGCTCTCCTTTTGACCATGATTGCTTCACTGTATCCCCTGGCTGTGTTATTCCTATACTCACATCGATAAACTCCTAAATCCTTTTCCTCTATCCTCATTATTGAGTAAGTTACCATTCCTCCGTTTCTTTTCTCCATCTGGTGCCTGCTATCTTTTGGTGCAGGGAACACATCTTTTGTTCATCCATAGTAGGGAGGATTGGGATCCTGTAATTCACAATAGATTAATACGTTCATTCCCAATGTCACAGCATATTTTGTGTGCCTTGCTTTGATTCCGTAATTTAATGGGGATTTCACAATTAGTTTTCGTTTCCCATAATCGATACTGTCATGATTCTTTACAGTACATACATATATTCCTTGGTCTGCCTTTGTCACATTGATCAATCTTAGGGTAGTTTTTCCTGTATGAGATTCTTTATTTATTTCCTTTTGTATTCTTTGTTGGAACCCTTGTTCTGCCCGGCAACATTGTCCCTCTTTTACCCATGTTAATTCCACCTTTTGTTTTTCTAGTATTGTGGAATCTCTGAATGCACAGCTGAGAGTAACATTCTCCCTTTCCCAAGTTACAGTCACATTGTTTTTCAAGGGAATTTCTACAAAAGCAACTACTTCAAACAATATTAATGCCCAAATTATCAATACTGTCTGATAACAAAAACAAGACATGTTATTTTGGTGTCAGTCCGAGTTTAGTTGGAGTTAACAATTGAGATTCCCAAATCTCTGGTACTTTCTTGACTCGAGTATAATGTATCCATGCGTCTACCTCCACCACCTTAACAGCAGTAAAGGTGGTTAGCAGTACTTGATAGGGTCCTTCCCAACGCTCCTTTAGTGGCTCTTCATTCCAATTTCGAACGTACACTCGATCTCCTGGCTGGATATCATGTACTGGATTTTCTAATGGTAGTGGTCTGTTCCATACAAGGTTGCTTCGCAGCTGCATTAAGACTTTGTCAAGAGATAAAACATAGTTATAAACATCCTGATTGCCCTTTATGTGCATGTTAGGGTTAGGCCTAGGTGCCTCATAAGGCTTTCCATATAGAATCTCGTAGGGGCTTACTGATAGTCCCTTTCTCGGCTTTATCCTAATGCGTAGCAGAGCAATAGGTAGCGCCTGAGGCCACTGGATTTTAGCTTCCTTGCAAATTTTACTAACTTGTCCCTTTAAAGTCTGGTTCATTCTTTCTACTTGTCCACTAGACTGAGGGCTCCAAGAAGTATGTAGATCCCAGGAGATTCCTAACGCTTTACTTACATCTTGTACAATAGCCGCAACAAAATGAGGTCCCTGATCAGATGAGATCCCCATAGGAACCCCAAACCTGGGAATAATCTCCTTCAATAGGACCTTAACTACTTCCTTCGCCTGATTGGTGCGACAGGGAAAGGCTTCTGGCCATCCGGAAAAGGTATCAACCCCGACTAGTAAATGTTTAAACCCTTGTGCCTTTGGTAATTCAGCAAAATCAATCTGCCAATAATCGCCTGGTTGTGTCCCCACTCTCACCTTTCCCATTTGGACGGGTTTCCTTATAACTGGATTGTTTCTCAGACAAACCTCGCATTTAAAGTTCACAGCTTTAGCCATAGCTAACATCTGTGTAGAGATCATACCTCGTTTTAAGTATGTTACCAATGCTTCTGCACCCCAATGGCACTTTTGGTGTTCTGTTTGCAGGATCTTCTGCATTATCACTGGCGGGACAATAACTTGGCCTGTTGTCGTTACGTACCATCCTTGTGGGTTTTTACGGGCTTTCAATAGTTCAGCCAGTTTCTCATCTTCTTGGGAATATCGTGGATCCTGTGGAAGATAAGAACTTAACGGGCTTACCTTTTGAGGCACTAACGCCATGATAGTCCATACTTGTCGCGCTATTTGTCTGGCAGTTTGATCCGCTAGGGCATTTCCCTCTGATACCTTCGAAACTTCCTTCTGATGTGCTTTACAATGCATTATTGCTATTTGTTCGGGCTTTTGTACTGCTTTTATTAGTGCCAATATGTCCGTCTGATATTTAATGTTGGTTCCTTGTGCTGATAACAGTCCTCTTTCTTTCCATAAGGCACCATGCACGTGTACCACTCCAAAGGCGTATTTCGAATCAGTCCAAATGTTTGCCTTTTTACCGTCGCTCAATTCCAATGCCCTAGTTAGGGCTATTATTTCAGCACGTTGAGCTGAAGTGCCTGGGGACAGGGCTCGAGCTTCCACAATTTTCTTTTGAGTTGTCACAGCATATCCCGCATATCGAGTGCCACTTTCCACAAAGCTACTCCCGTCTGTGAATAACTCCCAATCCGGGTTGTCCAAAGGTAAGTCTTTTAAATCTTCCCTGGTTGCACAGGTATGCTCAATTACTTCTATGCAGTTGTGCTCAAGTACTCCCTCTTCGGGGCTTGTTCCTAGAAAAACTGATGGATTTAACAGGTTAGTAGTCTTTAAACTCACATCATCCTGTTCTGTTAGGATTGCTTGGTATTTCATCATTCTGCTAGGGGATAGCCAATGCCCCCCTTTTTGTTCTAAAACAGTTGTCACCATATGAGGTACGAATACCTCTATATGTTTTCCCAAAGTCAGTTTTCTTGCTTCCTGGATTAGAAGCACTGTCGCTGCCACTGCCCGCAAGCATGATGGCCATCCAGCGCTTACTACATCCAATTGTTTTGAAAAATATCCCACTGCTCTCTTCCAGCTTCCCAATTTCTGAGTTAATACTCCCAATGCTAATCTCTGTCTCTCATGGACAAACAACTGAAATTCTTTAGTCAGATCTGGGAGTCCTAATGCAGGGGCTGTTTGCAAGGCCAACTTTAGCTTCTTAAACGCTTCTTCCTGTGACTTACCCCAGACGAATTCTGATAACTTCTGTACTTCATAGAGTGGCTTGGCTATTAGTCCATAGCTCATTATCCATAGTCTGCACCAGCCCGTCATTCCTAAAAAGGTTCTTAATTCGTGCAGATTACGAGGTTCCAGTATTGCACAAATAGCTTCTATGCGATTTATCCCCAGCCTACGCTGCCCTTGGGAAATTTCACATCCTAAATACCGTACTGTTTTGCATACTATTTGCGCCTTCTCTTTAGAAACCTTATATCCATTTTGTCCTAATAGGTTCAGGAGAGCAATGGTAACTTGTAAACACAATGTCCTATCTTCTGTAGCAATGAAGATGTCATCCACATACTGTAATAACAAGTATTGTGATCTAGGTACCTGAATACCTCCTTGCATAGTCCATTTCTCCAATTCCTTTGCTAGCTGGTTCCCAAAAAGCGTTGGACTGTTTTTGAATCCTTGCGGAAGCCTGGTCCATGTTAACTGCGTTTTCCGTCCATTCTGTGGGTTTTCCCATTCAAAGGCAAACAGTTTCCTACTATTCTTGTCCAGTGGGATGCAAAAGAAGGCATCTTTTAAATCAATGACAGCAAACCATTTATATTTCTCTTTCACAGATGTTAACAAGGTATATGGATTTGCCACAACTGGATGTATGTCTTTTGTTATTTCATTAATAGCTCTCAAGTCCTGGACCAACCTATATTCCCCATTCGGTTTTTTACTGGAAAGATAGGGGTATTATATTCAGACTCGCATTCTTCTAAAATTCCATATTTCAAAAATTTCTCTATAATTTTTACCACCCCCCATCTAGCCTCCAATTTTATCGGGTATTGTTTCACTCTAACTGGTTGGGCCCCTTCCTTTAATTCTACCACCACTGGATGAGCAGTCTCAGATTTTCCTGGTATCTCAGTTTCCCATACTGTTGGCGTTACCACTTCTTCAACTTCCCTGGGTATTTGCACTTTAGGTTTATCTTTTAACACCGATATCTGCCCTATTCTGGATTCTGGAATTTGCATAATTAACTCCCCGTTTTCAAAAGCAATTTTGGCGTCCAGTTTTGCTAATAAGTCTCGTCCCATAAGGGGAACAGGACACTCAGGCACATATAAAAATTCATGTGTTAATACCTTTCCTCTGAATCGTAAATCTAGGGGTTGCAAAAATGGCCGTCGCTCTTCTTTCCCTGTGGCCCCTACTATGGTAATAGTTTTATTTCCCAATCCCCCACACAAGTTGTTTAATACTGAGTATGTTGCCCCCGTGTCTACCAAAAACTCCACTGTTTCCCCTTCTAATTCTATTTTAACTAAGGGTTCTTTTCCTAGTCAGCTTTGATTCACGTATTCTCCCATTACCATCGTCCTGGCAACCTCAGCTCCAGGTCCTACAAATGGGTTGTGAGGAGAGGCTGGTACTCCTAACCTCATCGGGCATTCATTTTTCCAGTGTCCTTCTTGCTTGCAGTTTGCGCATTGATTATATCCTAACCTTCTCCCTCCCATTCCTGGATTAAAACCACCAGATCCCCTTCCTCTACCCCGACCTCTGCCTCTACCTTGTCCCATATTCCTTCCTTGTCCTGAAACTGTATATCCTTGTCCTTGACTTTGAATCACTGCAAGCAAACTTTGTTGTTGTCTCCGAACGTTCTCCTTTTCTCTATTATTATATACTTTCCAAGCTACCTCTAGCAAATGGTCTAAATCTCGTAATGCTGCCCCTCCCAGTTTCTGTAATTTTCACCGAATGTCTTCTTGTGATTGTCCCAGAAATATCAAGGCTAACTGTATCTTAGCCTGTTCATCTTCCACATCTAGATCTGTGTATTTCTTTGCTGTTTCCTTAAGTCTCTCCAAAAAGGCAGAAGGTGACTCTGATTTTTCCTGTCTGACATTATACAGTTTAGACCAGTTCACAGCTTTTGGCATTGCATTTTGGACTCCAGTTACTATCCAATCTTGATATCTTCGTAAACTGTCCATTCCTCCCTGAGTATTATAGTTCCACATCGGATCTTCAGTAGGAAAATTCTGATCTACCGTTCCTTGAACTAGCCCCTGTCTAACATCCTCCCGCACTCACTCTTTCGCAGCCCGCAACACCATTTCTTTCTCTGTTGTATCCATAATAGTGTCTAAAAGAACTTGTATATCGTCCCAATCAGGATTCTGGGTTTTCATAATCATTTTTACTACCCGTGCTGTTTTATCTGGATTCTCCCTATATGTTCCTGCTGACTGTTTCCAGATCATCAAATCACCGGGGGTAAAGGGAATTTTGACATATACTGGCCCTTCAATTCCCACTCCCTGTCTTAGGGGTGCTAAAAGGGTCCTCGGGGGTTGGTCATTTACTCCCACCGCCCTTTGATTTCTCCTTCTCCTTGTCCTGTGTGATATTGGGGAAAAGGTGGGGCTCCCCTGCTCCCCTCCGTCCTCATTTTCCCCAGAATCCAAAGTATCATCGTCCGTATCACGGGCTGGGGGGGCCGAGGGGGCTGCTAAGGGGGTTACCATTAATTCAAATTTCTCCTCATCTGAGTGCTGTAAATTATTATTTCTAGCCAGACAACCGAAACACTTCTTATCAGCATTACATTCTTTACATTGTACCTCCTTACCACCTTGTGACACCAATATTCCACAAGATTTTTGCCATTCTTTGTTATTTCTTAGATCAAAGAACATATCTACATATGGTACTTCATCCCACTTTCCCTCCCGTCTACAAAACAACATTAACTGTAACATAGTGTTATAATTCAATGATCCGTTTTCTTGCCATTGCTCCTGATCCCCAAGCTTATACTGAGGCCACCAACTATTACAATAATCAATTAATTTAGCTTTCTGAAAAGCTTGTTCATATTTTCCTTTTTTCCAATGTTTCAATATGCAACCCAAAGGAGAATTCTTGGGAATCTCCGGCATTATTAAATCACGCTATCGACCTTGCAACACACAACAAATTAAATCAAACAATTCTCAATTATAGCAGCAGGTGCCAACCCCACAGGCTGGCTTTTAAATAATACTCGCAAGCGCCAGTCCCGCAGACTGGGTAGCCGCAACACTAGTCTCGCAGGCTAGACCCGCAAGCTAGATTTCAAACATTGACCCGAACATTACGTTTCCTTACAGTTGCAACTTTTACCATACCATACCGATTACAATACCAAATGCCGAACCTGCAGGGCTTTCGCCTTGTCTGACGGACGGCGCCCGGGCTTACCACCTGGAGCTCCTTAGCCCAACCAAGCGCAGCTTTCACTGTGTCTAACAGGCAGGCTCCTTACCCCCCTTCAGTACCGTTTATTATTACCAAAATAAAGCACCTTGTCTTACCGTATCAGAGGTCCATCGAGAGCAGTGGAGGTCAGTCGTGGCCGATGGCTCCCCGAGAATCTCTCGGTGCTGGCTGGAGCAGGATCAGAACGCGATCCGCCTCAGCAGTGCCTGCGAGGTCCCATCTGGGTCACCAAAATGTTAGCGTAGAAACAAACACATAACCACTTCCATGTGGTCATGTCTGACTAACCTGATAGCTTTCTATGATGGCGTGACTGGATGGATAGATGAGGGGAAGGCGGTGGATGTTGTCTACCTTGACTTCTGCCAGGCTTTCGACACTGTCTTGCACAGCATCCTCATAGGTAAGCTTAGGAAGTGTGGGGTAGATGAACGGACAGTGAAGTGGACTGAAAACTGGCTGAAAGACAGGGCTCAGAGGTTGGTGATCAGTGGCACAGAATCTACTTGGAGGTCTTAACACTAACAAGCAGTGTTCTCCAGGGGTCAGTAATGGGTCCAGTCATATATATTCATCACATTCAATATATTCATCAATGACCTGGGTGAAGGGAGGGAGTGTACCCTCAGCAAGTTTGCTGATGACATAAAAATGGGAGGGGTGGCTGACACACCAGAAGGCTGTGCTTCCATACAGAGAGACCTAGACAGGCTGGAGAGTTGAGCAGAGGAACCTGATGAAATTCAACAACGGCAAGTGTAGGGTGCTGCCCCTGGAGAGGAATAAGCCCCTGCACCAGTACAGGTTGGGGGCTGACCTACTGGAGAGCAGGTCTAAGGAAAAAAACCTGGGAATCCTGGTGGAAACTCCTTTATTTTGAGAGTGGCAGAGCACTGGAACAGCACTGGCAGTGCCCAGAGAGGTGGTGAAGTTGCCATCTCTGGAGACATTCAAAACCCGCCTGGACACGTTCCTGTATGACCTACTCTAGGTGGACCTGCTTTAGCAGGGGGGGTTGGACTAGATGATCTCCAGAGGTCTCTTCCAACCCCATATCATTCTGTGATTCAGTGTGATTCACTTGCCTGAAAACAGACATCTATTGCTACTTGAGATACACTTGAGAAGTCACATCTTCCCTCATCTTCAGCTGCTGCTTCAGGAAGGTCTGAAATTAATCCCAGAAATTACTCATTTTTCAAGCAGGCAGAGACAAGCTATTAATAAGAAACCCAAGGGCAATCAAAAGAGACTTCCGGGCCTTGGGACAAGTGGTCAAGGGGTCAGGAGCGCAGGTAGTGTTCTTCTCTGTCATCCCAATTGCAGGGAAGGATGAGGAAAGTAACAAGAAGAGCCAACAGATCAATACCTAGCTCCAAGCCTGGTGTCAGAGGCACAAGTTTGGGTTTTTTGAAAACAGGAAGGTCTACATGACACCAGGCTTACTGGAGACAGATGGGGTACATCTGTCTCAAAAGGGGAAGAGGGGCTTTGCGCAGGAGTTGGCAGGGCTCATCAAAAAGTCTTTAAACTAAGTTTGAAGGGGGCAGGGGGCAAATCCATCAGCAGAGACGCAAGGGTCATTGATGGATTGGGAACTATGGCTGAGCCTAGGAATGGTCAGGTGGAAGTTAGGCCTGCCTACACCAAAAAGGTGGTAGGACCGGTAGCCCAGCTGAAGTGCTTTTACACTAATGCATGCAGCATGGGCAACAAACAGGAGTAGCTGGAAGCCAAGGTGTGGCAGGAAACCATGATGTAGTCACCATCATGGAAATGCAGTGGGATGACTCACCTGACTAGAGTGCTGCAATGGATGGCTACTAACCCTTCAGAAGGGACAGATGAGGAAGGAGACGAGGAGGGGTGGCCCTGTATGTTAGGGAGGATTATGAATGTCCGGAGCTAATTGAAGGTAACAGTAGCATTGAGTGCTTATGGGTAGGAATCAGGGGGAGAGCCAGCAAGGCTAATATCGTGGTGGGAATCTGTTACAGATGGCCAATCAGGATGTAGAGGGAGATGAAATATTCTATAAGCAGCTAGCAGAGGTCTCAAGATCACTTGCCCTTGTCCTGGTGGGAGGTGGCAACCTACCAGATATCGTCAGCTGGGCACACAATACAGCTGAGAGGGAACAGTCTAGGAGGTTCTTGGACTGTGTCTTCCTGACACAGCTGGTGAGGGAGCTGACTTAAGGATGAAGCACTGCTGGACCATGAAATGATAGAGTTCTCAATTCTCAGGGAAGCAAGGAGGGGAGTCAGCAGGACTGCTATCATGGACTTCCGGAGGGCAGAGTTTGGTCTCTTCAAGAGCCTTCCTCAACAGAGGCAGCCCTGAAGGGCAAAGAAGTCCAGGAAGGCTGGACGTTTTTCAAGGAGGAAGTCTTGAAAGAGCAGGAGCAGGCCATCCCTATGCGCTGTAAAGCGAGCCATCGGGGGAAAAGCCCAGCCTGGCTGAACAAAGAGATAGGGTCACAACTCAGGGGAAAAAGAGTTTATGGCCTTTGGAAATAGGGGCAGACCACTCTGGAAGATTATAAAGATGTTGTAAGGCTACGTAGGGAAAAGATTAGAAAGGCCTTAACCTGGGCTTGGATATTAAAAACAGTAAAAAGAATTTCTATAAATATATTAGTGACAAGAGGAGGACTCGAGAGAATCTCCATCCTCTATTGGATGTGGGAGGTGACATAGTGCCAAATGATGAGAAGGCTGAGGTACTTAATGCCTTTTTTGCTTCAAAAGTACCTTTTTTGCTGAGGTACTTAATGCTAGTAGTAGAGTAGGATGTTCCCTGAGTAGCCAGACCCCTGAACTAGCAGATAGGGGCAGGATGCAGAATGAAGCCCCCGTAATCCAAAGGGAGGTGGTGAGGGACCTGCTCCAACAC
>JAOXJM010015372.1:0-11156 GCA_026413425.1 Tringa solitaria
CCCACATCTCAGCTCCATCTCCCCTCTTTCAGGGGCAAACCCTTCCCCCTCATCCTCTGGCTCCAGGTGGGGCAGTTGGGGGAGAAATCCTCCTCTGCTTCCCATTTGCACAGCTCCTGCCGGCCCTGGGGGCCATCTGAGGGCTGCAGCTGAGTGGGGGGGAAAGGAAGAAGGCGGAAAGGAAAACAAAACAGCCAAATAAAACCGAGAAAAGTCAAAACAGCAGAATTCAGGCACGTGGCAGGTACTGGTGTGTCCCCCAACTTGCTCTCGGCAGAGTAAGTACATCTCCACGGGACCGGCTGTTTGGGGGGGACGCTCTGCAGCACAGCTCCGTTTCTGGGCCCCTCGGATGGACTCTGTCCGTCTCTGCTGCCCCAAAGAACAAACCCTGAGCTCCTGAATTCACACGTTCCCCCTCGCCAGCAGCTCCTGGGCTGTGAGTACCTGGATGCACTGTTGTATCGTGTCTGTGATTTTTGCATTTTTCCCCACTGACTCTTCTGCCTGACATGATAATAAGCTATGTGTTAAGTCAGAAAAAAAAAGCAATTTTCTCCTGAGGTTAATTTCTTTGGATTGCCCACCTGAAGTGGGGAGTTGCATATAAATTCTAATTTGTACTGAAGTGGAGAAGATTGAGTTAGGTTTTTTGGCATAGATGATACAGTGCAAATCCTTATTGACACACCGTCTGTTTTGTTCTGTCTTCCTAGAGATTGCCTTTGGGTGAAAATAATGGTAAAACCAGTCCTTGGCTTCCCGGCTGCCAGCTTAGTGCCTGTTCTGGCACGGAGGGGCCCCTCTGACTCTGCAGTAGATCTGAGCCATGTTGGTCACCTTCTCCCAGCTGTCAGCCACCACTCTGGAGAGATCCAAGCAGCCTCTGAGTGGGTGAACTGGGGTGATCTATGGTGTGGGATGTGACCAGCACCCAGCAAAATGGGGCATTGCTGCAGAGCGTGGCACCGAGTGGCATGGTTTGGCCAGGAAAGGCTGTTGGAGTTAGTGACCCCCTGTTGGAGTTGGTGACCCCTCTTGCCCTAACCATGGGGACTGTTCTCCTGCTGCCAAAGAGCAAGCCCTGCTTGGGGAGAGAACCTTGGTGCTGGAGAACACACATGTTCTGGATGGGACCAGTCACTCGCTCGTCCATGAGATCATTGCATCATCCTCAGATGATCCTCCATGTCCCTCTCTCCAGAGGGAGAGTCCTCTTCTGCTGCCACCCTCCAGAGGGAGAGTCCTCTTCTGCCGCCATGGTCCCACGTCACGGGATGTGGGGAAGATGTGCCTTTTCCCACCTCACCCACCTCCCCTCTGCTGGGATGGGGCCACCAGTGTCCCCACAGGCCCTGGCTGCCATCCCACCGCTCGGCAGGTCCGGGGTCCCCCCTCCAACGCTGTTGTTCCCCATCCTCCCCCAGCACCCAGCACCGGGGAGCCCAGCCTTGCCAAGGGCTGGAGGAGCCTCAAAGGTGCCCATAGAGGTACCTCCTCAGGGCAGCCAGAGACTTTATCTGCCCAGGTATTTCCTCACCTCGGTCCATTTTCTTGCAAACGAGCCCAAACTCCAGCATTTTCCCACCCGTTGTTTCCCAGAGCAGCAGAGGCTGCACACCCCCAGCATCGCTCAGCGTTTCACCGCGAGAGAAAAACTCTGGGTTGTTGTGGGTTTTTTTTCTTTTTTTCTCTGTGTTGCGATTAATATGTAAAACTCCTAATTAATGATGGGTCTCATAGCAGAATGCATAAGTAATTCTTTTGTATTTGATAACAGGTTGTATTTGAGGGGCTCTACACCTAATTATTACACACCAATTTCCTTAAAGGGTGGGCAGCCCCGCTTTCCTGGCAGCGCCCGACAGAGGCACTTAACTACACGGGAAAAAACCTCTTAAGGGCCGAGGGGGAGGGATTCGGGATGATGATAATTCTTTACCCTCACCAAGAAAATAGAAATTGTAGTTGTTGGCGGGGCTGGGAAAGAGCCTGCCCTTCCTCAGCAGCCACTTCAGCGAAGCCTATCTATATAGGCAGAGGGTTTTGATGGAATGTCATTGGTGCTTTAATAATTGTAATTATTAAAGTCTGATCAGAGACTGGTATCTGGCATCTCCACCCTCCCTGAGCACAAGACCCACGCTGCCTTATAAAGTTGTAAAAACGTCCCAATTCAGTGTCCGCTTCAACCAGCACAACTGTAAAAAAGGCAGAAAAAGGCGGCTGGTGGCCTCAGGAACTGGATGGTCTGGTGGCTTGGACCCTCCTGGACCTCCTGGGCCAGGGTCTTGCTGTGTAAAGGCTGGTCCTGGCAGGAGAGGAGGGGGTCAGGAGGGATCCTGGGGGGGGAGAAAAAGTTTGTGTATTGGGGAGGGCCAAGCAGAGTGACATGTTCCTGCTCGAAGTGACTGTGAAGAACATATGGTTTAATTTAATGCAAGAGACTTTGTAGATTATAATTGAGTAGATAATTGGGAAAGGATGATAATTGTTTATGAGAGGGAGGGATTTAGTAATTATTCAAAGCTGTTTTAAAAGACTTATAAATACTCCTTGACAAAGGCCCAGGAGGGGCCAAAACATCGTCTCGAGCATTTCCCTACCTCTCCAGAATTAATGTTTCAGAGTGTATGAGAAATCAGCAACGTGGTGCGGACCCTGCTGAGCACTCCTGGTGCTGGGGGGGGGGATGATGGTGAGATGCCCTGGGCCGTGGTACCCCTGCCCAGCCCGGCATCCCCATCCTCTTCTCCAGGGAACCTGGTGGGAATGCATGGAAACCTGCACGGGGATGTACAAAAACCTGTACAAAAGCTGCTAAAAAGGAGTTCAGAAGACAATTTAACCCAAATCACCTTGGAAGGTGGGTGGGCGCTGCACCCACCAGCACATCGGCACCGGTCCCTTTGCAATTCCATTGGTTTCCTTTACTCTGAAGAGTGAACTTTGATATCAGTTATTTAAAATCCGGGACTGTCAAAATATATGTGAATAAACAGATCTGAGCGGGCAAACAACACTCACGGGCACCAAATATTTCTTCTCTTCAGCGTGCCTCTCCAGAAAAGCCTGAGCGTGTATCTAAAATAATTAGATTTTGTTCAGTAGTCAAACTCAATCAGATGGATTCTCTGTGAACTACTTTTATACCCACAATGAGGAATGTGTGTCGTTCTCTGGGCATTTGCATATTTTTCCATAAACCTAAAACCAATCAATTTTGAAGAGTTATGATAATATAAAGAATCTGAGGCAATTACATGTCTTTTAAACAGGGATTCAAAATGCATTCCGCTGACAGTATTCATGTAGTAAAACAGTCAAAACTTGTTTAACCCTTTCAGGGACGTGGCTGGGGGAGCCGATGGCCAGAGGTGCAGCCGGGGGCTATTAGTTCCCCCAGGGCCATTAATTCCCCTGGCACGGCCCAGGGCTGGTGCCGTTATTGCCCTGGCCTGGCTCGGCGTGGAGCTGGCGTGGTACAGCCTGGGGACCCGTCCCGGGGGCCCCTTGGCAAATTAGCAGTGCCAGATTTTCCTCAGCGCTTATGCCAAATATCACATCAGCCACCATATGGGCTCCAACACAGACTTCTCGGGGATTTCATTTTCATAAACAGGGAGGAATTATGCAAAGTGCTATAGGTAGGGCTTAGAAATGTTTTTTTAAAACATCCATTTGGTGAAAATGACTTTTTAATGATTTTTCTCTGTGGTTACGCCTGGCCACGGCAGCCTTTTCCATGTTTATTAAGTAGTTCAGACGTCTCCTTTCGTGCTGTTAACGCTCAGATCCAGAGAAGGCAGAGCATCTCTGGGATCCAGAGAAGAAAAGTCAGAGCATCTCTGGGATGTGGAGAAGAGAAGGTAGAACATCCCTGGGGTGCAGAGAAGAGAAGGCAGAGCATCCCTGGGATGTGGAGAAGAGGAGGCAGAGCATTTCTGGGATGAGGAAAAGACAGAGCATCCCTGGGATCCTGAAACTCTTTTGTGAAAATGAAACATTCCATGGAACCAAACCACCTGTGCCATTGCAGAGAGAGCTCACAACTCTTGGGTTTGGCTTTCTGTTTTCGATAAGAAGTTACGTCATCGCATTTTGGGGAACTTCTCACTAAAAAAAAAGGAATTCCACTTTCTAAAAACAGCTAAAAAGAGTTTAGTTTTAATGGGACATGCAGGATTTGGGGCTGATGTCAGAAAAAAAGAAGCATTAAATCAGTCAACACATCGAATAGTCCAACCCGCTGTCAGTCCTTGAGGTGGAAGGATGGAGAAGGTGGGACCCATCCTGTCCCAGCCAAGGTGAGAAGTCCTAGAACGGGTTCAAACCTGACCCAAAGGCTCTTAAAACCAACAGCACTTGGGAAAACCTCAAATGAGTACATTTTGAACTGGTTTAACTTCTCAACCACATTTTCCCACCAGTTCTGAAGACAAAACTGATCCCTTTCTCTCTCTCGGTGGGAACTAATTCTTCATTCTTGCCTTTTGGTCTCATTTTAATACCTTTCAGCAGTCTCTATGGACAGACTGCAGCAGACCCTCTCGACATGACGCGCTGTGGCTTTGGCTTAAACAAACTTACAGGTTTGTCAATTTAAAGAAAATGGTAAAAGAGTTCCTATATATTTCTTGTATGGTGACAGGTGGCACCTGAGTTTAGTGTTGCCCCATACACAATACCTCTTTTTTGCCTGGGAAACACCCTTTGGCAGCACAGCGCTCACTAATATTATTATTTTAAGATCAGGAGTATAAAAGCATACTTTTTACTGGCTACAGACTGCAATGCAACTTTTACAATCAGTCTGTATTTTTAAAAGGGGTTTCACTGAACGACCCAACCAATGCTCTTTCAAAGTGGTGGACGGGGTTGGTGTCCGTTAATAACCTCTGCGTTATGTTTGCTTTTACAGTTTTTGAGGGTTTTGGCAGAAACTTGTGGGGAATGAATTTATGCTGCATGAGTCTCTGTGGTTTTTACCTTATACCACAGACAACACTTCTGGGATCTTTAAAATACACCAGAAAATTATTCAGTGAAAATAGAGAGGTCTTGGGTAATTTTTTGGGGGGGAAAAAAAAGAAAAATCACATTAAAGTGATTTTTAAAGACCTGATCTAATTTCATACTTTTCCCTGTTAGTGCCAGTTGTGCCAGCAGTGGCTGGAGCAGCGCCCAGGGGTACCCACAGACCCAAACCACCCACCCTCTGCTGGGCTGGAGGCAGAGAGCCTGTCTGGGCCTCTGCTTTTCCACGCCCTACGTCTTTGCTATAGCAAACTCCTTATTTATTGCAAAGCGTTAGAGAAGTGTTCATAAAGTAATTCAGCGCGTTCATAAACCAGCTCAGAGGACACTGGGTTGGTTTGTTCAGGTAGAGAAGACACTGAGCTCGTCCTTCCGCGCAACCCTCCCAGCAATGGCCTCACCAGCTTCTCTCCCATCAAAGAAACAGGAGGAAATGCAAAAAAGCCTCATTAATGAGGAGTTGCTCTGTCTTAACATTAAATTACATCTACTCTGAGATTAGCGCCAGCATTTATAAAGAAACTACATCCACCGTGGTGGCAACAATTAAAATACAGCTGTCAGTTCCCTGTCCCTATCATGTGTGCGTAACACGCCTCGGCTGAGAGACCTTCATACACCCGAGGAACAGGCTCATTCAGGAAAAACCAGGTGGAGAAAGAAGATATCTGCAGTGTGCCTGACAGGGAGGAGAGCATGTTTGCTCAGAATATATTGGAGACCCAGATTTGGAGGAGGTCATGCTTGTGAAAATATTACCACTGTAATATTGCCAAGGTCACGTCTGAAGGCGGGTTTGGGCTGCTCAGGAGCTGGTGTGTTAAATATGTGCAGGAGCAGCACACCTGGAGCACCCTCCCCTTCCACTGCCTGCCCTCCCTTTTCACCCCAAACGCTGTTGATACGTTCACCTCAATGTGTCTTTGCCTCCACCCCCTGACCTCCCTGCAGCTTGTGGACCCCCTGACCCTCTCCAGACGCTTGTGAACCTCTTTGTGGACCCCTAGTCCTCTCCAGACTTTTCTGGATCCCTAGTCCCTTCCAGACCCTTGTGGAGCTCCTTGTGGAGCTCCTTAGTCCTCTCCAGAGTCTTGTGGACCTCCTTGTGGACCCCTAGTTCTCTCCAGATTTTTCTGGACCTTCTTGTGGACCCCCCAGACCCCTTTCTCACCCTAAACGGCACAGTTCCCCAGTTGCAAATCTGTTATGGTGCACTGGTGGCACAACGGTGGCTGAACTGTTCTGTTTTCAGGAAACTTTTAATCAAATGCAATTTCATAGAATTGTGACTGTTTAATCTCGGCCTTAGCTGTTGGACTGCACGTTGGTGGATCAGTCGCTGCAGGTGGGAGGAGACAGGGCTCCCTCCAACCTTCCCTGTGAACTTCAAGCAGAGGAGAAAGGAGTAGCGGGTCGGTCGTTTGCAAGGTCATTATCTGGAAAACAGGGGGGGAGGAGGAGGGAAAAGACACCGATAACTGTGGGTTTTGACTCATATCACAGAGATAAAGATTGCACTGGCAAAAACTTTGTAGAACAACCCAGAAAGCAACACCCCAGTGATTTTCTGGGTTGCAGTGATGTGCTGGTCCAGAACAGAGGAAGAACAGGAACTGGCTATATTTTATCAGCACTAATTTACGCAGGTGCAACCTGTGCTCCTGGGGTGGGAAGGGGCAGGGGGGGGTCGACAAGGAGCAGCCGCTGGGGTGGTCTGTGAGACCCAGGGATGCCGGCCACGCTCACCACAGACCCCTCAGTTCATGTAAATTCATATTTTTCCGCCTCGTCGTTCTTCTAAAAAGGTGGAGAAATTCATTCTGAGCTTCTGTCATTTGTTTCCCTACTGGAATATCTTCCACAAACATTTCCAGTGTCCTCTCCCCTTGCAAATGAGTAATGGGGGAAAGTAACTTTGGAAATGACATTGCAATGTAATCATCCATATTGTGTATTGTGGTTAAAATTGATTAAAATAATATTGAAACTCCCCCAAGGGATTATGCAATTATAAGTCAAGTCCCAAATGGAAAAGGTTTTTGAGAACTTGGCAGATGTCTTAATGAAAATGAAGCATTATAGTAATATATTAGTGCTATTTGTATATTATTGACAGCAAGATCACTAAACTGTATAAATTACTGTCCAGAAGAACGGCTGAATTGTTTTTCTTGCAGGAAATTTTTAATCAAATATAATTTCAGAAAAATAATTGTTTAATTTTGGCCTTAGCTTTTGATCCGCACATTGATGGATCAATTATTAAACTGAGTTTTGGCCACTCATTTGCTTTGAAAGTTGACAGTTTAAATATTTGATTTTACACCCCTTCTGTTTTATTGCAAAATAAATTCTGGCTAATGCCATAGACTATTACTTGCAGCCTTGCGATAAAAGGTGGTAGAAGGCTCCCAACTTTTTTTTTTGCTGGAATAAAGCCCATTTCCTGGCACAGCCTCCTGCCCGGGACACCGTGGAGCAGGACGAGGAGGACAGGTTCCCCCCAGGAGGGCAGGTAATCGGCCTCCACTCAGGGAGTTTGGAACCCTTTGGAATTCGCCTCATTGGGCTTTTGCTTAAAAGGGCTTGGGATTTGGTGTTTGTTTTCCTTTTGCCCTGCACAAAGCAGCCCTGAATAAATACCACTAAATACAGCACATTTATGGCAGTAGATTTACTCCTATACAGGGATTTCTGTTCCAGTGGTTAAGAAATAAACTGCTTGCCTGCAACTACACTATATTTTAGTCTCTAATTTTAAAAATACGCTGTATTTTAATATCTTTTTCTTAAACAGATACCAGTTTTTATAAAGCACTACATGAGTTGCTGATGGATAAATCAGCCAAGCATGGTTAAAGAGACCCTAATCTCCAGATGGTACCAGATCCATTTAATTGTATCCTCTGACCTCATCTCACCTGAGCCTGCATTAAAATCATAATACAGTTCAAGTGTAAAAATGATATAGTGTTTATTCGTCCTGTTTATAGGGGGGCAAACACACACTTAAATTCATGTGTCGAAAATTAGTGTAGTCATTTGAAAAGGTTGAGTTAGATCAAACTGACTCTCAGCGTTTTATTTGCCCTTTTTTTTTATTTAAATGGCTCTTTTGCTATAGTTCGACATCTTTAAATGATGGAGGATGCTGAGAAGGGGGAAAAGTGGGTTTCTGGGGGCGATGAAGGTGGGCTCCAGCCCTGGGGAAGGGGGCCAGAGCTCTTAGTCTCATTCTTAATTTACAACAGAGAGACACATGCATGGTACAGCTGTGGCAAATATTTTAATATTTCAGCAGCTCTTCCCCTCCCTTGTCCCATTTTCGCTACTCCCGCACATGGCCATGTCCTGTCCCACCTGGCAGGGTGTCCTGAACACACCAGGGAAGAGGTGCTTTTTCCTCCCAAAGAGGATTTCCAGTGTTTTCCCACTTTCCTCCCCACACCAACACCCCCACCTTGGCCGTTCACTGAAACCCTTCCTGCTATCCCCAAAAATAGGGATTTTTGCGGCGGGTGGTCAAGTTTTGCAGCCTCATGATTGTGGGAGCAATTAATTGCCCATCCTCACCCCCTAGTCTTCAAATTCCATGCAAAATTCCATGCAAAATTCCATGCGTGTTGATTTGTGCATCGACGTGGCAGCTGCTCTTCATCCCGTAAGAACAAAATACTTCCCCATGGTACTGCTCTGCTGGGGGGCTGAGCCCCAGCCCAAGGGGGGATGGAGGGGAGAAGAGGAGCACAGGCAAATAACCTAAATTACTATGAATGTATTGACAGAGCCAGGTTAGCAGTTTTACTGCAGATATACTAGATTATGGAGAGAATTGAATAATTTATCCAGCAATTTTCACATAAGCAATATTATTAAAAATGAAGACATGAAAAAAGAGGTTAGTTATAGTGGGGAATATATATAGGCCATGAATAAATGTATTAGGCAGTAAGAGTAGTGAATGTTTTAGTAGGTTTAGACTAGATTAAAAAAACCTGTATTTGATTTCAACTAAGTCCTGAAATATCTGCGGAGAAAAAAAGCACGGCTTATGCTGAGCAAAGCCAGAATGGATGTATTTAAGAGATGGGTAGATGTGGTGCTGAGGGACATGGGTCAGTGGTGGGTTTTGGCAGTGTTGGGTTGATGGTTGGACTTGATGACCTTAAAGGTCCCTTCCAGCCCAGACAATTCTATGATTCTATGTGCTGGGGGGGGGGCTGGGCGTGGGCTGGGGGCTCCTCAGCACTGTGACCACACCATGCAGGGATCGCATCTCCCTGTCCCCACAATGACCCCCACACTGTCCTGGTGTTTTTCAGGGTCTCGCCCTGGTGGCCATCACACATGAGGCTGGACCGGGATGGGGACCGGGACAGGTCCTGGTGGCCATCATACATGAGGCTGGACTGAGATGGGGACTGGGAGAGGGACAGGTCCTGGTGGCCATCACACATGAGGCTGGACCAGGATGGGGACTGGGAGCAGGACAAGGTGGCCCTGCTGGTGGCCCCGGGGCAGTGGGGAGGGAGATTGGCCCAGCGCAGAGGTTATGGAAATGGCAGGAGAAGTCCCCAGCGCAGACACAGGAGTGTTTATTTTTGTTTCCTACTGAGTTCCTTTTTATCTCTCGTCCTTATGGTTATCTCTTCTCCCCCCTCCCGCGCTTTGGCAAAGGAGCCGAATACTGATGAGGTGAGCTGGTAAAGTCCCAGCATTTCCAGGCGGTGGGTTTGGGAACGGGAGGTTAGTCTGACTAATTAGCCTGGAGGATTTTTGCTCCCCGGGCACACGGGTCAGGGTATCACAATAACAGCCTCTCTGCCTCCTGTGCCGCGGGCACCGGTGGCTGCCGGCAGCACCGGCTCTGGGTCGGCAGCCCACGGCTGGGACCACGGGTCCGGGGCCAGGAGGGGTCCCACGGGCTGGGCTGCCCGTCTTCTCCAGAAACTTTGAATAACGGCCACGACAAGGCTCTGGAAGCCCCGTTATGTACGTGCCTGAGGCATGTGCAGAGAGAAAAACAGCTCTGGGATTTTTAGGATCTAAATTTTAATTTATTTTTTTTTTATGAAAAAAAAAACGTTGTTATGTTTTGACCAATTTGTTGTCGTTTAGACAATTATTCTGTCACCCAATCACTCCTGCCCATCCAGAAGGGGAATCAGGAAAAAAGCCAAGGAAACCTGAGCATTGAAATGCAAACGGATTTAATAGAAGAAGAAAATATATTATATTAAAGAGCCTGTTTTGGTCCTGATACCAATATAAAATACACAAGAACTGTCCCCAGCCCATTCCCCAGCAGAAGCCGTGCTCTCCCCGCAGGGACAGCCCGTGTGGGACGCTGCCAGCGCTGCGGCTTCGGGAGGAAGGGAAGGGCTCAGGGCTCCGGCACCGGGGCAGGGAATTCTCAGGATCCCAGCCATCAAGGGAGAGAGAGAGAGAGAGAACTCCTCAGCAAACTTTCTAATTCCTATGGAATGTGCCATCCATGGTATGAAATAACCCTGTTGGTGGCTTGGGGCAAGTGCCCGGGTCTCGCTCCTCCTCATCCCTGCACCCGGGGAGCTCGGAAACACTGAGACCTTGGAACCTGCACCTAGAGCTGGCTGTAAAGCGAATATTTGCACCAATTCAGAGACTGGAGTCTTCTCAAAGTGCAATTTTCTCAGGCATTAGAAGAGAAATCAGTCATGTGTCATTCAAACCAGGATGATTCTATGATTCTATGATATATAGATGGGTGGGGGAATTAGGGGAATTAGGGGAATTTGAGGAATTTGGATGCTAGCTGTAGGTGGTGGTGCAGGCAGAGCTGCCCCTGCCTGGGCCCACACATGGCAGGTGTCCCTGAGCTCCACAAGGGGCCAGGTAGGGTCCATCTCTGGAAGCTGAGAGGCACCATAGGAGGTTTTAGCACAGGATTCCATTGGTGTGGATCATGGAGCAGAGTCTGGAGTGAGGGTTGTCTAAAGTACAGCTGAAATAGATTTTACATATAGATATATGGGTACAAACCCACTTTTCCAAGTGCCAGCCGTTATACAGGGGTCCTGTGACAGCCCCATCCCATCCCATCCCATCCCATCCCATCCCATCCCATCCCATCCCATCCC
>JAOXJM010015373.1:0-11130 GCA_026413425.1 Tringa solitaria
TCTTTTTTCTTTTTTCTTTTTTCTTTTTTCTTTTTTCTTTTTTCTTTTTTCTTTTATATAAGTGTGGGAAACTAGATCAGATTAAAATGCCTGCATGGGGTATGGGTGAGCCCAAGCAGACTACTTGCTTCCAGCCTAACCATGACCAAGTCTTGAGGACAACTCCATGAGGCATTTACTTGCACTGGTCATACATGGTAAGGACTGTAACACATAACATCTTGATAACCTGGTAAGTCCTCTTCATTTCAGTCTGCCTTTGTTTCTGTGTTTCTGTGATGTATCACACACTCAAGCATCAAGACTTAAAAGGAATGAAAGGGGCACAAGTGCAAACCAGGCCAAAGTTTAAACCTCAATGAATGTGTCAAGCAGCAGTCAAACTCTGAGATTAAAGACATGGTAGAGCATTTGAGGACATCAGACATCATCTGAAGGATGCCTAGGAACATCCCATCCTCTGGAGGTTGTTTCACAACCTCTCCAATGTGACGAAATCATGAAAAGACAAGGTGATCCTCCAGAGGGGAGGATTATTGTCACATCATGCCAGACATCGAACACCTCTGATGATGCTGTAGGCTCACTTTACCAGCACTGGAGAGATACAGGGAAAATCTGGAAGATGATTGGACTAGATGATCTCTATGGTCCCTTCCAACCCTAAAAAATCAGTGAAATTCAGTGAAATTCAGTGAATCAGTCTCAATCTTGGTTTTCCATATTACCAGCAAGTCAGTTTAGAACAAATGTTATGTGGACTCAGGAAACCATTCAGATAGGAATGGACTTGGGAGGTCTCCAGTCTACCTTCTTGCTCAAAGCAGGCTGCACAATGAATTCAGACCACATTACTCCTGGCTTTGGCCATATGGGTCATGAAAGTCTCCTAGCGTATATGGTTTTACTTTTGTTTTTAATTTATTTATGTCCAGTCTGACAAGCATTGTACAACTTGATGCAAAACACCATAGGAGAGGAAGATGACTTCAGGTCCTTTAATTTTCTTAAGTTGATGCCTTCCAAGGACACTCTGGATAGTCAATGGGGGTCTAGCAAATGATTTCTCAACCTGAGGGTAGTAATTTTTTGTCACTGGCTATGTCACCCTCTAATCCCTCTTTAGTGTTTGACTATTTTTCTTTAAAAGTACTGGCAGCTTGAGCAGACAAAGCCTGAACAAGCTGTTTGTATTCACCTCTCTGGGGAACTGAAGATGTTCTGGAGTATGAAAATATCTAGATGGAGCTATCAGAGATGACAAGAATGCCCCAAGGGACCTGTCCCCTTCCTGAGGAGCATCATAGCCAGGCAGGACACTGCTTTTCTTCTAGCTAATATGGGACACAAATGTTCACACAACCAAACACCAGATTTCATTCTGAGATTTTAATAAGAGAAGTTTATCTCAGCTCTTCTCAGAGATAAGAACTCTTCTCCTGAAGCTCTGTCCACACACTCAGAGCCTTGGATCCATATTATTCCTTTTTTACGTGGATGACAGGTGAACTCTATCAGAAAGAAAATAAAATTCTATCTGTCAATGCATCAGGTACATTGATGTACCCATGGGGCATTTCAACAAGGCAGAAAAGGTGCTATTTGTGCCTGTATCACAAGCTTTCAGGGTGCTGAAAGGACGCATTATGCGAGCAGTCACAACAGTAGCTCAAAGAGCTTTCCAAGCTTCCATAAAGGAAGATGATTAAAGGAAGATAAGTGGAGATTAGAAGGTGATCTCCCAAAATATCTAGTTTTCCTGAAAAGGTTAGGCTTTTATAACTTGTGAACTAACTGTCTAGTTCCCAGTTACTGAACTTGCTGCTCTGTCACATGGATTTATGGCAGTTTACTGAGGGCTCTATCACTTTGATCCCAATGCAGAAATGTTCCCCAGTTCCCTGTAAGTCCGTGCAGAGCAGAGTGATGCTCTCATTTTCTGGAAAATTGAGCCTTCACTTTGTGCTTTGCATTTCCCAGAGCACACTGACTTCTCGTGGATCACATTTGAAAAACATGAGCCATTAACAAGCAGCTCTGCAATAGCTTCTTGTGAATAACAGATTCAACCAAAGGGTTTTTTAAAGTTTCAGTTTGATGTGAAGAAGGCATGTTCTCCAGCATTGAGGATGCTGGGTGAGTCTCTGCAGCTATTGCTAACTGCCTTTGAGAAGTCATCTTAAGTTCTGATGTATCAGTAAGGAGAACAGCTGTTCAGAAAAGAAGTCATAAAAGCGTTCACATTAGCCAAGTGAAAAACACAAGATGTTTTGTCCAAGAGGATGCTTGAATTCCCAGAGACATGCAGTCTTAAGAGCATTATTTTTTTCCTTTTTTTTCCTACTATTCCTGCCTATTTCTGTGAGTTTTATCTGTGGAGTTCTCTTAGAGCTGCCATTCAAAATCTCCAAGATAAAAGTAGAGTTTATGTGAGGCAAAAGTGACCATGATCTGTTTTCTAATCTCCCAAATTATGCATGCAAATGCACAGGAAATTTAAATGTTTTTATTTCCTTAAATACTGTCAGATACTTTCATTTATCCTACACAAATTTTTCACTGAAGGATATCATTTATAAGCAGGTTTTCCATAATCAGCTTTGTCTGCTTGTTTAAAACTCCCTCCAAACCTACAACATATTCTTTCTAACGCTCAGTGCTTAACAAGGTGATGCAAAGAGCATGGTTTGGACTAGCTTTGTAGGTGGGAAACTGGGTGAGGACTCTTTACACAGTGACCATCTCACCAGCAGTATTTATCTAAACCGAACAAAACCTCTGAGCCCAGCCAAGCCACACAGAAGCCTGCAGCTGCTTTTGGCAGTGGTTGTGCTGCCATGGTGTCTCAGCACTTCAAAGCACGCAAAAAAGGATTTACCATTGCCAGAAGCCTCAATGCAGGAACACACCCCTCACTTCATGGTGCTGCAGGAGACGGTGGTGACCTCTTTTCCTCTGTCATTTCACTGGAAACCAGTTGGATGGGGTTCGCTGGATGCTTCTCTGCACTTCATGTTCCAACCTGGTCATAAGCCACTTAGTGAACAACCCCAGGAGAGAAGACAGCAATGCTACTGCTACCAGTGTTCCTCCCCAGGCACTCGCAGCGTCATTAACAACTTCAGAAAGACTACCAGAGTAATGGACATTTGCATGATTAGCAGGGTCTGAGCAACTTCCAGAACATGACTTCGAAAACGGAGAAATTGAGAAAAGAGATTTAGCAGCTCAAAGGAAAACTGCTAAGCTTGTGAGAGGGAAAAAAAAAACAACCAACCAACCAACCAAAAACCCTAAGAAAAGGCAAAGATTGAGCAGGAAATAAGCAAATTCAGTCTGTGTTTACCTTTAATTTGTAGCAACAGAAAGGGCTGCTCTGCAACACCTCCTCCCTGGGCCTCCACCCTGGCTGTGCCCCATATTAGCTCCAAGGTAGAAATGGTCTTGAGAGGTCCAACTCCAATTGCCTATGCTGTCCGTACTCAGGTTCACCTCCAAAGAGGGTGTAGAGAGAAGCTCAGGTTGGAGGTTCAAGTGAAGTTTAGAAGGCATGTGTCCTGTCACTGCACTGCAGATATGTACAAATAATGGAAGAGCGTGTCTGACCAAGGCAGCCTTGCACGGCTACATAGCCAATAGCACAAATCTCCTTCTAGAGGAGAGCACCTCCTGCCCTTGTGTGAACTTCATGCAGTCCTTGATTTCTTACTCTGAAACTCTACACATTGGTTGAGCCCTGCTGTTCAGTCACTTATTCACCCAGTGCACAGTCTACCTGGACAAACTTGTCCAGAATGATCATTTGAGGGACACTATAAAAACCTTACTAAAATCCAGAAAAAAATCATCCACTAGGCACGTGACCTTATCTTGGTTGGTGGTGAATTGCCTGTTCCCCTTAATGTTCCCCTTGTTCTTCCAGGTACGCGTTTGGGTCTCTAGAAGACCCTCAGTTCGAGCTTATGACAATGCTTGACCGAGCCATGAGACTTCTCTTACATAACCTGCAGAGAGAGATATGACCTCACAATCAACATCCAAGCAAATTTTCCTTCTTCTGAACTCTGAGGTTCTCAGAGAGAAATGACTTTACAGACACCTTCAAAGCCACCTGCCTCTTACTCACCTGTGAGATTCTGAAGCACAGCTGACATAACAGTAACATCCCTACCATCACCCACCTTGTTACCTACAAGCTGATCTGATGCACATCATCTCACATTGTCTTCCAGTGTCATGTGACTGCTCCAGGACCTCACAATCTCTTCATTCACTCCTCCTCTTGGGAGAAAAACAGCTTAGTGTGAGGGTTAGAGGACAGGTGGAAGGTTAAGGGTCTCAAGGGTGGGTGCTAGGCCTTAGAGGTTTCTTTCAGCAGTTTGGGTTCAGGCAAACCCAAACTCTGGTGAGAGTTTCTGTTTTGTGCTCAGGGTAGGACTAGGGCTCCCCTTTTTGGGCTAGGGATAAGGGTGAGTCTCTAGGGTTTGTCTTAGCGCTTCTTGTAACTGATCTGAGCGCTGGTCAGATTTGTAGGTTGGGGGTTGGGTTAGGGCTAGAGGTGAGGGCCAGGGTTAAGACTCACATTTCAAGAGTAGGGACCTCACAGACAACAACCAAGTGACATCCCTCTCAAATGTGTCTCCTTTGACCTTCCCCATACTCCCTTTGCTCTTCAATCAAACTCTCCGGCATCTTGAGCACCCTACAATGCTGCTTCTTACCCACCAGTTTCCTCCAGCAGAAATGACATCCCAACCTACACTCCAGCGATGTCGCCTTTGCCTTCATCTTCCTCTTGCCCCAGATGTCTCATCTCATCTCCCTGGCCCTTCCCTGCAGAACCTCACAATCCCTGACATTCTCCTACCTCCTGGGAAACATGAGTTTGGCTAAGGAGAGTGGTTGAAGATGAAAGGAGGTTGAGAGACAGCATTAGGGAGTAAGATTAAGGTTTAGGCTTCAGGTATCTGGTGAGGATTTCAACTTTGCCATTGGTGCTCAGGAAAGGGCTAAAGATGAGGGCTCCAGGTCACGTGTTAGGGTTAGGGCATAGGCAAAATTTTCTATATATCTATCTTTCTAAAATATTTCTTTTATGGTCACCAGTTGAGGAAGGTGGACCATATTCTAAGTTTGTACTTGGAACACAGCTGAGGAATGTGTTGCTTTTTTTTTTAATTATTTTGTATCATATTTTACTTCTGGTTGTTCAAAATTAATAAGAATCCTGTGTCTTTTTAAAGCCAACTCTACAGGCAAATTTGGTGGGAATTTGTACAAAGGAGCTGTAACATTCAGCTTGCAGGCTCAGTGACAAAGTCTGATGTAGGAAAAAAATAAAAGTCCCAGGTGGCCCCTGAGAGAAGTGGTGGAGCTGGGGAGTGGCAGGGAAAAGTTGTACATGCCAGGGGGACTTCGAGGAGAAATCTGTTGGCACCTCTCCAGAACTCCTTTGGAGACCCTCAGGTTCGATATCAATTGGAGAAAGCTGTTACCACTTCTGTAACCAAATAAAATAAAATAAATAGTACTTCAAAATTAAAACCAGGTTTAAATGAAGTTCTCACTGAAACTTCTATTTTAAGTAGACTCCTGAGACTTCTCCAATCAGCTGCACAAGGCCGGAAGCACTGAAGAAAATCAAAGAAGAGATGTGGCTCATTAGGGCTTTCTACACTTTAATGAACTCCATGCTATATCTGGTGCTGAGTCCATGGACCTCAGATACTGAGAGAAGACTGAACAACTTCTTCACTAGTTAAAGTCAGAAGCAAATGCCAAAGTGTCTTGGAACATTAATTCGTCCACAGAGGGCCATTACAGACCAAGCCTCCCCATGGATTTCTCAGAGCAGGAAACTGGAGGCTGTGCTTACAGATAGGTAAAGGCACTGTGCAGGTAGATCTGATGCTGGGGAAAGCCTTGATGTATTTTATCATGCACAGGGGTCAGCCCTGGGAAAGGGGTTCCTGTCCCTCACACTGGCTCAGGGCTCTTCCTGGGGCAGTGTGATGTGGGGTGTGCAATGCCAAGGGAAGGACAACAGTACCTGCCTCCCAGCGTCCCTGGGGGGCCAGTGCAAGGAAGCAATGAGGCACCCATTCCATGAGATTAACATGTCTCCTTTCAGCCCTTGGTAGCAAAGACAGCAGCCATAACCAAGGGGATGAAGACCTTTACACTGTGGACACTCAACCGATATCCTCACCTTGCTCCCAGTGTGGCACCTCCTTCCCTTTACTGAGAGCTCTTCTTCCTCCCTGCCTGTTCTTTGGACCACCAAACGTGCTGATCCAGGCTCCCTCTGGGTGACCTCTGGCACCACAGCACTATCCTTCAAGGGACACTACTTTCCCTTCATGTCCAGTCTCAGCCTTCCAAGCTGCGCTTTGTAATGATTTTCCTTTCTCGTGGGGTTTTCCACAATGAAGGAAAGCTCCATCATCTCTGGAAACACCCTGAAACCTCCTGAAACTTCTAGTTTTAGGCTACTCTTTACTGTTGCAAGCTTTTATATATTGAGGCCCAACAAGACCTGGACCCCTCAACATCTCCATGCACATCTTGTCCTCTGGCCCTCCTAACTCTACCTCCACAGACATCCTATGGACACTCTCCTGTTCCTCCATACTCCTCCGAATGGGAAGCCTCACAGACTGTCACAGGTGTGTCCACACCATTGCTGAGTCAAGGGGGATGATAACTCCCCTCGTCTAGGTGGCCATGCTCCTTCTAACACAGTTCTGTATGCAGTTGGCCTCCTTCATGCTGAGCCTTTATAAGTCGCTCATCCCTTAAAATACCCAGTGCGTACTTCTCAGAGTCACTCCTCAAGTGGTTCTGTCCCACTTTGCCCATTCTCCTTGTAAAACTTGAAGAGGTTTCTGTTGGCCAAATCCCCATCTGTTCCACGGTCCCTGTGCACTGAAGCTCCAGCATAAAAGCATTTAGGGTATTTGTGCAGATGGCTCATGCTGGGTCTTCTGACAAGACAACAACTTGAGTAGAGATATGACAGTACAAGTAAGAATATGGAATGCTGCTTCAATAGTGGTGATGATGAAGGTGGAAAAACTACGGTCACCATCTCATAAACACCAAAGCACAGAGAAAGGAATGGAACAAAGGGCAAATGAAGTGCTGAAAAGGGGTTGGCTGTTTGTGTTGGAGAGGATGAGGATGGTCCAAGAGAAGAACTTGAGAGGGGCAAAAGAGCTGAAAAAGGAATGTAAGGTGAATCAATGGATATGATCAGGGCTGCTAGGGGGTACCTGTCAGTCAGTCTTGCATCTGATCAATACTGCCTGGAGCAGGATAAGAAAGCGGCAGCTGATCTGACTGTACTTACACCTGATTCACTTCCATGGTCACAGGGAATCTGACCTGTCTACCCACCATCATCAAATGGAGAGAAAGAGGGGAAGAAATCAGCATCATTCAGACATTTAGGCACCTCAGGAGGTCTCTGCTCATACCTCCTGCTCACAACAGGGTCAGATATGGGATCAGACCAGGATCCTTCCAGTAAGGAATTAAAAATACTGAATGATGAAGACAGTAGAGCCCCTCCGGGCAACCTGCTTCAATGATGTTCTGTCCCAATGAGGAAAAAGGATTTCGTTATCTCTAGCCTGAAGATCTCCTGTTTCAATGTCATCTAGACTTCTGTGTTTTCATCCTGCCAAGCACCATAGTGATGAATTTTGATGCATTTCCTGAAAACCTCTCCATAAGGACTGGCAGGTTGCTATGAGGGTCCCAAAGCCCTCCCATTCTAGAGAATGAAAATGCCCTGCCCCGGAGCTTCTCCTTGCAGGAAAGTGCTCTGGGTCCCAATCATCTTTCTGGCCCTCTGCTGATCTTTCTCCCAGTTATTAACATCTTCCTTGTACTGGGAGCCCCAAACTTGCCCCTGGCTTGTGCATATGCTCCAATGAGTAACAAGTAGGGAGAGATAACCACTTTCCTCTATTTTGGATGAGGCACCTGTTTAGATGGCCCCGGATACTTCTTCCCTACCCAGGGCTCACTGCTGAAAGGTGTTTTGCCTTCTGTCCTCCAGGAACATCAGGGTACATTCCAGAGAAATGCACACCCACCAGGTGATCCCCAGCCCCCGTCACTGGATGGGGCTGGTCTATTCCAGTTTCAGGACTAGTTATTGAATTTCAGGAGGTTGGCAAAGCATCCTTCCCACCTGCCAGGGTTTTCTGAATGCCATCCTGAAGGCACGGGAACATCCCTGAAGGCAACAGTTCCATGTTTGTCTTATGTTGGGGACTCCAGAGCTGGAGGACACGGGCCTGTTGGAGCAAGTCCAGAGGAGGGCCATGAAGATGATCAGAGGGCTAGAACACCTCTCCTATGAAGACAGGCTGAGAGAACTGGGGTTGTTCAGCCTGGACAAGATAAGGCTCTAGAGAAAGCCTATAGCACCCTTTCAGTACCTGAAGGATGCCTACAGGAGAGATGGAGTGGGACTCAAAGATCTGGGATTGTAGTGATGGAAGGGGTAATAGTTTTATACTGAAAGAGGGGAGATTTAGATTAGTTATTACGAAGAAATACTTTACTGTGAGAGTGGCGAGACACTGGAATGGGTTACCCAGAGAAGCTGTGGATGCCCCATCCCAGGAGATGTTCAAGGCCAGGTTAGGTAGGGTTTGAGCAACCTAGTCTAATGCAAGGTGTCCCTGTCCATAGAAGGCGGTTAACTAGATAATTTTAAGATTCCTTCCAACCCAAACCATTGCATGATTCTGTGAATCTATGAACAGTCCTCTGAACTTGGTGTCATCTACAGACCCGAGGAGGGTTGCGTCCTCCACCTCCATGATGGACGCATGATTCCTACAGGCTGAAGTCTCCATGGAGAGCTCTAAAGGAATGGAAAATACAGACTGAAGGCAGGTGAAAAGAAGATTAATACTAAAACCCTAAGAAAATAAAATATTAAAAAAACAAAGAAAAAGCTCATGATTGTGATTTTGGCAGCAGCAGCCAGAAAGACCCTGACAGAGTGGTGGTTTTACAGTAGTGGCCAGAAGGGTGGTCAAATTTATTGGAACAAGACCCTGAGCACCTGATGAGTTGTCTGATGAGGGCTTTGGGTTAGAGACCAACTTTGGCAAGACCTATGGGACATGGAGTGTAAGTAGGTGCCAGTATGAAACTGTTCTGACTTTTGGTAACAGCGGTGGTCAACCATGTTTGTGTGCACCCTCTCTGCAATGAAATCAGTAGAGTCCAATAAATTGTTCTTTTTTTTAAATAAGTCTTTCTGTGTATGAGCCTTTGTGCAACACTTACAGCTCCCACCCAGCTGAAATTACTTTGGGATACGATGGTTCCCCTTTTCTACCAAGAAGAATCTCAGTGTGAGGACATTCCCCAAGGCTCACACGTGCACCCAGCACAGAGTGAGGCACTCATCCCCTGGGAAACTTTCTCTGCTGGTGCTCAGTTCCTGCTGTGGGTGAGGACCACCACAGCCCATCTCCAGACAGGATGTCCTGGCATTGTGCAGTCAGGCCATGGTGACCATCTCCAAGCAGATACACACACTGCAGGTCCCAGCATGGCAGCAAAGCAGGACACACGTGGAGACACCCAACACCCAGTACACAAGGACTGTGGCAAGGCATGTAGTCTGAAACTGTGCTGGGAAGTGTGGGGCAAGAGGAGGAGAACTCCTCGTTTGGGCTGGCCAAGTCCCGCTGCCTAACATGGCCCCAGGACTCTGTGTTGCAGGCTACACAGTCCAGGCTGCATTTATGAGGTGAGGAAATATTCCCACTAGCACAGTTCCTATGTCCACCCTCCATGCTTCCACCCCCAGCAGCCCCTGACTCAGTAGCTCCCCTCCCCCCAACAAAACCTGGCCCTGCACCAACTCTGTCGTGTCCCGTGCATGTGTCAGCCGTCAGCCGTGCTGGGGAGTCTGGGGGGGTCTGGGACAGAAGAGAGGCCACACAGGGCTGGCCATACCCCAGTACAGGCACTGAGCCCAGCAGGAAGACGAAACTGGTCCCATGGTAAATTTCCCTTCACAGGGTGGGGTGTATAGCCAGAGATAGACATGAAAAGTATGTGGGGCTGATTTCTCCCAATTGCCCTGGGGCAGCTTCCCCAGGATGGCCAGGGACCATGGTACAGACCAGCTCTTCTCATCTACCTTTGATGACTTCTCGAGGAGACCTGGCTCTGCACCACATGACAACTGGAGCAGGTTCTCACCCTGCATGGTCACAGAACTCTGCTAACATTGGGGCTTTCCTCTCCTGGGCACTTACCAGACCAGTCCAGCCCCTCTCTGGCTCTCCACCACCTCCCCTGCCCTCTCCCAGCCCGGCCCAGCCCAGCAGAGCCCCCCAGTCTGGGCTGGCCCCACGGCAGTGCTCCCCACAGGGTGCTGCAGAGCTCAGGGCGCTCCCCCCACAGCCCCAGCCCCTCTGAAGGGCACAGCAGCTGCTGGGGGCAGAGAGGGCTCTCAGCCTCCCCATCCCCCCACGGCTGGAGCTGGCCCCAAGGGCCAGCAGAGGCCACTCACTCTCTGCCTCTCCTGCCTTCGGCTGCAGGGGATCCCCAGCCCAAACTGCCTTTGCCCCGCTCGGCCTCCCCACCTGCCCTGCTCCCCAGGACAGCAGGAGAGTCCTGGCCCTGGGGCTCCTCAGGCAGCTCCCACCTCTCTCCACTCTCCCTTCCCTCTGCCTACCGTGACTCTGCCTCCCATGGCCCTGCAGAGTCATGGTTTGTGGGTACCTGGCTTCAATGTTTTACTTTGAGGGGACTTAATCTCTGAGAGTGTTTCACTTCTGAGTCTTCAAACAGTTACCACCTCAGAGTACATGGAGTGTCCCCATCCTCTCCTGACCATTCCAGATTCCTTTCCACATGGACTGACATCTGCCAGCAGCCCCATCATACCCATGACATCATAAAAAAGAGTACTGGGCACTTGTGTACTATCTCCACTGACCCTGGAAAGCAAGAAGAGAACCTTCAACTGTGTGCTTGATATCTCACAGATCCCAGTGATTCACGGATTCATGGATTTGAGAGAGTTGGAAAGGACCTCTAGAGATCATCTAGTCCAACTCCCCTGCTAAGCAGGGTTGCCCAGAGCACATC
>JAOXJM010015375.1:0-11094 GCA_026413425.1 Tringa solitaria
GAAACAAAGACGAAGACCTTTAATGTTTCATTTTTACAGCATATATAGTTTCTATTCTTTGATCATGCGCCGTGCTCTCTACACAGATAGGCTGTGAGTGAATGTCCAAGTGCTTTTGTGAGCAATACAACTGGCTACAAATAAGTGTTCATGCGCCTAGGTTATCCAAACATTACTATCTACTTCGCTATTCTGCTATCTATTCTGTTGTCTCATTATCTGCTTACTGCCTTGCTAGATTTCACACCCCACACACATATTGCCATATAAGGACATTGTTTTACTGTTCCCAAGGCTTCCTTCCAATCAATGCAAGAACACCTGCTGAGCTCTTGCTCAGCAGCATGTCTCCAACTTCCTCATTCGCCACACCTTATGACCCTCAAACTTGAGGAGCAGCTGTCCTGCCCCAAAGGGATGCTTGATAGATGTTCCCATCAAGAAGGCAGCACCACTGAAAAGCTGAGAACCACCTCAAACAAATCATCATGTTGGATAGAGATGCCGATTCTTCTCTTGTCAGTAAATGACAGTGACAATTCTTTTAGAACACAAGCTACAGGTCTTGTTTTCCCAGCCTATGGTTGTGCTTTGGCCTTCTGCACTACGCAGCTGGGTCCTTTTCTTCTCAAAGGTGACAGAGGCCAAAGCTAAAAAATACAGAATCACACAAGGTTTAGGGAGAGTTTTATGGCCTTATTTGGACATGGCAATGTTTTCTCATCCAAACCTTTGGTTAAGTATCACACTTGCATGAAGTTAGGACAAGAGGTAACAGATGCCAGTTGGACTGTGGATATTTCTAATCAGATATGTGGAAAGCTTTTTTTTACTATAAGAGTGGTCAAACAATGGATCCAGAGGTCCTCTCAAACCTGAATTATCCAATTATTTTATGACATCTTTCAGCCTATCCTTTTACATGAGGTTCCTGCTAGCACACTTCACTAGCCAATTGAGATCTGTTTGAAGAGCATCCCTGCCCTCTGCTGCATCAGCAGGTCCGTCTGCCCCTCTCCCCAGTTCACGGATTCACGGATTCACAGATTTGACAGAGTTGGAAGGGACCTCTAGAGATCATGTAGTCCAGCTCCCCTGCTAAGCAGGATTGCCCAGAACACATCACTCAGGACTGCATCATGGCAGGTCTTGAAAATCTCCAGAGAAAGGGACTCCACGACCTCTCTCAGCAGCCTGTTCCAGTGCTCTGTCACCTTCACCGTAAAGAAGTTCTTCCTCATATTTCAGTGAGCATGCACTCCATTCTTTTTCCAGATTGCTAATGAAGATTTTAAATAACATTGGTCCCAGTACTGATAACCAAAAGGAAGTGGCTAGTCTATGTCTGCCAGATGGATTTTATATGTATCTGTTTCCTTTGCTTGAATATTGGTTTGATATGCTGCAGCTGGTAACCCTAGAGTTCCTTCATAGTCCTTAGAAAGATTCAGGCATTTCATGGCCAAAATGGATCTCATGCCAAAGCCCATGGAGTAGGTCAGAAAAATCACATCCCAGCAGCAGTTATGTCTCTTCATGTAGGTGAAGGCAACACTACAGCACCTTGGGAGCAGTGGTAAAGGACTCTGGAGCGCAGGCAGTTTTTTCATTAGTCTTCTTGGTCAAAGGGAAAGGGGCCAGTTGAATCTCTTGAGTCAGAAATAGTTACAGGACTGGTGCCACAGCCAGGGTTTAAGCTACTTAGACCATAGTTCCCGCTTTGAGAAACAAGATCTGATGCTGATGGGGTCCATCTGTCAGAGGAGGGGAAGAGTATCTTCACTCTAAGCCTTGCCAAGCTTGTGAAGACGGTGTTAAACTAAAGTTGCCAGGGGAGGGGAACCCTGTGCTATGCTGGACCTTGTTCTCACAAACAAGGAGGGGCTAGTGAGGAATGTGAAGCTCAAGGGCAGCCTTGGCTACAGTGACCATGAGATAGTGCAGTTCAAGATCCTCAGGGCAGCAAGGAGGGCGCACAGCAAGGTCACTACCCTGGATTTTGGGAGAGCAGACTTTGGCCTCTTCAGAGGTCTGCTTAGCAGAGTACCATAGGATAAATCCCTGGAAGGAAGAGGGACTCATGAAAGCTGGTTAAGGTTCAAGGATCACCACCTCCAAGTTCAGGAGCGATGCATCCCAACAGAGAGGAAGTCAGGCAAAACCACCATGAGGTCTGCATGGATGAACAAGACCCTCATGGACAACCTCAGACAGAAAAAGGAAGCCTAGAGAGAGTGGCAGCAAGGACAGGTAGCCTGGGAGGAATGCAGAGAAATTGTCTGAGCAGTCACGGATCAAGTTAAGAAAGCTAAAGCCCAGATAAAGTCTGGCCGAGGATGTTAAGGACAACAAGAAAACAGAAAAATTCTACATGTATGTCAACGATAAGAGGAAGACCAGGGAAAATGTGGGACCTGTGAACATAGCATCTCGCCTCGTTGGTTCCTCCATCACTTGGAGAAGGAAGGTATCATCAAGGTACCCCAAGAACCTCCTAGATTTGTTGTTCCCGGCTGTATTGCCCCTCCAACAGATACTGTGGTGGGTGAAGTCTCCCATGAGGACCAGGGCTTGTGAACATGAGGCTGCCTGTGTTTGCCTATGTGTGTTTGAGTCTGCCTCTGTCTATAGAGGGCCTTATCTGCTCAGTCTGCCTGGTTGGGTGACCTGGACCAGACCCCCCACTGTAACATCACCTGTCCCTGCCCTCCCTTTAATTCTGACCCATAAGCTCTTAGTTGGCTCCTCACACATCCCCAGGTGGAGCTCCATGTACTCCAGCTGGTCACTGACATAGAGGGCGACACCCTCTCCCCATCTCCCCTGCCTGCCCTTCCTGAACAGCCTGTATCTTTCCATTCCAACACTCCAGTCATAGGAGCCATCCCACCATGTCTCCGTGATGCCAATAAGATCATAGCCCTGCAAGCGCACTCACGTCTCTAACTCCTCATTTGTTTGCCATGCTACATGTGTCTGCATAGAGGCATTTAAGTTGGTCTCCTGATGAAGCTGACTTATGGGCTGGAGTGGCTTGAATTCCTTTGTGCTTTACTCCAGGTGCTCTCCTGCTGTCCTGTGATGCTTCTCCAGGCTCTGGGCATCTGTTGCTGGCACTGGCAACAAGGTAGGAGTGGGATGGGTTGAGGTTCCCTTCAGTCAAACATTTTTTCAACAGGATGCCAAGTCATGGGATACAGAGATACGGGGTATGACGCAATGATTCTCACCTCTACAGGGAGGTGTCATTACGAGTGGAAGCCTTGTGTTGTGAGAGCTTTTAAAGGACAATGTAAAATTGGAAATGGTATCGTTCAGAAAAATGCAAGACAAATGACAATGGAGAATCATATCTGGGGTGGAGAAAGTTGTTAGCCTCTGCCTTGTAAATCCAGGCTATAGCCAAACCCTGCATAATGACCAAACTGCATTTGTGGCAGCTGCAGTGCATGATAGCCTGGCCCTTGGGGTATGTCTAGCATTATGCTCCAAGGATGTGAAACTGACACTATGGAATGAGCTGAAAACCCAGAGAGGAGAAGCAAGAGCAGTCAGGATTAAAATAATCAATGTTAAACAAAATGGAAAGCTGGAATGATTTAGAGATTATAAAAGCAAAAGTGGCAAGTGCAGGGTTTGAGGTAAAAGAGAACTAATTTTCTGTTCAGTAATCTTACTTTTCAGCTAAACTTCTTCTAACTAACTGAAATCTCTAAAATTAACAGCATATTTTTCAGACAGTATCTGCTTCCAGAGTGATAAGGTCTTTGTTTATAGTTTATGCTAAGGAATGTTTATACTTATTTCTATAGCTACCAAGGTCAGCTCACTTATTTACATGCCCCATTGGAGGGCCAGAAGCAGAGAAGCATAGAGGGGTCACACCTGCAGGGAGGAGTGGAAAGGACAGGTGACCCAAAACCGACCAACATGGTTGTTGTGGTTTAGCCTCAGAAAGCAACAACAATGACACTGAGAGACGAATATACAAACACGGTTATGATACCACCGCTCACTGACCAGACCTGGGACACTCCAGCCCTCTTCCAAGATATGACTTCCTGCTACTGCTACAGGTCAGGCATGGCTCATCTGGGATGGAATACCTGTGTCTCTGCAAGATCCTAGGGAGAGTTAATCCCATCCCCACCAGAGCCAGGACAATGGTATTCCATCCCATCTGCCCCATGCTCAGTATAAAAGCTGAGGGAGCAAAACGTCAGCGTCTTTCTCCAACTGCCAGCATCTGTGGAGGACTCTGTTTATCTGCTTTTGATCCCAATCCATATGTTCCTGACTCCATATCCAGAATCCAGTTCCTGTCCATCACCCAAGTCCAGTCTGGGACTTTCCCAGTGCTGCTGCTGGTGATGTGATTCTCATCCTGAGAGCTTGATACTGGTTTTGTATATATTGTATTTATTTCATTATTTTCTTTTTATTATGTTATTAATATTTTCATTTAAGTAGTTTAGTTTCCTTTTAAACTCATGTCTTTCTCTTCCTGCTTTCCCTTCAGGGAGAGGTGGGGGAGAGCATCCACCATTTGTTTAACTGGACAGTCCAGCCCAAAGCATGACAGATTTATTGGTGCCCAACATGGGGCATGGCTGGGGCCCTGATAGATTGCCTGAATGGCTAGAATTCCAGCTGGCTCAGAAACTAAAACAGACAGCTCACATCACGCTGTTTTAAAGCAAAATGTTATATCATGTCTTTAGAGAGGTTTGTTTAAAGTTAATTGATGCAATACTGCTTAACCTGCTGAATATGTTACGTTTTAGTTGCTCTTTGTGTTTGTATGCGGTGGTTTAAATCTGCTATTCTGCTGTTGTTTGGAATTGATGCTGTGAAAGGCTGAAAACAGGACTCAATGGTCAGGATGACTGTTAAGCAGGTGTTCTTTAGTGCAGCACTGAATGCACAGGGGATCACTCCTCCAAATGTGCTTGATAGGCAGAGTTAGTTTCACAACACATATACACACTATACATACATATTTATGCAATTTCCAAGAACTAATTAACATATTCATTATATTTCCAAGAATTCATTGTTATCGTGACTGGTTCTATATGTCTCATTGGTCTTGGGGCCCACTGTTCTCAGAGATAAGTTCTTTCTATAAGGTTACGTTGTCCTAGAGCATCCTGTTCTCATGGATAATTTCCTCTTACAAAGTTACATTTGTGCTGACCTATACAATGGCTACAAGCATACATGCCTAAAAACCAAAATACTCACAGTATTTGCTAACTCATGCTAAGAGTGGCTTCGTTATGTCAAGCAAACCTTCAAGCCACACTCAGACGTATTCCTTAATTCAGGATACAGATTTATAATATGATAAATTGGATAATGATTTTACCTGCATATCTTGGGCATCATGTAATGGATTCTATTAATAATTACACTTTTGATTTTACACTTCACCCTTTAATGTTTATGCCAAATTGACACCATCAGAGCTAGGAAATGGAAACCTCTTGGATTTCGAAAATGAATGTTACTTTCTTGAAATCATTATTTTATTGTCAATTTTCCTGTAGGTGTTGCAGGGGTGGTTTCTTGTTAAAAATCAGTGCAGGAGTTTGGTATTATTTGGACATACACTGCTGCTACTCAAATCCCACAAGCTGCTTTGCTATTTGTACCAGCACAAGCCACTTCACCTATACTGGCATGAGCTACTCCAGCTTTGACAATGAACACCACCACTGCTGCGACTCTGGCAGCGACCACTGCCACAATTCCAACCTTGACAATGAGCACCATCAGCTGCTCTGACAATGACCGCTGCCACTATTCCACTCCTCAAAAGGGAGGCACAAGCCACTCCACCACCTTCATAAGCACAAGCCACTCCACCACCCTGTGGAACCTGGATAATGAAGTGAAGTATCTGTGCTCAAAGAACGATCAAGGCTGGCCTTGATATCTTTCATGCAACATGTCACCCAGTGGCCCACCCCACCCTGCCTGTCAGTACGTGTCATGGTGCATCACCACATGACATCACACTTGTTGTCCCATGACGTCAGAGGGCTGCCAGCCACTGGTTGGGAGACGCAGGGTCACCTCGGGGCTGCCAATGACTGGCAGCTCAGGTAGGCAGGGCCAGGGGCAGGGCCTCAGAGGAGAGTCCCCATCCCTCGCCCCACGCCCAACAACTACATCCACCTGCATTGACGCAAACCAGCCCCAAAACAGGCCAGGGGAGGGGGCCAAAAGACCATTTTTCTACAGCAGGTCCAAAAAACACTGTTTAAGGATCTGTGGTAAAAAAGGGCAGTTTTCTGACAATATGCTGTCCTGACAGTTTAGGAGGTTTTGAGGCAAAATCTGGGGTCCCTGGGGCACCAGGAGTGGTGTTCCCTGGAGTGGTTTTCAGGGTCCCCTGCATCCACTTTGTGGTCCCCAAGGCAATTTCATGATCCCTAGAACAGTTATGGTCCATGGTGCGATTTTTTCATTCCCCAGGGAAATTTTTGGGGATCCATGGGAGAGAGTGAAGGTCCCAAGGATGGTTTGGGGGTCTCCAGACAAAATTGTAAGGCCTTTGGAGAAGTTTTAAGGTGTTTGTCGCTTGTTTTCACTGTCTCTAGAAAACACTTTCATTGCCCAACCATCCTTGGGGATATCTGCTTTCCTGGTGACGTAATCCTCAAAACCACCTTTTTCACACTTCCCAGGGCCAGGCTCAAAAATATCAAATGTCCACAGATTGTTTCAACAGGGAAGGTGCCAGGAGGGAAAACTATTTGCTTGTTCTCAATGCCTCTGGAAAGTGCTTTCATAGCCCCACCACCGTTAGGGCTCACTCTCTCCCCTCAAAACTCACAAACGTGCCAAGATTGCTCTCTCCCTCAAAACTCACAAACGTCCCAAGATTGCTCCCACACTCAAGCTGCCACGAGGGAAAAGTGTTTTTGTTCTCACTCTCTCTGGGAATTGCTTTCATAGCCCCACCAAACTTTGGGCTCTGCGCTTTCGTGGCAACATCATCTTCAAAACAAACTTTTCACTCCCCGCAGGGCTGGCCTCAAAAATACCAAACATCCGGAGATTGCTCCCACACCAAAGGTGCTAGGAGGGAAAAGTGGTGCATGTTCTCACTGTCTCAAAGAACTGCTTGCATACCAACCTTGGATCTCTTACTGTGCCCATGGTTGTGTTCAAAAGTAGCAATCTTCTGGATCTTGCTTCCACATAAAAAGTGCTGGGAGAGAAAAGTCATGCTTCTCACCGTCTCTGGGAACCCCAGGCATAGCTCAACCATACTTGAGGTTTTCAGCATCTCAAGGGCTGGGCTGATATCTAGCTAATGTCCAGAGATTGCTCCCACACTGAAGGTGCCGGGAGGGAACAGTCTTGCTTGTTCTCCTTGTTTCTGGGAAGTGCTTTCATAGCCCCACCAGCGTTAAGGCTCTCACTCTCGCCAGGACCAGGTTCAAAACTAGCCAATGTCTGTAGATTACTCCCACCTGGAAGGTGCTGGGAGGGAAAAGTGATCCTTCTCATACTCCTTCTGGGAACTGCTTTCATAGCGTCACCAACCCTGGGCCTCCACACTGTCAATATGACTTCATTACCAAAATCAACTTTTTTTCTTTCTCCTCAGGGTCTCGCTCAAAAGTAGCAAATGTCTGGAGATTGCTCACACACCCAAGGTGCCAGCAAGGAAAACTGCTCTTGTTCTCACTCTCTCTGGGAATTGGTTTCATAGCCCCATAAGCCTTGAGGCTCTACGCTTTCCTGGTGACGTCATCCTCAAAACTACTTTTTTTTACTCTACCGAGGAACAGGCTCAAAAATAGAAAAGGTCCAGAGATTTCTCCCACACCAAAAGTGCTGGGAGGGAAAACTGTTGCTTCTTCTCACTCCCTCTAGAAACTGCTTTAATTTCTATACCTTGGGCCTCTGCGCTAACCTGGTGACATCACATTCAAAATCACCATTTTTGATTCTACCCAGGATTGGGCTCAAAAACAGAAAATGTCCAGAGATTGCCCTGACACCAGAGATGGAACGAGGGTAAACTGATTTTGTTCTCACTATCTCTGGGAATCGCTTTCATAATGTCTCCAACCTTTGGGATCCTCATTTTCCTGGTAACATCATCTTCAAAAGAAACTTTATTCTCTCTCTCCAGAGCTAGCCTCAAAAATACCAACATCCAGAGACTTCTCCCACACGCAAGTTGCCACAAGGGAAAAGTGTTCTTGTTCTCTCTCTGGGAATCGCTTTCATCACCCCATAAACTTTGGGGTTCTGTGCTTTCCTTGTGACGCCATCTTCAAAACCACCCTTTTTTCACTCTATGCAGGGAAGGGCTCAAAAATAGAAAAGTCCAGAGATTAGTCCCACACCGAAGGCACCAGGAGGGAAAACTCTTGCTTGTTCCTTGTTGCTTATTCCATTTTATTTCTCTGGATGCTTGGTGTTTGGTTGCAACTCACAGGAGACAAACAGGTCCATGTAGTCTCATCCCACCAGGGAAAAGGTGTGGTGGACAGAACATTTAGAATGTGGATCCTGGAGACATCCTATTTGGACCCAAACTAGTAGTCACCCTGGGCAGACCTGAGCTCACCACAGCCAATTGTGTGTCTTACAGGGCCTTCACATCAGGACAGAAGTCAACAACAAGGAAAGAGCAGCTCTGGCCCAATAGGCAATAAAGAAGCTTTGAATGTCAATTCCTGGCTGTCATGTGAGCATGTATGTGGAGGGAAACAAAGGCCTCATTGGGGCCATGGAAAATCTTGTCTATGCAAGCTGGAGAGCTATCTTAAAGGTATTTAGTCTCTGCCACTCAAGCTGCTCTGACACTCCAGAGACATTTAGGATGACCCAGAAAAGTCTGGATCACCTTTTGGTCACCCTTGAGCATCGGGTACGTTTCAGTGCCACAAAAGACACCTGAGGTCCTTGCTGTGATGGGCACAGACATTTTTGTCACCTCAGTTTGGTCTCCTACCGTCTTCTTTTGCTCTGGAAAGGGATTGGGGCATCTCCACAGTACCCCAGCTCTTTGACAGCACTGAGGGACACCCTACTGTGCCACCTAGAAGTGGCTCTGAGCTGCTCCCTGGATCAGCAGAGGAGGGAAAGGAAGAAGACAGATAGAAGGGACTCTGATCAGGCAGTGTGTCTGAAAGGCTCCAGATATCTGTGGTACAAGCCACAACAGGGATGGTTGTCTCCATTCTGGCCCTGAAATCAGTTGCCCAGGAGTCAAAGCAAGCTACTATAAGAAAAACTTGGGGGCTGATTTATTTCTTTAGCACATGCCTTTGGGAGACAGTGTGTGAAGATGTCTCAGACATCTGGGTTCCTGAAGGGCACAAAGTATTGCTGGAAAATGGCAGTGGAGAGGGTGGGGGATCCCAGACATATTGTTCTCTTCAGAAGCAGCAGCAAGCCCTGGGCAACTTTTATTGGCAAGGGAGTAAGGTGAGCCATCAAAAGTGCTAGGGTCACCTGAGGAGAAGTTCCGAGGTCGGGGGTGGCAATGGGAGGGGGGGACATCCTGCATGCCTGGGTTGTCTGTTCTCTGGGGAACAGTGGGGGTTCTCAGACTCTCTGTTCCCTGAGTGGCACTTACCAGGGAATAACAGCAGGGCAGAAGAGAGCATTCTGGGTTCCCTAGAGGGAAGGAGGTCTCTGGGATGTCTTGGTCCCTTGGTTGTCATTGGGAGATCCCCAATGCCTGACTTCCTTGAATGGAAGGTACCCTTCCCTTAAGGGTACCAATGAGGACCATGTGTGTGTGTGTGAATCGGGTGATGTGGTGACTCTGTCCCCAGGGGACACATCCATGCATGGTTCAAGGGGAGGCACTGCTGGGCGGGATGTGGAGCCAGAGGTAAAAGTGAATGATTGGCCGCAGAAGGAACAGGCAGGGTTTCTCCTCCAAGTGGCACTGCCATTGACCACACAGTGGCAAATCCAACCCTGAAGGCTTTAACACACTCCCCACAGCTGTTCACCAGTGTGCATACAGTGTTGCATATCCAGATCTGTGACAAGTCAAAAGCCCATCTGTCACTGTAGACACCAGTGCAGCCTCTGCTTTTTGTGCACCAGGAGGTGTTTATCCAGCATGGAAGCACCAGTGAGGCATATGCCATGTGACCTGCAGCCACATGGTTATTCCCCATCAGCCATCTGCCCAGCTGAACATCCAGCCTCAGTCCACGCATGTGAGCAGCCACCTCCCTGCATGGGCACAGCACTGTGCTGGTGATGGAGCTATGGTCAGAGCATTTGCAGAAGCTCCCACATGTACACAACTGCTCACCATTGTAGATATGCTGGTGGAAAACCAGGTGGGTTGGCTACTTGAACTGCTTGCTGCAGTCCAGATGTGTAGCTATTCTCCCGTCTGCTCTGAAGATTCCCTCTGTGTTTCTTCACCACCAGCCTCACTGCTCTAGATGATTCTTTAGATCTGCTCAAGTCTCCAACTGCAGGGGCAGGAGAGGAGAAACATCCAGATAGATAGGGCTGGTGAAGCTGGAATGAGACAAGGTTACTGGGGCAAAACAGGCCATCAAGGCCTTTCTCCCAGTCAGCAGGTCTTCATTGCTCCCAGGACAAACCCAGGGATGTGGCAGCCCACTCATGAGCTTTTGGCAGTCCCATGTCCTTTTACAAATACATAGAGACACTGTGCACACAGACTCCCAAAGTGCATGTACACAAACACACAAGAACTAAACCATTCCTGTGCATACACTGCACAAATGATGCAGGTTCACACACACTGCAAACAGATGTAAAGCATACAAGACAAACACACACAACTCATTTATATCAGAGCACCCAGCCAAACCGGTTTCAGAGCACAATAGGTGAGATGCAGGGAGTCGTCATCCAACTCAGCTTCATCTCTGCCTTGCCTCCTCTATGCAGAGATAACCTGGGGGGAGCTGCAAAATGGCTCAGACCAGGTTGTCTCAAGATTGCATCACACTAAGAACTGAAACTGACTGGAGCCTTAGCTCCCTTAACAAACAAAATGTCCTGAGTCCCACCCCACCACTATTCCCATGACTTTGAGTGCTAGACATCACAAAATTGGCAACAGAG
>JAOXJM010015376.1:0-11059 GCA_026413425.1 Tringa solitaria
AAGGCACCCACCTCATTCATCAGTGGGCCTACATTTTCCCTAGCCTTCCTTTTTTTATTGATATGCTGAAAAAAACTCTTCTTGTTATCTTTAACTGTGGTAACCAAGTTAAGTTCTGCTTGGACTTTTGCCCTTCTAATTTTTCCCCTTCATATCTTCACTACACCTTGATACTGTCCTTAAAATGTCAGCAACAGGCACTTTTTCTGTCTGTGCCAGAATCAACTGCTCCATATTAAATAGAAAGTATTACCTGGACAGCAAAACTAGAGCTAGACTGTGTTTCTTGAGAATTCTGTTTAAACCTGTTTCCTTATGACAGGTTATCAGTAGTTCTTTTCCTTATTTGATGTGTTTATACTGTGTTCATTTAACACAGATTGGTAATAACAGAATCACATAATCTTCATGGTTGGATATATCATAGAACATTTCTATTACTGAAGAATATTGCTGTAAAATTCAATAAATAAATAATTACAAGCTATAGTTAAAAGTCAGACACCTTCTTAAAAAAATCAAAACAAACAAACAAACAAAAAACAAAAACAAAGAAAAAAACCCCTTTATTTCACCCCTTTTACTCAAACATACACACTTTCTCTGTGCATTTTGAGGTCTATTTCTGAATTTCAATATTTTTACTATAGTAAATGGTAAAGGGTGATCTCTACAAAAGTGATAGTATGCATATTACTGTTGAAATTTCTCACTGCTCCTTAAGTTACATTCATTAAATCATGCATCTATGTTAACGACAGGGGCCATTTCTAGAGAGCTTTGAAAATGCAAATGTAACTACACAGCTGAAACCATAGTCTGCATGTAGCAATATTTTATATTTACATTAGATAGGAAAATGTGTTAAAATTCTAGGATGGATTATCTGTTCATATCTCAGTTAGACATTAAAGTTGGCTTTGGAGAAAAAGAGGTATTTTCAGAGCATAGTTATAAACTGCCAGCACCAGATAATATTTACCTAAGAGATCTAAAAGAATTAAAAGATAACATGGTTGAAATAGCAGCAATCACATGTAATCTGTTAGCTAAAATAGCCTTGGTACCTGAGGACTGGGAATAGCAAATGTAATGCCAGTGTTTGAAAAAACCCTCTGCTATGATCTGAGAATGTAAAGCCTGTGATCCTGATTTCTCTCTAGCCCATGGAAACTATAAAACAGAATAGAATAAGTGGATAGCTCAATAAAAATCCATCTACATGAGATTAGTCATTTTGGCTTTTTTAAATTGAAGTCTCATTTTACCATCTTGATAGAGGGTCTCTTCAAAGAGCATGTAGATAAAGATGTTTTCCCAAAAGCTGTTGACCAAGTCCGTCACCAGAGGCTTTTAAGGAAATCAACAGTAATGGAATAATAATGGTGGCTGTGCCTGGTGAGTTCAGCTGTTGGCAGAGTTTGAGCCACTGCCACTCACCTTTGCTGTGCGAGTCTTCCCCAGGCAGCTCCAGCACCCACAGGGGATAGTGCCCAGGGCATGGCATGGGCCTCAGTCCAGTTGGAGCTGCAGGGGAAGGTGGCTACTGTCCTGGTCTGCGATAATATAGAGGGCCTGGGCCTTTTTCCTGGGGTGGAGGGTCAGCAATGGCCTCTTTGATAAGAGCTGCACTACACTTGAGATGCTAAGTTGCCCAATGAAGGTGCTGAAGAGATGAACAGGCTATGCAACATGAAGGAAACCGAAGAGGAGATTTACAAAGTCCTTACAGAAAGTTTGCAGGGGCAAGACACAGAGCCACAAATTAAGCAAGTAAGCAAGCAAGCAAAGAAGGAAGAAAATGGAAGAAAAGGCAGACAGCTGGAGACCTTGGCCACACAGGTAGTGCAAGGTAGCTGTCAAGGTGGGGAAGGCTGGAAGCTTGTGATTTCTAGCAGCAGGAGGAATGTTCCTGCTCCATCTGCAAATCTGCAACTACAGAATACATTAAGTGCCCTGACCCCTGGTGCAGACAAAAAAGACATGTCAGGGGATGCATCAGAGCCAGCCAATGCTGACAAACCTCATGTCATGAAACAGAGAAGGCGAGCAGTAGTTAACAGAGGCTCCCTCTTGCAGAGGGTACAGAAGTACCAGTCTGCTACCAGATCTGAAGTCTGGCGAGATTTGTTGGTTTAGGTCAAGTTCTGTGAAGCCTCTTGTAGTATTTCTGCAAGGCTTGTCAGCCTGTTGGACCTCTTGCTTATCACAGGCACTGATCATATTGCCATGGGTAATCTGGAGCATATCAAGAGTATCTACAGAGCTCTAGGCTGAAAAGATGTGGGCACAGGTGGTGTTCTCTTTAAACCTCCCTCTGAGGCAGGAAAGGTTCAAGCAGAGATGGACTGATCCAACTGATCAACACCTGGCTATGTGGTTGGTGTTGCAGGCAGGGCTTTGTTTTTTTTGCGACTGTGGGATCTTCTTTGAGGAAGAATGGTTACTGAGCAGGGATGGGTTTTATCTGAAAAAAATGAAACAGTCAAGAGGTAAATCATATCCTGGGGTGCATCAAACACAGTGTAACCCACTGTTCAAGAGAGTTGATTAGCCCGCTGTATTCAGTGTTGGTGTGGAAAAGCAGCACAATTTGGCCTGTCTCAAATACCTGTAAAACCTTAGGGAAATACACATGAAGAATGAGAAGTTCAGGTACAACTGCAGAGTTATCACTTCAATAGGACTAAAGAGACATGGTAGGAGAACTCATGACTGGAGCATTGCAATGATGGGATACCGACTACTTGTGAAAGATAAGGTAGGTATGTATAGAGGAATGTTTGTACTTCATACGAAAGAGAGACCTGAATGCATGTAGCTTTGGTTTGGGATGAAGCAGTTGATGAGAGGGGGATGAGGCTTTGAGAACAGACCAGCACAGTTGCTATGATAGTAAATATCTGCAACAGGCACCCTGATCAAGAAAAGAAGGAAGTTGAAGCCTACTTTGGAGAGTTGGAGAAAGCCTCACAGTCACAGACTTTAATACTCCTAAGTGACTTTTAACTACCATAATATCTGCTGGAAGTGCAATATGACTGGGTGCAAGCAATCCCAGAAGACTTTGGAGTGTATTGAAGACAACTTGTTGATGCAGAAAATCAGTGAACTGACCAGGGGAGATGCTTTGTTGGACCTGCTAACCACAAAAAGGAAAAATTGCTTGAAGATGTGAAGGTGAAATGGCAACCTAGGCTGCAACCACAAGACTGTGGAATTTAAGATCCTGAGAGAAGTGAGCAAGACAAAACAGCAGAATTACAACCCTGGACATCAAAAGAGCAGATTTTGGCCCCTCCAGGGGCCTGTTTGTTAGAATCTTGTGGGAAACTGTCTCAGAAGGCAGAAGACCCAGGACACCTGGCTAATCTTCAAGGACAACCTCAGAGCACAAGAACCATCCATTTTAATGCATTGAAAGTTGAGCAAGCATGACAGAGGACCAGAATGGATAAACATGCAATTCCTGACTGAGCTCAAACATAAAAAGAAGGTGGAATTAGGAACAGGCTGCTTGGGAGGAATACAGATACGTTTCTTGCAATGTAGGAATGGTGTCACCAAAGCTCAGCTGTAGTTCAAATTAGGAAGGGAGGTGGAGGGCAGTAAAAAAGATTTCTATAAATGCATTCGTATAAACAGGGTCCATTGCTGACACCAAACTGTGGACAGCAATCAGTATGTTGGAGGGCAGAGCTGCGATTCAGAAAGACCTCAGTAGGCTGGACAAATAAGTCGATGGGAGCCTCATGGAGCTTAACAAAAGCAAGTGTTTACAAATGGAATAACCTCTTGTCATGGTGCAGGCTGGTGGTAAACTCAAGGAGGTACCTTTCCAGAAAAGGACCTAGGGTTCTTGTGGACAAGCTGAATATGAGTCAACAGTGCACCCTTGCAACAAAGAAGGCCAAATATATTCTGGATTGTATTGGTGTGAGCGTCAACAGGTCCAGGAAAATAAAAGTTCACATTTATTTGGCACTTGTAAGACCACATCTGGGACGCTGCACTCACTTTTGGTCTCCTCAGAATAAGAAGGACATGGATTGGCAGAGGGCCACTCACATGGTCAAGAAGCTGGATCACATGACATACCAGGGGAGACTTCAGCTCAGAGAAAAGAAGGGTCAGGGAAGACTTTACTGTTGTTTACAGCTACCTGTCAGAGGATACAGAGGTAATGGAACTGGACTTTTCTCAGGGGTGTGTGGTAATAGGTCAAGAGGCTATGGACAGTAGTTGAAACTTATGAAGGTTTTACGTACAAAGGAAAAAAATAATGCTGTAAAGATGGTTAAATACTGGCACAGATTGCCTGGAGAGGTTGTGGCATGTCCATCCTTGTAGGTATTCAAGACTCCATTGGATGTTACCCTGAGCAATCCAGTCTAATTAAACCTGCTTTGAGCAGGCAGTTGAATGAGGTGACCTCTGGAGGACCCTACCAACCTAAATTACAGTAACATTTTTCAATGTCTTCATGAATCCATACCTTGAAAAGGGTATGGGCAGTGAAGGATGAAAGATAGCTCATGTTATAAAGTTACTAAGAATAATAAGGTTATGTTCAACTGTGATGACCTGCAAAAGTATCTTCTGAGTGGTTTGCCAATAAAATTACTGGTGGAATTTAATGTAACCAAATGTAAGTTGGTTCATATTGTGGAAAAAAGAATTCTAAATTAATATCTAGAACCATAGGTTTTGATACAACTTTTACTAATTTAGGATATTAGGATTATGACATCTAGTTCCATGAAAATATCAGTAAGTAGGATAAAACAAAAATACATGCCAAATGCTAGAATTTATTAGGAAAGAATCAAAAAAATGATGCAGAGAGTCTTAGTGAACACTGTTCACCATTTCAAAACTCATGAATCACACATATACTGTATATTTAGTCCTGTGTGCAGTTCTGATCACTCCTACCCAAAGAAAAAAACCAAACAAACCAACTCAACTAAAAAAACAAAACCAAACCAACAAAACAGAAGAGATTTGGAGGGGGTAGTAGCAGGATTGAAAGTATATAAAAATCTTTGTACTATGAGCAAATACTTAACCCAGGCATTTTAATTAATGAATAGAGATACTGTCAGGTGAGGTGACACAATAGAGATTTAAAAAATGACTGGCATAGACATGGTAGCTTGAAACTGACTATTCATCGTCCTTTCCAAAGCAAGAATCAGGAACACCAAATGAAGCTTAGAAGGAGCCAGATTCATGACGGGGGACACTTTGTGGAATTAAGCATAAAACTGTACAGCTACTTGACAGAGTTAAGTCAAGTTATTCAATGGTTATTGAATATGTAAGAATGACACTGCAGTTGATTGTGTGTTAAGGAAATGTATTTTCCTTTTTCTTGCTCTTCTTTAGGCATTTGTTTTAGCTAATATCGGAATATGGGACTTCACAGACTTTTTGGTCTGACCCAAGATGGTCATATTGAATTTTATGATATAGTTCATCTGTATGAAATAAGAAAGCTGAAACCTCCTCCCAGGGGTGCTTGATCTGTATGCCACATGTCATCCTATCAGATAAGGTACAAAAAATTAAAGTACATCAGTCAGAAGCAATTGCTGTGTTTACTTTTGGGTTTATATTGCATCACAATGAACGAGAAGGGAAACATTCAGATAGGTATTTTGTGCTGGATCACCAAGGGATGTTTATTAAATCACTGTAATTTAAAATAAAGCACTATGATATTCTATTTCCATTTACTTAAAAAAAAATCCTACTTATTTTACAAATAGAATTCCCCATGGTTATAACATGGAAGGGAATAATTTCCCTGTAATACTTGCATGGATATATAAGAGCTGACACATGGTATACTGCACAATAAAACTTTCTATTAGGGTCAGAATACATATTACACAAACACAGTACTCATGTTTGTATATTCCCAATGGCACTGGTCTAGATCTTAGTGAAATCAAGAAGACTATTTTCATTAAATCTGGTGTATTGCATGAGAAATTTAACTGTTTTCCAGTAATTTCATGAACAAAATTTATCGCTTTTATAGAGTATTGAGATGCATTGATTTTCATAAATTACGATTCCTCTCATTGTGTTTATGTAGTACAGGCTGAAACCACCTGATTAAGCTAACTATATACATACTTAAGACAGCAAGAATGCATAAAATATATGTAGTAATAGTGGTGTGTTCCTTTTGGTTTTACTCTCTGGGCATGCATTCACGCTATGATGCCCAGAGGAAACTCAAAACTGTGGATCAATAAAACAATATTAAAAAATTATATAAAGTTAATCATTACTAAAATTATAAGAAAAAGGGTAGAATTTTTGTTGCTGATAAATGTCCTAGCTCTATGAATATCAATTATCTAGAGAATTTAACCTATTGGTACTATTGATTCTATTCTTCTGGAGTTCTGTTTTACATAGTTAACTGTAAGCTAAATTTGATTAAGCAATGAAAATTTGGAAGATTTTGCCTGTTGTGCATGATAGAAAAAGGGACATAAAACTGTTCTTCATCTTTGTATGTGCAAAGTAACTTGATAGCTGTGACAGAAAAAGGAAGACTTCCTTAAGAATTATTTTCTTTTCCCAGAAAATTGTTTCATTTTGGAAAATCAAATTAGAAAAAATTAGCATGTTAAAGGAAAAAAGAAATATAGTTTACAATTACAAAGGTCGTTACACTTCAGTTATATTAAATCAAATCAGTTGATACACTGCGTGAATGTGACATTACCAAAAAAGACTTTACAAAGTCTTGCAAACGGTGACAGACACCATAAACCTGGATTTTCCCTCTCTTCTTCTTTCCTTAGTTTTTTGGAAAATCAGGAGAACTTTTAGAAAAATGAAATGGTTCAATATCACAAGCTTAGCAAAATGAAACTTCTAGCTCTGTACCAGAGCTCAGTTACTGGTTTTGTTGTAGTGTGCAGTTAGCTGTGGAAATGTTAAGTTTAATGAAAACCCTGTTCCCTTATAGTCAAATAGAGTGAACTCCCAAGGGCATCCCCCATGTGTCATCCTCATTGTGTTTTTTGATATGATCAAATTGAATCTTTCATGCTTGCTGAATGCACAGGTGCTGTCTTGTAAAGTTGCCCGCTCTTTGGATTTTCTGTAGCTCGCTGTAAGATTTAGGGTTTCATATGTTCTCAGTGCCTCCTGGGGCAAACACAGTTTCACCTACTTTAAATTATTTTTGCAACTTTAATTATTTTATCAGTGTACTCTTGTTACTTTTTTTAGCTTCTATTGTTCAACAATTTTCAAGTCAGCATTCTTCTGCATTTTGCAGACTTGCAAGGAGAAGTTCAGAGGTCAGTAGTTTTGAAAAATGTACATATTTTGGTAATTGTAGGCAAAACAATCACTGAACTTTGAAATTGCCAGAAAGATAATTGCTAAAAAAATTTCAGAGTTACTTTCAATGCTAACTTCAGTTTGTAAAGTGCTGTGATATGTGAGGGTGAGGAAAAAGAAAAAAAAAAAGGGCGGAGGGGAGAGGTATATTTTAAATTAAGTATGATAAACAGTTTTCAAAACAAGAAAATGGTTGTAAAAAGATTTTGGAAAAATATAACACTGGCTCAAATAGCTCTTTTACTGATCACCTCTGTGCCTAGGCTTTTAGATTAACCTTTCACATCCTAAATTTGTGATTCCTGCACTAAATGTATAAAGCTATATGGGTGAGCTCCAACTCAAGGACCATTGATCTCAAAATTAACTATACTACTTAATAAATCTGAATGATTTATCAATAGCACAAGGAAAGTTTTGGATAATGAGCCAATTGTGATAAGAGTAATAAAGTACAAGGAAAGGAAACTCCAGTAAAACTAAGAGAGAGAATACCTCTTTGGAGTTTTTTCACACTGCTTTTTCTGTAGTTTTGGCAACCAATATTTACAGCATCATCATAAGTAGGTTCGTAGTTAAAATCTTGATTTCAGCAGGCTTATAAGATTCAACCACTTGAGCATGAAATAAATCCATTAACTTTGGTGTGAATTAAGTATACAATGCAGAAAGATATTCTCTCATGACTTCCTGATCTCATAGGATGAAGAACTGATCTTCTCTTTATTGCATTGGTCAACCACCTTTAATACTAAATATTATTTTCCCCTCAAATGTGTCTGGCTCCTTTCTTTTATCACTTTTTTTCATAAATTCCAGACTGAAGCTGAATTTCCTCTCCTTCTGAAAATTGTTATAAACCAGGAAAAGAATTACCAAATCATCTTCCTATTTGCTTGCTTTAAATAACAGGCTCAATATTTTTAAACAACAGGTTCTAACTGAGGGTTATCTTTTCTAAACATGATAACTTCTCTGTGTTCTTCTTATACTTTTCCACACCCATTTCAAATGTTGACTTCAGATCTGCATTGTAGTATTGGTCTCTTTAATAACATGTTTCAATGAAAAAGACTGTTTCCTGTCTCTACTGTACACACTTATGTTTATTCTTTCAAGGATGGCAGTAAACCTGCCTCCACGTACTGTAATCTAAGACCACTAGGCATTTTCCAGGGTTACTGCTTGCAAAGGATAGTCACCTGTTCTTTGCGTATATCCTGTTTCCTGAGAACATGAGCATATCTCTAATTTTTGCAATAATTATGCAACACAGAAGTGAGACACTGGCTTAAAATAATTATTTATTTAATATTACTGAAACCAAGACAAGTCAGGGCATACTTTGGGGTTTTTCTTCCTATTAGCAATGAATAAAACAACCTTAGCTATTGAAAATATTGCAATTCATTTTCACTTACAGATTACTTGTAGCGGTAATACATAACGTGTTTTAAATCTAATGGACTAATAACTCACATTTTTGCTGTTTCTTAAGATCAATTTAATGCTTTAGTTCTGTTTGGGTGTGGTGTTTAGATATATTATTGATTAGGCCACTACGTCGTTTAAAACAAAGAAACCAACAAAAACCCCCAAACAAACCTAAATACAGAAAAGAAAGGAAACAAACAAACAAACAAACAAAAAACCCCAAAACTTAGCTGCAAACTAAAGTAACAATTTTTTGTTTCTTTCCTATGCAAAGTGAGAAGGAGCCGAGAGGAACTATTTAACCTGCATGTCCTGGTTCTTTGCCACAGAACCATTCACATTCCCAGATCAGAAATGAGAATTTTTCAAGATACTCAATCTAAAAGATTTTGGGAGCCACTGAGAATTTCTAAAATTCTGTTTTAAAAAGAAGTCCTGCTTGTGCTACAGCATAGAGCAAAAGATGGAGACTGACATGAGAAGCCAATGCCTTCCTTACCTAGAGCAATATTTTTCTTCATTCCATTATCCACACAAGAAAATTCACGTATGCAAGAATTCAGACTAGCTAAAAATACACGAGTCACTGGAATGTGTTTATCTCTAAGCGAGGAATCTAAACTATCATTACCGTCAATGAAGAGCTATCTGAATCGCTGTAAAACCAGATACTGACATTGAATCAGCTGGTTCTCTAGATGCTATTGGTGTGTTGACAAGGGTCTCATTTTGCTTGACCACGGGTATTGATTTAGTGTCATCTGAGATGGCCTATCCTGCATGGCCTCCAGCTGTTGCTCCTCTATCATACCTGTAGGACCCATGTCATATCTGAAAGACTCATGCAGCTGTCTGAGATATTCTGAATCATTTCAGAAGTCTGTGTGCATGTGGTAGAATTGACCCTTCACTGTCTGAGTATTTGAATTGCAAAGAAAGTAGATTCCATGGCATACCCTGTTTTCCCCACACACTTCTCCTCTCCCCTCTCCATCACCTAGACCAAAAGATTTGGGGACAAAACGAAGCTTTTTTATTAAGTACTGTCATCAAATCAGGGTTTGGGAGGCAAGGTGAAAAATTTACATTCAGGTTACAGCCCTAGCACATACTCTCTTGTTTGAAACTCAGACACGGTCTAACTACCACTATTTAGCCTGAAAAAGCAAGGTCAGTGATACTACTCACACCTAGTCTGAGCATCCTTCTAGCACATTAATAATGTATTTGGGATGGAGAAATATTCACTATGGGCAATTAAGTAGTCATAACCATAGACAAGATTGACTTGAAGTCACTACAAAAATTACGTGGTTTTATTCCATTAAGTAAACCAGTTATTTGTACTGGTTTTACTCTAATTATTTGTGGTATGATTTGGAACATACAGAAGTGGGGTTTTAGCTATTTATATTTGGAAATTATATTGTACACATTACATGAGGCAGCCATTAATATTTTACAGTTGGGAAACTTGTGTAAGTTAAGAATCAAATTCTTCTATGTGACAGGTATAAATTAACATGACAGCAAATTTTTATTTGGAGGATTTTAAAAAGACAGCCTTCAGTTGTAAATTTTATAACTTTAAACATCTAAGCTTTAGGTGTACTTTCAGTATTTATTTAAAAACAGCAAAATAGGATTAAGTTAATCTGTTTCCCCAAAAATACATTAAAAAACCCCTCATTATTAGATTTTACAAAATCTAACATAAAAAAGAAGCAGTATAAAAAGCCCATTAGACTATTAAAGCTTAATTTTAGAAGCGTAGAAATTTTTTCAGTATTAATGCAATTTATGATTCACTTATGACAATGAAAACAAACTAAATAGTCAAATTTATTTGTGGTTATATATATTTCTGTCTTTTAATTTCCAGCTCTGTGCCTCAATTTCAGCTGAAAAATGAAATTAGAATAAATAATGGAGGTATTTTGACTTTGGGTCCAAAATTGTACTTTTTTTATGCAAGGGCTTTATTCATCTGTAAATTACACTAACAATTAGAGTTTAATATGTTTTCTTTAATTCAGTATTTGATCATATAGAAGCAGAGTCTGCACAGAACTTGGAAACTCCTTATTTTTAAATTTAAAGGCATGTCTTTCTACTGATATTAATTAAATCACCTAGATATTTTTTTATTCATTCTAAAAGGTTGCTTCCTGAGTATGTATTTAGAATCATAGAATCATTGAATCATAGAATCGTCTAGGTTGGAAGAGACCCTTGGGATCATCAAGTCCAACCA
>JAOXJM010015378.1:0-11020 GCA_026413425.1 Tringa solitaria
GGCCAGGCTCTCACCACCCTCACACCAAAGAGTTTCTTCCTGAGATCTCATCTCACCAGAAACTTTTCTCAGCATCGCTTCATGGATCTGTGTCGTAGGGATGCATTTCTCCCAGGGCTGCTGAACTGTCCTCGAGCTTTCCTTCACTGAAGGAGGTTCCCACTGAAACACAAGATTTCACTTTTATTTCTCAGCTCTACTGAAGTCTATTTAAATAGACTCAAAAAACCCCATATATCCTTCTAAGCTCTTAAGAAGCTATGAGATGAGGTTTGAAATTAATTATGTAATTAGAGGAAAAACAATCTAAGATTTAAAATCTGTATTTATTTGCCCATCTGTTAACAACAGTGCTCAAATATGGAGAGTTACAAATACCTCTGTCATTTTGTCTGGTTTTGTTTGCACAATATTCTGACTAAACAGTACCAAAGATTGCAAGGTGTGATGTCATTCTGTGTCACACCTGTAGCGTGTAGGAGGGAAGGAAGGGACATTTGCTGCTCTGAGAATGCAAAGCCCACTGACTCCCCTGGTAATGGATGGATTTATTTCTTCTGTAAATCACAAAATAGCATTATGTTATTATGCAGTTACTCTCAATAAATATTTGCAAGTGATTTAAAGATACTGTTTCAAAATATAATTATACATTGAAAGAAGGCAGTCAAGACTTGAGAGACTTCATTTCCGAAGGTGATTACCAAAGCTGACTTTATTTCCACATTACTCTGTACAGGATCTTTTTTCTCCCCATTTTCTCTTTCTCTCCTGCCTACTGGAAACCAGTGAGTCTATTGGCGTCTGAAGAGAGCCTTGCAGAAGAACTGATGCAATTTTTGAAAACTCTAATTTTTAAAACCCAAGGAGTTTTAACAAGCTGCAATGTTCTTATTCCAGACCTGGCATGAGAGCTTTTTTTCAGGATCAGGAGAAAATTTTGGGACCGTGCTAGTTCACAATCCAAGTCCTGAGATGGAACCCAAAGAATGTATTTCTCATTTTGCCTTCAAAACTGAATTAGCTGTTATTAGCATACTATAATTCTGGAAGCATAAAAGATGGGTGAGGAAAGATAAAAGAACTATGTGCAAAGTTACTGTTTTCAAATAAAAGAATGTGCCTAACCAACCTTTTCCATCACGCCAGTAGGTCTCAGCTTTGAAGGATCTGTTTAATTATCTTCTTTGTTTAAACCCTTGAGGGTGTAAATTCAAGCATATTTTAGGGAAGAGTGCTCCTAGAAAATCAAGAACTTCTGGCAGAAAGTCAATTCTACTTTTATTTTTAATGTTACAGTGATGTGATTTTCAAAACTCTGGCTGATGTGTTATGGCTTCCACCAAAACATCCATCCGGAGGGTTAACAGAGTAGAGTAGAGGTGAAACACTTCACCTCCGGCAGTGCCACGTGGGCAATATTTGGATTCCAGCTCCACAGCGGACACGGTGCAGGGCAATCACCCTGTCAGCAATTAAGATATAATGAATTTAACATAATAATGGATATCGATTAGTGACATTTATTTCTGATAAAATGAGGAGAGTCAGCAAAAGGCAGAGGCGTTGAAACTAATTAGAGCCTAAGCAATCCAAAGTCAAAGCGGTCATCAGAACTAACGAAGCTGGGGACAATGAGGAGCAGTGTTACCCATGGCTGCCCACCACCACTGGGTGACCAGAAGAACTCCGGTAGAGAGGAAAGTCCTGTTTAACCTAAGCCTGAGTTTTGTCCCAGCAAAGATGGACAGATCAGGCTCACAGAGACTCTTTTTATCTGTGTATCATAGAACCATAGAATTGTCTAAGTTAGAAGGGACCTTTCAGACCATCAAGTCCAACCATCAACCCAACACTGACAAAACCCACCACTAACCCATGTCCCTCATCACCATGTCTGCCTGGCTTTTAAATACCTCCGGGTACGATGACTCCACCACTGCCCTAGGCAGCCTCTTCCAGTGCTGTCATTCCTGATCTTGCCAAATGCTCTATTCCACAAACAGGGTGGACACCGAGCTGCCCTTTAGCACTTGTTTTAAAAAATCAACCTAAAAATTAAGTCCGGAACCTGCAGGGCAGTTTTACTGTCAAGATTTTGGGAGAATGACCCGTATCCAAGAGAGCTGAAGAGGTCACTGAAATTGGAGATCCTTCTGCCCTGGAGGGGATGGAAGAGAAGGAGAAGACTGAGTGATGGAAGTGGAAACTTCTGACCCTAATCAGTGAGTGAGGGCAGGGTGATCTGACACATCTGACCCTGCGCTGGGGAAAGAAGGGAGATTTGACCAGCATGGAAGAAAGAGAAGGAGGACCACCATGGTCCCTTGTCCATCCCTGGGCGTGTTCAACCATCTTAGTTTTCATCTTAAAATCTAACATTCCTGAATAGAGGATACAATATTCCTCAAAATGTTGTCTTTTACTGTCTTTGTAACCGTTAGTTTTGCTGTTACAAGTGGGAAACATTCCCCCAACATGCTGCGATGTCTCCTTCATCCAGCCACAGTTCCCCCACTGCAGGGACAAAAACATTCCTTATAAGCCCTGTCACTGACCAGGTTGCACATGATATTTTTATTTCTGGATTTGTCTATAACATATTAAGCCAATTTTTTTCAATATTCTCCTCATTTATGGATTTGATGAGCTATAAAGAAGATATATGAGGGTTATTTATTTAGATATCACTCAATTTTTTCTGATGAATTCCATAAAAATCTCAAATAAAATATTCTGGAGATTGTTAGTTAATATTGTTGCTGTTCTAGACTTACCAAATACATAAAATATCATGTTTTATAATGAAAGAATATTTTCCACATTATCAAGCAGTCTTATTTTACATACAGAAAGACATAAAGTCTAAGTTTAGAAGGTTGTTAAGTTTCCATCAAACAAAAAAATTATTACAGTACTCTGTGCCATATAAAGTAGAAGCATATATCGCATGACTGCAATAAAATTACATGCTGAATTAAACATGTGCTGCTGCAATATTTTAATCCTCTATTTATGTTTTAGTTTTAACGTGGTCCCTAGTAGAGTCATTTAAATTCAGAGGAGCTTTCAAATGGGAAAGCCCACGAAGGGTGACAGACTGAGCCTGGAGAGGAGGTATGTCCATACGGCGTGATTTCCTTTAGAAAACAACTAGCAGCTCACGTAATTTTTCCCTTATAATTCCCAAAATTGTCCAATATTTGGAGCCTCCTGTCCGAAGAGGAAAGGGAGATCCTCCTCACTCCTTTGTGGCACACGTGGCAGAAGGCGTTGCTGTCTCATTTTCAGTGAAATCTCACTGGAGAACCAATTTAAGTAATTTCAGTAAAGAAAACCTCTGGGAACGTGTCCATGAGATCACAGTTTTTCAGCTAATGATAAAAGTTTTTCATTTTAAAACTGCAACATCTAGACAACATTTTGTTACAGGCTTTGAAATAAGCAGTCCAGCGCTTGCCAGTAACCATGTGCCAGACCTTGTAATTCTTTCACAGCCATAGGAAAGAAATGTTTGAGAAACACAATTTTCATTCCCAAAAGGTCCCCTTTGTATGTGGGTAGTAGCAATCTCTCACTTCAAAATTAATACTTCTAATATCTCTGAAGTTTCAGCTAATTTTCTACAGATTCTTTACTAGGCATTTTTGGATGCACTTGCTAGTGGTGAGAGTCCTCATGGGATAAACAGACATTATAGAAAATATTAAAAAAAAAAAAAAAAGATAATACTTTTAAGATGAAATAAGTTGAACAACAAAAGAATAAGTCTGTTATCTCTGGAAAGAATCAAGATGCTTTCTCAAACATCAAATCCCCTGTACTTCCTTGAAAAAGATATCAAGGTGAGAGCAAAGTATTCTGAGTTTTACACAAAAAGCAAAAAAAAATCCCCTATTTTGCTAGTAGGCACCTTGTGGCTTTTTGAGGATAACAAAAGATCTGAAACAATTTAAATGCATCACAGTTATGCATATTCATAAAGATATGCTGAACAGATAACACAGCAAATGATTTAATTGAAAAATCAGCCAGTGTGAATATTTTTTCCTTTGAATCATGGAAATGTGACAAGATCTGTTCATTAATATAATCTCATTTATTTGACATTATTCTTGTCACTTAATATAATCTTCATACAAAGAGTAAAAAATGGAAATTACCTAAAAAGTAAAGAGAAAAAAATAAATCAAGAAAAATAGAAAGGGGAAGGATGTCCCTGGAAAATGTAAAAGAATATAGGTTACACTAATCACTAGTATGAGAATAGAAATATAATGAATGAGAAAAAAAGCAAACAGAATGTAGAGATAAAGAAAAGAGAAAAAGGGGACCAAAAAAACCCCAGAACATGCAGAAAGTGCTTAGCACATGTCATACAGGTAAGAGCTTCTCAGCACATCAATCTATCCTGGAGGCCAGATCCTTCACCAGCTTTTTGCCTTGAAATGTCGTAACTTTACATCATAATTTTATATCATTTAAATTTAGACAGGAAGCAAACAAACATCCTCAGTGTGCGTGAAGCAGCACAGTCCCATACACTATCCAAAGCTTGAAAGTGATGCTGTTTGGTCCCAGCAGAAGATCTGGCCCTAATTAATGATGAGGAATATAGTGAAACAGACTGACTTCTGATCTGTCATGAAATTCATATGACTGCACCATAGGTTTAATTTTGTTGATTAAAAATTATGGTTATGGAAATTTCAGTAGTGGAAGTGCCAGTATCAGCTGGGACTAGAGAGAATTACTGTGTTCAGGAGTTTGTTCTATGTGGCACTATTTTTGTTCTTCATTTCCAGACTTGTTCAGTGGGTAAAATGTTTGGGAACTGTACAGCTTTTCAATAGGAAAGTAACTTTTCTGAATTCTGACAGTACAGAAGTACAAATGCTAACAAGAAAGGGACTTATGAGAGATACCAAACCTCTGCTGAAATCTCTTCACCATGTAACGGCCAGTTGTGTCTTCGTATCACTTGGTAGCAGAGAAGGATGATATTTCGGGTTAAGAAAAGCAACATTAATCTGCTGATCCTGCTGCTGGCATCAATGATACAGAAAGCATCTGCTTGGAGAACCACATCAGTGAGCAGCATACGGCCAGGGCAGTGGAGAGGAGCAGGCTCTGCTAGCAGGAGAACCTGAAGAAACTCAATGTGAGCCCTTCAGGAAGGGAATGGAATGCAGTAATCATTTGAGACAACTGTCCGGGTGGATTGGTCCTACAATCTGCAAGCAGCAACATCTGTGGCCAAGTGGTCCAGCACTGGGCTCCTACATCACCTCTTCTGCAGCTAAAGCAGGGCAGGCTCTTGGTGTCACACCAATGGCTCTGACACACAGATCCTTGGTTAATCAACACCGCAACAAGGTGTGAACATCCTTAGATGGATCTGAAATGAGCTGCGAACCACAATATTTGTCCTATAGAATGGAGGGACCAACCCTACTATCTGCTCTATCTTAAAAGAAAATGTGATTTATAGGAAAAGTACTGTTATTCTGTGCCTTTAAATAAGCAGATATTGACCCTTTGCCACTTTTGTTACCCTAACAAAAATAGAGTATAAAAACATAGATTTATATCTTGATTTGCTTTACTCACTCATTTCTTTCCAAGAAAGCCCACTCCACTGTACACGATGCTCTGGGTCCTGTTGAACTGGATTCCACGGAGCTCTGCTCTGGTGGTGCTGTGGAGCCCCAGTGTACGTTCACCTTTTCTGGCCTCTTTACAGCCATTAATCACCTTGTCAGTGAGTGGCACATGAAAAATACATTTGCATGCCTACTAAGTGCTATTTTTAATCAGGTGATATAAGTACTAAGTTCTGTATACTTTTAACTAGCTATAGGATCATTATTTGGGTCAAATTAAAAATCTTTCTTTTGCCTTATTAAATCTTACATCAGAAAATCCCCTTGAAATTGAAAACAAAAGATTTGAACAAAACTGTAAGAAGAAAAGTGGTTTTTTGGACATACATTCAGGACAGAAAAACGTGATTCAGTGATACATGTAGGTATCAAACCTGTGCACGGCCTGTGTTGGTGTAAACAAATTCTGCAGCTTTTGGTCTGCATTCCATCACTGATCTTCCTTCCTGGCAATCGTTCCAGAGATCATCTCTGCTAATTAAATTAAAAAGGGATTGTCAAGAATACTGCACAAGAATGAAAAACTCTAGCACTCTCCTATATGTTGTTTATGATCCTCATAAAATATCTGTGCGTTAGGTGTAATTTAAACTGCGAGCTCCTGATAAAGTACCATCCGTACTTATGATGCTGTATAAATAACAAAAAGGAAATAATGCAATCTATCAAATGCTCAAGGCTGAAAACTCATTTAGTCCTAAATTATTTCAGTTACTATGACCACAGATACTTAAATGTGAGATAAATTCTTATAAAGTCAGTTGTTAATAGACACTATTAACTAAAATTTATATTAGTAATTGTAGATATTATTAACTGTGTGAACTGATAAAAAAGAAAAGCCTAATTGGAAAAGGGAGATTAACTTCATTAGAGAGAACATAACGATATAACGTATCTTGTTTGACTTCTCTGAGTAACTAGAACTTACAGCCAAGTTGTCTGAGACGAATGTGCTCTTCACAGGTCAAAATCTGAGGTTGCATCCACGTCGTCCTGCGGCATAACTCCCCCAGAGCTCACAGCGGGAGAAATGGAAAGAGCCCCCCTGGAATTCGGTGGAGATACACATAGAAATCCTGGTTTTAGTGACATTGGAAGCAGGGAGGGAGGGAGGGAGGGATGGGTGGATGGATGATACACCTTCAAATTGTATGAGAAAGTAACACTAAAAATAACCAAAGCTGAATCAAAAAAAAAAAAAAAATTAAAGAAAAATGAAGTAAAATCCCTGCCCTACAGTCTGGCAAACAGAATCCACTGAAAGGATTAGATGTACGTGAATTTTGAGATGTATTTTACAAATGCTTGTTAGTACAACTTATCAGTATAAATATTTTTTCATGGATGTTTATTATGACACAATGTTCTTTTAAAATGCATATAAGCAATGTGCAACAAACAAACTATGAAAGTATTATGATTGCTCCCTATAAAGTCCCATTTATCACTGAGACTGAAGAGAAATAACTTGGGAGAGAGATAGAGATCTATCAGAATGAGCAGACAGAGAAAAATAAAAAATGATTTCTGTATTTTGCTACTTTCCCAAGTAGAAGGACAAAATCAGGAAATGCTTACAGTATTTGTTCTGTCAATGACACAATTCTCATAAAAACAAACAGTAACACACTGGATAAACTATGGAGCTTTTTATTACACAGTATTGTCAGTCCATTTATATAGAACCTTGTAAATCTATGCTCTATTTTTACCAGATTAAAAGCTGATTTCCATATGGACTGCTTGAAAACTGCTTTCATAGTCCCAATGTTAAGCCCTTTTACTTTCTTTATTTTATGACTATGACTCTACTATTCATGTTTTATATTCTCCCTCCGAGACCACCATACATGAAAGGATTAAAGACCGAACTTCAGGAAGTCTATCTGCTCTGTTTAAAAAGACTTCTCTCTCATTCTGTACATTAATGTCACATAACATCTCAGTGCAGTATTTAATCATCCAAAGGAGAGAGAGAAACCGCTTTCATAGAAATTTAAAATCTTATTTTTAGCAAATTAGGAAAGTGTCCACTTTTCAGGGTCATTACTCATAGCGTGACAATACATTGCTCAGTGCTGGTGCCTGCTTGATGTAGAAATAAAAATGAAGAATACTAGATCATTAGAGGTCTTTATGCTATTTGATTATTGAATACTGAGGCAGTTAATTTTTTAAAAGTACTACAAATGGTATTATTCATCCATGGTAGTCAGCTCAGGCCTGTCACTGGGATTTGCCAGCCCAGGTGGCCTCAGTTGTGGGCAGGTGGAGCTGGTTTACACTCATGAGAATCAAAAAAAAACCTTAAAGCAGCTCTCCAAACTCAGTGCTTTTCCATTACCCTGTTATTACTTGATTGAAATATATTAATTGAATTGATTGAAATATGCTGGCCAAATGCTCCCCTATTATATATAAAACATTCTCACCTGAAAGGCTTCTTTCTACCACTGTAGTACTGGTGGAAAGGTTTTCCTAGAGGAAAAAATTATTTTCTGTTTAATGAAAAAGTTCCCACTGGTTTCTAAAGATTGATCACCTGTGTTGATGAACGTAATTTGCACAGGAGAGGTGGACTCAAGTCTACTTTAAAACATCAAATGTAGATCCCTGCACAACAGAAGGCATGAATGACAGAACAGGAGTTTGCAGGTAGGAGAAAAAATGTAGGGCAAAATCAAAACCAGGATGTGCTACTGTCTATAACCTTATTAGTAAGTAAAGCTGAGGTGGGTAACAAAACTGTTGGATTTTAAGAATTGAATGCAGCTGGTAAAGTCCAGCTGGGTGCAGTTGCTTAGGATAACTTTATGCAACGGAAAAAGATGAGTTGATTTATGCTATGACCTATCTTGTACCTATTTTTAAATGAGATGAATTATCCTCCCTTCACTGACCACTGAGGGAGACTAGATGAAAACATAGACTAATTATTTACTCTTTGAACTATTTTAAGTAGGTGAGCTGTAACCTAGCTGAACTGCTGTCACAGAAATGGTGAGAACAGTCACAGAGCTGTTTTGGTTGGAAGAGACCTTTAAGATCACCAAGTCCGATTGTTAACCCAGCCCTGCCAAGTTGCCACTAAACCATGTCCCTCTGCACCACATCTACATGTCTAAAATCAGAGCTACTGCCATGAATGCTGGTAAATTCCATTTAAGGAACACACTTAGTCCTTGTGGCAGAATATAGGGTCTAGAAGCCATACCCTATCCCATATTGTATGCAGAATTTTTTTAATCCGTTAAAACTGATAGAGTGCTTAGATAAATAATCAGCTTTCTGTACTGCCCGATAGACCACTGCAGTGCTGTAGCCTGAGCAATAAGATACAGCTCTTGCTTCATTTTCATCTATTTATATATTCTACAGAGCTGATCTTAGTTGTTTGTTTTTTTTTTTATATATCCCATCTTGCTCATCACAACTGCACTGTATTCGCAGACCCAAATCCATCACCTCTGCACCTCTGTAATTGTTTACACCAGAGCAAAACAGTATAAAGGGAAAGCTGGGACCACAACCCCAAACTGCAACACTTTGCACTCTCTTTGTGGGGTTATAACTGAATGCAGAAGGTGGAATTGACAAATAAGCCAAATTATTTCCACCCCAGCTTGTTGGTTCCTTGCTATGTAATTCAAGCTTGTATTAGACTCAGATTTGCTCTTCACTGTGAAGGCAATCGCTGAGCTGACACAGACTCACATTTATTTCTTGTCTAGCCTTAAAGCTTTAACAGCCAGGAAATCATCTCCGTCGTGATTCCTAGCATTCAGTCAGCAGGGATATGCTTGGTCAGAAAAAAACCTGTGGTCTGTAAGTTCATGCTGCCCTGTCATGAGCAAATACAATGGTTTGATTAGTATTTTCATGGGTTGAGCCGTGAGGAAACCACTTCAAAAGGTGACAGCCTTGCACAGGAGGAGATGTTGGGCACTGAAGTCTGTCTGCAACACTAAATCAGAGAAATCATTCTGCTAAATCCGTAAAGGTTAAACAGATGTAAAATAGGTGTTATCTGATAACAGAGGCAAGCTCTAGATCTCTGGGGCCCACCAACACCTGCAGCCAGAGAAAGTAGCAATGATTGCAGGAATTAAGAGAAGAATATTTGTGTAACATGTTGAATCTTCATTTCTGTCAGGTACACAACCCAGTGAGTAAGTTAAATTGGTTCTGCAATAACCAGAAACCTCCTTCCACATGGTGTAGTGAAACCCTAATAAAATCCTGCATGGGACCAGGATTTCACTCTCATGTTTATCATTATTCCTTAGTACATTCCTCAGCCAATTACTTGTAGTTGTAATTGCATTTCTACGTAATCCATTTTGATTCATTTGTCAAACACAATTTTGAGACACACAGTGTCAAATGCTTTAGTAAATTCTAGATGTTTTAATGTATTTCCTTCCCTTCTTCTGCTAATTTAGAATTTAATTAAAAAAGTAATCATTTTTTGTTTGGCATGATTTGTTCTTTACATACCCATGTAAGCGATACTGTTTTTAAAATGAAATTTAACTGTGAACCTTACATTAATTTCAAATGTTTTCTCTGAAGAAGCATGGCATTTCAGTCAAAGGTAGTTGTCTCAAGAGTAAAAATACCTTATATCCTAAAAGACCCGCAATGTTATTTCAATTTTTGTGCTTCCCTGGTGCATATCTTTCACACAGCTCATTTTTGAGTCCAAAGAGCAAAATGGCATGTTATTATTACGTAGTTTTTATATAGCTTTAGATTTTTACTTGGTATAGCCCAAATATACACAGATCTATACAGAGTGAGACCAGACTTCTCTTTTTATCATGAGTGCATGTCTGTTTTGTGAAGTTAAATACGACATGCTGGTTGCATAAATCTCTCCCCAGCAGAAAATCTTTTAACTTCATACATATATATTCATGCTATAGAATTTTCAATTACTGATAAGTGCTGTTTAAGTGTTAGTACCTGAAGAGTTGTTTGATCTCTAGTCTGTAGAGTCCACATAGGCTGTCCAGTTATGGAGAAGGATGGGCACCATCAGGAGATGATTTATCCCATCCTGATGCACCTGAGATAAATGGGATGAGTGCTTCCTGCAGAGCCCTTTCTCCACTGTTCACGAGGCATCCCAGATGACAAGCTTCAACCAGGTTCCAACTCCTTACAAGTAGAGTTCTGCCCCAAATTCTTACCTAATGAAAACAAAACCACCAATAATCTGAATCACTCTTTGAAAGCTCCCAAACCTGAAGACAGTATTTAGTACCACAATGCCTTTTGTTTGTCTGAAAGTATCTGCTGAAAATTGCATAATTATAAAGGTGAATTTGACTTACCTTGTGGTATTTCCATCA
>JAOXJM010015379.1:0-10869 GCA_026413425.1 Tringa solitaria
TGACAGGACAAGAGGGAACAGGCACAAACTGGAACATGGGAAGTTCCATCTAAACTTAGTGGCTAGGAATCTCTGAATCTCAAGAAGTAACCTCGATCAGTGTCCTTACCCAAGGGGAGATACCACCCAAATGTTACTGTCCCTCCAGCCCAACAGATTTCACTCTTGACTGCTTTTTAGAGGTCACTGGTGGAGACATCAATGAAATCCAGCACAAACCCCAAAGCTTTTGTACCAAGTTGTGGAATCACCATCCTTGGAGTCATTCAAGGTTTCACTGGAAAACTCCTTGTGCAATCTGAGCTCATTAGTGGTGCTTGGAGTGGAGGCTGGGTTAGATGACCTCCAGAGGTCCCTTCCAGCCTGAATTATCCCCTGACTCCATGAATCTCCTCCCTCTTGGAGAGTGACCGCTAAGCCCTGTCCTTCACTTCCTCTTCTTACACCAGCTTTCAACCCAAAAACCAACCTCTCGTCCAATCTTGTGGCAACTTAGTTTCTTTACAATTTTAATAAGCTTTGCAAAAAGCTTCTCAAAGGCTTTTTAAAAATGCAAGAGGATTATTATGCCCACACGACCCCCTTTATCGGCATACTTACCGCCCTTCCTCCAAACACCAGCGATGCCGGACTTCACTGGAGTCTCTCCAACACCTTCCCAACAGACTATGTTCAACCACGTGTCCCTTGATCTCATTCTCTGTCACAGACTGTGTCATCTCACCAGGAACAGTGTCCACCCCTGTTGCTTCATCATTCCCCAGACCTCACTAAAGCAGTTTTTGAACATACTGGCAGCCTCCGATGGCACCTCCAATGATACACAGACCCCAGGCCCAGTTCTGTGGTTGCTTATCTGGGCTTCTGAGGAACGTTCTCATAAATGTTATCTGCTCTTGGCCACTTATTAAGATCTACTTTAACTACTTTTTTTCTGGTATTAACGTGTCAGATCATGTAATATCAGCCCAATATTGAATGAAAGGTATGAGTGGAGTGGAGAGTTATCCAACAGGAGGAGAAGGAGACAGAAAAATTACACTTTTAAAAACTAAACCGGATCCAGTTTGTAGCAGAACAGAGTGAGGAAAGAACCCGTGGAGTTGTGGGTGAGCCATGGATTACCAGAAGCCATCTCTGCTGCTGCAAAAGCCCTGTGCAAGGACTGCCCTCCAAGCTTGCTGCCTCCAGCAAAAGGAACAAGGTCCTGCACCATGAGGAGGCCAATGTGCTGCCAACGTGCCCCAATCTGCTGCAGAGATGAAGGGCTGGAAGAGGAAGATGGGGAAGACACCCCACTTGCCACGGTAAGAACCCCCAACTGTAGATGTACAGCTGCATTGTGTAATTCTCATGTCATTGTTTAACAAAGGTTATTAATTGCATTAGGTCAAAGGATCAAAAAAAAAAAAGGTGTTTAGTTTATATGTTAGTTCTGCTGTTTTAGAAACAGAAGCCCTTGCCCCATGGTGGATATGGACCACCACATGATACAGAGGAGCACCATCCCCACACCAGCCTGCCCTGGTTCTCCTTGCCAAGGCTTGTTGGCTTGGCCTTGTGCTGTGGCTGAGCCAAGGGGAGAGGTGGGCATGGAGCAAGCACCGAGGGGGGATGGGGAAGGGAGAAGTGGTCCCCAGCAGACAGGGGTGAAGGTCTCTCCTGGGCTGGCCCGGCCATACATACTGCTAAAACCCCTCCGCAGGTCTCTGCTGCCCAGGTGTCTCCTTCCACCAGGAGCTCGGGGAGGTGTGGGACCACCTTAGCAGGAGACGCTGCAGTAGTGTGGGGGCAGGGAAGGGATGGCATACGCTCAGCGTGTCTTGAAAGTTCCGGGCTGTTTTAATCCACTTCATGATCCCCTGGATAAGCACTTAAGACCCAGTGACCCAGGGCCTGAATTCTACAGGGAGACGTGCCTCAGGCTACTTACTGTGCCCCTGCAGAAGCTCTGCCCTTTGCCCGCCCACGCTTTTGTTCAGCAATGCATGAAGTTTCTAGTTTTTGCTACTAAAAACGCATCTCAGGGTGTGGATAATGTTCATTACATCAGGTAAAGGAAAACGGTCTCCTATAGTCACCTAAAGACATGAGCTAATGTGCATTTTAGGAAAAGAAAAATGAAAGAATGGAGATTATACCTCAGTATACAGCTATCTACCATAGGTATATACATAACAGCACTAGTTATTCACCTATCGATGCTGTAAATTCTTAATAAGTCATCAATAAAACTTCACCAGGAGTAAATTTCCTACTTAAAGTTACCTTCTAACCCTTTTTATACAACCGCACTTCTCCAGAATTAAAAGGCACAGCACGTTGTTAATTAGCTTCCCTGTTACAGATGTCGAACGTATTGCCAGTGGTCACTGGATGGCCATTTCATATTTGAAAAATTGTTTTCATTTCCAAAAATCCAAAAAATCTAGGTCAGGTCTAGGCTTTAAATAGTCTGTTTGTTTATTCATTTATTTATCTTATTTCTGCTTTTTTTTTTCCCCTGGTGTTACGATTTCGCAGCTATTTTATACTCCTCCTTGTTCTCAGGAGTTCTTGGCCTCCTCTGCTGCCCACAGAATTCTAACTACCGAAGCGCATATCAAGGCAGCGTGAGATCTGTGAGGAATCTGAATGTTCTTCATGGATCTGGCTGTTGTCCATAGTGCTTTCACTGCAATAGAAAGTATTTTTTTATTATCACAATAGTTTCTTGGAAATTTTGTGGTTGTTGCTTTGGGCTTTTTTTTTTAAATTATTATTATTTTTTATTAATTTGAAGTGCACATCTGCACTAAATGCCTCACCTCTGAAATCACTGAGGAGGGCCAAGGCAAATTTGGGAAGTCTTCACATAAAAAGTTTTCCATGAAACCTGGCATTTCTGAATGCCAGCTCTCCCAACCGAAAATGAAACCTTGATTTAATCCATAGACCAGTATTGAACTTTTATGCTCTACTTTCTATAAGTTGTGGCAAATAAAAGTAAGGACATATTATCTTATATTTGTTGTTGGTCTAGAGTTTGCACAGATATAAATGGACTAATTAGAACCAGGTATTTTATGGTAACTAGCTTGAATGTCTGTTGCTTTATTAGTAGTATTATAGATAAAAAAAAAAATGAGGAGAAAAGGCCATACCGGTCAATGTGAAAGATGTTCTGCTCAGAAACAATCAAAATAGGTTACAATTAAGGGCCTAAAATTTTCATATTGAAAAAAAAAAAAAAAGAAAGAGCAAGAAGAGATTTTTCTATATTACAACAATATACTCTTCTTGGTACTGCAGAAAAGCTAAAAGAATTGCCAAACATTTTGACAAAGGAGCTGGCAGGCAACTGCAAAGAGAACTGGTTGAGCTGGGTGAAAGGAACACACAGAGAAGTTACGTCTCTGGTTTGTTTTCCACTCAATGCCTACAGAAGTCTAGCAAACGTTGCAATCAGTAAATTGTCTGAAAGCCCATATTTACTTCTTGTATTTTATTTTTCCACAGCAGGTGAGGTGCTCTTCTGATGCCAGAATACGCATTGTAACTTTCCATCTGCTCCTCCTCAATTAATGTCATAATTCATGTCATAACAATGTCATATTGTTAATATAAAAGAATGCAATTTTGTTTTAATTTCATAAATCTCTTTTTCCCCCCTTTCTTAAAGTTAACTTTTCCCTACTGAATCATAAGAAGGAATAAATCAGTATTGTTTTCAAAAGTCACACTCATAGCCTGGTAACGATGAGATCTCACTTCCCAGTTTAAACCTGAAGACAGAAACAGCATGTGACAAATAGTGACAAATTTTATTGTGGCAAAAGCCCTATTTTTGCCTTACTTTCATTTCAGAGGCTCTGAATAAGTCTCCAAATAATTAAGATGTTCAGACATTTTCACAATGTAAGTATAAACAGTAAATACTTCTAAAAGGTAACATTTCAGGAACACATTTGACATGGTTTTTTTCTTCTCCGAAAACATTTGGAATAAAGATCAGGCTTTTTCCTGCAGGAAAAGATTTGGCAGGTTTGGGGTTGTTTGTTGGTTTGTGGTTGTGGTTTTTTTCTTTTCTTATATTTGAATCATCAGCAATCTTCAGTTTTCTACAGTGAAGAGACTTCTTAAATTACATGGTGATTTTCAGTTACGTGTTTGGCAGCAGCATAAGCTATAGTCTTGGGCAAAGATTCCTATCTCCAGAAATCTTGCCAGGGCTGGCTAACAATGGCTTTTGGTCTGACAAAAGTAGGAAAATAGGGGCAAGATGTTTGACAAAGGGCAAAACATTCAGGAGCGAGGTACAACGAAGAGGAAAATAAGCTATAAGGAACAAAATGAATTTCATGTTCTCTGTAATAGCAATAGCGGTTTTCTGTAAGCTCTTAGATTTATAGACTTTCCCATGTATTTTACAAACAGTAGTTTATTCAACACCCCTACAAGACAGTTTTATTCTCTTCTTTGCTTTACTTAATAATAATATAAATGTGACATCAATGTGTTGTGCCAGGACAGGATATTCTGATTTTATTCTTAGCTTCCCCCATGAAAGCCAACTCTCAGTGGAGTCTGTGTGCAATGATTTATGCAGCTCGTGCTTATTAACAAAAGTCTTTTCAAAGTGAGTTCAAAACAAAATAGTATACAGCATCATGACTGAAACAAAAATAACACGTGCTCTAAGTCCAGGAGTGGAGTTACTGAACAGCCAGACTTACCTCTTGTTTCCTATGCACTACTTGAGAACATGAAAATTTGAAAGAAAAAATATAAATGGAACTTATTTTAAAAGCTTTGGTCATTACGAGTATTTTTCCATTCCCTATCAGTCAAAACATTTGTACTAATTTAAAATTGAGCTGTCATCAAAGTAATGGGTTAGTACATAGAAATATTTTGTGACATTTCTAAAGATTGCTAAATGGGATTTAATTAAATGAGTTTTAATCTTATTTTGGTACATCCATGGTTTAATATGTTCTTATCTGCTAGAGAAACTGTGGTTTTAAAATCCAGTCCTTTTATGAGTTTAATTCCTGACCAAGAGACACCTTCAACCACCAGTCAGGAGGAGCAGCACATCTGATAGTATCATCAATAAAATTTCTGAACTCTCTAAAAGTCATTAGTTCAAGCCAGATATTTACCACAGAAAGCTCAGGAGGAGTGAGAGTAGGCTCTTAAAAATCTTATCCACCTTCTTTCAACCTCTGTGTCATGGCACTGGTCCTATATGGTAAATGCCTATCCATTAGATACATCACGGTATAAACCTCTCCTCAGAAGAGCCACTATTTCTTAACTAAACAAAGGTGAAGCTATTAGAAGTTCAAATGAGTCATATCGAGTCATTTTCTCATGATGAGAAATGAACATTTTATGATTTTGATGTTTTGAATTCTGCATCTGAAATTGCGTCTCACTTAATTCATGGCATCCAAGGGGCAGATCGTTGACCCGAACTTGCAATTTCGTACTTGACCACTGACAACAGGAATAGCTCAGCAGAGGTAAAACAACTTTTGAAGCAGATAATGAAGAAAACGTAAAAGAAAATGGGCAGTGCAACATTTTACCAGTGATTAGACAGTATTTTTTCCAAGGCTGAGCTCTTCGTTGTTAGCTTAATGAAAACTCATCACTTGTTTGGGATGATAAACCTTCTCAGCTTTGAGAGCTGGACGTATAAATTAGGCACCTGAATAAATGCCATGTATCTGATGTTGAACAAGTACCGGCCCTTGACGTCAGCTAAAAGTGTTGCTGCCCAAAGTAAGGGATGCAAGATCACAAATGTAAGTTATCTCATTACGAATACTAAGGATGCTCAAAATAAATTCGGTATTTTATTAATCTAGTATATGGAAAGGAAATAACAAAGTGTAAAAATACCACGCCTAGCTGTTTTACCCTCAGTATTTGCTTTTAACAAGCTTGAAGAAAATCTCTGAACAATGCAGCATCGTAATTAATGAAATACAGGTTCTGCCTTGTTTGTTTTTAGGTAATGGGTCCGATTGCCATGTATTAGCACTGAAACATCTCACATTGCCCAGAGATGGATCTATGCCCGATTTCTCTCTTGTCACCCTCTACCAGAAAATAGATCGTGATTATCATTTCACCTAGTAAGACATCACAAAGTCCTACAGCTAATCTTGGTGGGTTTGGGCCAGAAGTATCGGATGGTTTAAGACTGGAAATCATGTGTCAGACACCTGGTTCGGATGCAATGCAGCCAGATACAGGAATAACAGAATTTTCTCAGATACCTTGAATATAGCTTAAATGGCACTTTTTATGCTTTGAAAGGAGGACCTCTTATGTAATACTATAAATGACAGCTAAACTCTTGTTAAAAATTAGTTTCTGGTTATTAAGCAGAATGGTAAAAACGAGCACTGAAAATACAATAATTAACATTATTATTGACAAATAGTCAAAAAGTTAATTACAAGAAAGGGAAAAATCAGTAGAATTATGTTAAAATGCTATCTGTGTTTTAAATAGATCTCGTGCTGTTATTTCTTGTTAATTTGTTTTCAATACCAATTTAGACCTTCCCAGATTCTTTCCAAATGTTCTGTTCTACTAGAATCAACTAATGTACATGTGTCTGTTCTTATTGTCATTTTTTAATATTTTTTTTGGCTATGCTACCCTTTATCTTCACAGCTGTACATTGTCAAGTTTTTAAAACAAAGCTTAATTACTTGAGCACATTAAAGACCTTTTGCCGATGGAATTATTTTTCTTTAGAGGCTCTTTACTGGGTCTCCAGAACTTTCACCTTCCACCTTCTCCTCTTTTCTGCAGCATTTTAGTTCTCCCACTACATTCCAGATTAAGAGGAAATGAGGATGCAGAGCCTCAAATCCATTACCAAGGGGGACACAGGGGGCTGGGAGAGCAGCTATGACCATGACAACATCAAACAGATTCTCTTCTCCAGTCTTTGCAGGACACTCTCATTTGCTTGAGTGAATGAGCTCAATAAAGATTTGAAAAATTTCTATTTACTCTTGAAGATTTTTTTTTCTTTCAGAAATCTTAAATAAACTTAGGCAATTCACATGAAACAGATTTTAATGGGCAATGACTAACCGTACATTTCTCATTTTCTTGACACTTTATGCTATGATTCATTTAATTCAGAGCACTTACCTGCAACCACCACTGAAGAAAGCTGTTGTTTCACATGGAAGAGCTGTGAGTTATTAGGTACTCAGAAAAAACACCCCACAGGAGTTCAGAGATATGGGCCAACTTTAACAGGCACCATTTATGTTAACTTTTGCCTCATTTGCCAGGAATAATAGGGATCATTATCCTTTAATCTTGCTAGAAAATGGTGGTAAATTTTTCAATGAAAACTTATATATTATGATGGTATGGTTTGAGACATACAAGGTAAACCAAAGGTTCAACAGTCAGAGAATATTCATGAGTAAAGAAGCAAACTGCTGGATTTTAGGATTTTAATCCTGCAAAATAGCATATGTGCCTGTGTTTTTATTCACCTAATAACTTTTGCCAATCTTGCCATTGCATCAGCGAGCACTAATTAGGGAGCAGTATGAGAATCCCTTCTCTCAGTACATGGATTTTCTATAAAAATCTCCTAGTTCTTTTTATCAGTCCAGAGGTTTTGCCCCAAGCTTCAATGCTGCCGTGGTTTTGTGTTTGATAAAAGCGTGGCGTGAGGCAGTGACTGCTCTCCTGCACCAGCCCAGGAGAGGAGGGACCGTGTGTGTTCACACAGTGGGATGCAGCACCCCTGGGGTTGGCCTTCACAGCCAAAGGAAGACACTACTTCAAAAAGTATTGCTAACTCATGCCCTCAGAAAAAAAAGAACTGATTTTCAACTGGTACAATACCGTTAAATTATAAGGATTATGGTCGTGTATGGGAGCCTGGGTTCTCAAACTCTGAAAAGGATGAGCATCAGAAAGAAGAAATGGCCTCGCAGCTACCTCATTGGCCATTCACCACAGAATGACAGAACTGTGCAGGTGGGAAGGGACCTTTCAGATTATCGAGTCCAACCATCAACCCAACACTGCCAAAACCCACCACTGGCCCATGTCCCTCAGCACCACGTCTGCCCAAGCTTTTAAATCCCTTCAGGATGGTGACTCCACCACTGCCCTGCGCAGCTTCTTCCAGTGTTTGATAACCCTTTGGGTGAAGAATTTTTTCCTAATATCCATCCTAAAGTTCCCCTGGGGCAACTTGAGGCCATTTCCTCTTGTCCTGTCCCCTGCTACCATGTGCTGTAGCCTAGCAGCTAGAGCTTTATTTGCAGATAAAGCTTGTATAATATGTATATCTACACATAACCGTGTACTTCAGTGCCTCTTAATCCAAATTAAAAGAAACCAGTGATGAAGTACCACTCCTGGGTACCACGCAGCATGGTGCCATGACCCTGTCTCAGCATCACACGTGCCCCCCGTTTAGCAGGACAGGTCATGGCTACAGTCGTTTCTCAGTTGTGATCACCACCAAGTGCTGCTGGGTTAAAAAAGGTCTTTGCAGAGAATGAGGGCTCCTTGTTTTGTAAACTCAGTTCCTCCCTTTTGAAAGAACCACCTGCAGTTTGCTGGCTGCTGAGCACGTTGCCCTCCATTGTTTTCCTGGGCTGCAAGGAGACTCAGAGATGGGCAATGTGGGAAAGACCTTGACAGCAGCTTCTTCAGTGGTGTTCATTCTTTGCTAATCATAGAATCATAGAATGGTTTGGGTTGGAAGGGACTCTAAAGACCATCTCATTCCAAACTCCTGCCCTGGGCAGGGACACCTCCCACCACACCAGGTTGCTCCAAGCCCCCTCCAACCTGGCCTTGAACCCCTCCAGGGAAATGTTGATGTTGCTCCTGGTGATTTACTAAAAAAGGGTAAAATGTACTTTTAAAAAGGTGGAATGGGTTTTAGAAGGTAGATTGTCTCACTAAAGAAGAGCAAAGAGCTGTAGAAAGGTTACAAGGCCTTGTGAAGCAGGACACTTTCTATAAGCAGTATGTGCCTTGCTGAAGGATGTATCCTTGAAGAGGAACCGAAGGATGATAGTAGGAGAACATCACTCCACAGAAAGTGCCAAAACCATCTGAAAAACGGACAGTTGCTGGAAGAAGCAGGAAGTCAACAAAGATTTGCAGTAACTGGGGGAAAGGTGAAGGCAGCAGTGGGACATCATGACCACCAACTCAATTAGAGACCAAGCAGGACTAACCCCTCCCCAGTACTGGACCATGTGCACATCAATTAAAGGACCTTGTAACTTCAAATGAAAGCAGGAGACTGTACTAACCCATAGGAATCATTAAGATAAGATACTAACCAATAACTATAATTCAGGGGGTGTATTTCTTACCACCCAGCACCCATCTCTGCAGAAATGACTTGAATATATAAACGTGCATACATTGGCGTCCTGGCACACGGCGTAATGACCGCACGTTGGGACAACACTGGCACACAGAGGTGACACTGCAGAAGCCTGTTCTATGTCAAACACCAGGAGTTTGTCAGGGGCACCGAGGTGAAGCTGCAGTTTTTATTTCACCTGGAAGACCCCTGGCCAAGTGAGCTGATACTCTCATTGTCACTTTTCCCACTGCAGCTCCTTTAGGAAGGGGCTTGGAGAGCCCTGTGGGACCCCCGTCCTCCTCCCTAATGGACCTGGTGACTAATTCCCAGGTACCTCGTGGGAGCAGCAGGTCCACAGGAGCCCAGCTGTGCCAAGCGGCCATCAAAAGCTGCTGGCAAAAGACCCTGGGCAAAGTTACACCAGGGACAGGCAAGAACCATCCACCTGGACGTTCACCTTCTGCTGGCAGCCACCTAAACCCCTGCAGATGTGGCAGGAACCACCGTGTCTCACAGCTCGATGGATTTCATTGACTGTGCAGGACCACGCCATCCCCTCAGGTCCTGACCACAGCTCCAGGGTGAGTTCCTCAGAGCCAGCCGTGGAATGATCCCAGAGCCTTCTGGCAAACAGCTTCATACATGTGAGAAGTGCCTAAATAGGTCATTGCTTAATTAATGGAAAAGCTGGTCATCACCGCTGAAGAGCATAAATCCTGCCCTTCACAAGGGGCAGCAGCTACAAGCTGCATCACTTCTCTGAAATCTCAGGAAGGGGATTTAGAACCACTCTGGTTTTGTCTCTTTTGAACCTAAGAAGACAAGAAACCACATTTATTTTGTGTAGCCTGGGGGAATTTTTGGATTCCTTCTTGTTGCCATTTTGCATTGCGAAGATACAGGGAGAGTCTTTGGGTAAATGCCAGAAACATGTTTTGTATTATTTTTGTTTCATTTTCAGCACTGGCACTTTTTTCTAGAGGAATGCTCATGTATACCCAAAAGCAGGGAACATTTCAAATGTTAATTTCTGCTTCAGTTTCACAGCTATGAAGTATGGATAATATTATTCACCGTGGAACTGGCTGATAAAATTTGAAAATGCAGGCTATATGAGGCAATGTTATTGACTTTCTGCATTTTACTGCTGTGAATGTTCTCACAAAGGATTATTTCATACTGTACAGGAAAGAAAAATCCTGTAAAAGTAGTCCATAGAAATGAACAGATAATTACCATTAAAGCTTGGATTGTCCAAGTTACGGAAGCAAAGCCCACTGGGGTGAGACATCAACACAGAAGTAGCATATGTTTTGTCTCTATAGTTGAAATATTTCTAATGTGCGTGTCCTTACAGGAATCAGTTATCAGTTATTAGAAAAACAATGGTAAAAACAACAAGGAATAACACTACATAAAACCATAGAATCAGAGAGTGGTTTGGGTGGGAAGGGAGTTTCAAGCCCCCCCAGTGCCACCCCCTGCCCTGGGCAGGGACACCT